>CM019168.2:24627704-24759470 GCA_009739505.2 Apolygus lucorum | reverse complement strand
AACGTGGCAATTTTCTTGGTGTTAGTTTCCTCATGTAATTTCAGAGTAGGTAATGAAGTCAGAGTATCTCATCATTGATTTGGTTATCGTAAGAAGGCAAATATGAAGTAAGATGAGCCAGATGTAATGTTCTTGTACGCATAGGTGCGAACTTGCAGTATTTTTATCAGGAACTGCCAATTTAACCTGCAAGATTTTGGAGAACCTCGGGAAATACACTTCCTTATTTTCACGCGCTTCTCGAACGACGGTTCTGTACAAATCGAAACTGAAGTCCATTCTGTCGTAGATGGATATTTCAGGGTAGTGGATCTCCGACGTCAGGCCGTAGTAATATCCATCGCAGAAAAGACCGTTGCCGAGGTCGCCTTTTCCGGGTTTACTGGAGCCGAGGTTCAACGCGCAGAGTTTCCCGCTTTTCGTGAACGCGTCTTCGACCAAATCGCAATTACCCTCAAATTGTTGGCAAATTCGGTCGACGCACGCAAATGGAGGAACGAGTCTGACGTTCGTGTAGATCAGCCACTCCGAATAATTCGCAATCCTTTCAATTTAAAACAAAATAAAAGGGAAGTAGGCATGGAAAATCGATGTTAAAAAAGCAGCTAATTATTACACAATTTTGGTTTATTATTCAAGAATGAACCTTTGGAATGAACCAAGAAAACATTTTTTTAACCCCTCAAAATTTGTTGGTTTTCGTTTCAAGGACCGTAGAATCCAAAAATCGAATGAAAATTTGGCCGTCCGCCGTACGCGGCATTTTCCTCACTTAGCAGTGACCGAATTTGAAGAAAGTTCCCGAAACAGCCTCGCATGTGCTCCAGATTTGCCCAGCCGTGGTAAAACCCAGGTGTGCCCGTCACAATTCTGTCCTGAACCTACTGGAAGCCTACGCTCGCCGTAAAGGATGGCCAGTATGGCTAGAGCCACACTTTAACCTGGAACAGCGAGGTTATCGTCCAGACCTCTTGGTGATAACACCAAGAGGAGCCTTCATTATTGATGTCTCAGTGGTCTCTGGCTCTGGCCAGAGATCACTCGCAGACATCAATGCTTCCAAAATTCAAAAATATGAAGTTGACGCATTACTAGATGCTGCAGCAGCACTTGCAGACATTCAGCGAAACCAACTAAAGGTGATTGGAACAACGATCACATGGAGAGGTATATGGCATGGCAAGTCAGCCAAGGATCTGATTCGGGCTGGTTACCCACTGTTTATCCTGGAGTGGATGACCACCCGAGTCCTAACAGGAGGATCATTCATCTGGTCTAAATTCAGAGCTACGGCCACACGACAGCGTGCCACGGCTAGAGCAAGTGGGCCCCGTGGGACTTGGAGCTGAACTCGAACCCCATGGGGAGGAGAAGCGTCGACTGATGGCATAGCCAGAAGAGGCACAATCCTCCCTCCATCATCTTTGGGATAAGGTGATACAACCTTGTCCCTCACCCCAATGTACGAGGTCGGATCTCGGACCCTGATACCAAGCAGCCAGATGGACATGACTGCTGAGTGCTGAAAGTGCTGATACAATACTGTGATGTAAATATTTATGTACACTACCATCAATTGTAGTGTTGAAACATTTTTTCCAAATATAAATTATGAATGGTATGTGGTCTCCATTTGGGGTCTAGTTGTACCCCGAAGGTTTTGGTTGATGTAGTTTACTTCTAAAAGTTGAAAAATAAGGCCTGCAATTTTGAAAACGCCCTAGCTCAAAAAATGTTTGTATAAAGGTATTGTTTTTCCATCAAATTAAGATAGTATTGAATTTTTAGAATTTTTAGAGACCAAGAGGAGCCCGGTAGGACAAACCGTTTGCTTTCTACGAGAACTTAAGGGTTGGACTCACGATAAATCAGAAACACGAGTGTGAATCGCAAAAGAGTCCTAATCTCCGTTCAACTTTCAGCTGACCGAAATGCGATCGATGTTTTTCTTCATCTTGGTTGGTGGTAGCAACTCTTGTTCTTTGCAGACGAGTGATCTATATAGAAAAAAAATAAACCTTTGTGTTATACATAATTTGTATGTATAACAGTAATTTGTAGCGTTTTTTAATTTTTCTGTATACATCACCCAACTGCAAAAAAACAAATTTTTTCCCCTTTGGTCAATACAGCTGTTAAGGAAAATTCCTTCCCCCCATCACATTTAAATAATCCCAGTACCTTTTTCAGATTCGGATCTCCTTTGAAGTCATATTCTTAAAAACATAAATTAGTAGTTAATGGAAATGATAGTATTTATTTATTTTGTATTTTAGTAAGTATTTTTATATAGTATTTAATTAACATAACTCCTGTGAGATTGAGTAAGACAAAATAGAGGTACGATGACCCTTATTGTCACTCTCAGACGAGGCTCTCTTAGTTGTGTGAACACCTGTTGGTGAGGTATTAGAGTAGGAGATCTTGGAACTTAGGAAGTTACGTTCATTCAGTTTTTCGCGGTGGCCCTTGCACAGTGGCTACAAATATTTTCATCGCAATGACAGTGGTGGGAAAATATACAATTGGTGATTATTATTAAGCAATATAATAAGAATTGATATTAATCATCCCCATAAAAACGAAACGGTTAGTCTTACAGTGCTCTTGGTGGTCCCATTCGAATCTAAAAGGATCGTCACTATTTCAAATGAATGGAAAAAATCATAACTTTATGCTAAAAGTTTTCGAGTTAGGGCATTTTGAAATCCTTAGCCCCACTTTTCACCCCTTAGAAGCGACTGACTTTAACCAATCGGACAACAAGACCCCAAATTAAGCCCACATACTGAAATTAATCAAAATCAGTTCATGGGAACTGCGACAAAGTCCAAAAACTATGAATGATCCAAAAAGATTGAAATAAGTGTCTGAAGGTAATGCCAGTCGCCTTGGGATATTGTTTGGACTGATGATCACACGCGGGCGGAGTCGCATGTCTTAACAATTATTCGAGTCGGGTCGTTGGTGAACCCTCCTTCCACATTCCTTTTGGAAGACAGCAGCTGATGACGTCCACGACGCCAGGAATGGTAGTCAGCCTGAAATGGTAGTTTACGATGCTTACTTACTTTACTCACATTAATTTCTGATATTTTGAAATCAATTTCTCAATTCAATTTTTTCTTGAAAAAGTTGAAACATCGATAGCGTATATCGAAAGCGTTCGCCTCCTGTACTCAACCAGCTGGTTACGAAGGATTCTCCTAAGGTACTTTCGTTACCAACAATATTGCAGTATTTTAACTAGAGGAACTAACCCAATACATTTAACATCGTGGGGGACTGTTCAGATACTGATCATTCCACAGAAATCTTACTATTTTATATTTGTGTGATTTGGCCCAAAAACGGAATTAGCCTAGGAAAGAAAACCAAAATTGTTCAAAAAGTTCTGAAATACATCATGCGAGTGAACATTTTGATTTTGGAAGACCCAAATTTGTTGACTAGCTGCAACATCACAAGATTCCATTTTGGTTTATTATTTCTAATAATAAGCCTATGTGATCGTATCGCAAAAAAATTTTATAACCCCCCCTCAAACTTTGTCACTTTACGTTTCAAGGTGCGTAGAATCCAAATTTGCAATGTCCGTCCGCCGTCCGGGCCATAAAAGGCCTTAGAATCGGTCTAAAAAACCCGTTCTTTCGCACATAGACTACATTTGGGGTCTAGTTGGTCCTAACGTTGAACTATTCCGATCGCTTAATTCGTATAGAAGTTATGGGCAAATAACCGGCCAAAAAAGAGGTTTTTGCTTAAATATGCGTGGGGTGACATTTTCCAAGTATTTTTCTTCATGTTGGATGGTTGGTGGCTTTATAGACGATTAAATAGAAAAATAATAAACCATTAAAATGATAAAATAATAAACCATAAAAATAATAAACGTACGATAAATCAGAAACACGAGTGTGAATCGCAAAAGAGGTCTAATCTCAGTCGGATGGTTGGTGGCTTTATAGACGATTATATAGAGAAAAAAAAAAAACCATTGTGTAATAATTTGCAGCGTTTTGATTTATATTCTATTTTAGAGTACAAAATTACATAGGAGATTTCATAGTTGCCGATTTTCCTTCCACTTACGATGTTCTTCCCCAACCCATTACGGTGCAAATAGGTTTTGATAAAACCAGAGAATCAATAGCTTGCTTCAAAATACGTCGAGAATTCGTCCAGTAGTATAACCCGTTAAGGTTTGGTCCGAAATCGAACTGTTTACTCGTTTCGATGACGCCGACGTCGTTCTTCCACATGTAGAATTGGGTGTCGACGCAGTCCGGATGGGGATAAGAATCGCTGGCTTTCCTTGATTGCCCGCCTTCTACGGAATAAATCCATCTGCTGCCTGTTTGAACAGTAAATCACCAAACCCAATTGTCAGAACAACCCAATTAATAATTAAGTGCCCGAGAAAAAACCCTTCTTAAACAACGTTTTGCTGGCGTTTCCCAAGTAATTATGGTCGAGATAAGGGTACCTTCACTACAGAAGTGGACTCTGATAGATGCTACAGCAGGGCACTCACAGAGCTTTACCCATCTTGTTGAGATGGTACCTCAAAAGGCAGTGGCCACAGAGGCTCTGATAGATGCTACACCAGGACACTCACAGAGCTATGGCCATTTTGTTGAGATGGTACCTCAAAAGGCAGTGGCCACAGAGGCTCTGATAGATGCTACACCAGGACACTCGCAGAGCTTTGCCCATCTTGTTGAGATGGTACTTCAAAAGGCAGTGGCCACAAAGGCTCTGATACATGCTACAGCAGGGCACTCACAGAGCTATGGCCATTTTGTTGAGATGGTACCTCAAATGGCAGTCGTTACAAAGGCTCTGATACATGCTACAGCAGGACACTCACAGAGCTTTGCCCATCTTGTTGAGATGTTACCTCAAAAGGCAGTCGTTACAAAGGCTCTGATAGATGCTACAGCAGGGCACTCACAGAGCTATGGCCATTTTGTTGAGATGGTACCTCAAATGGCAGTCGCCACAAAGGCTCTGATACATGCTACAGCAGGACACTCACAGAGCTTTGCCCATCTTTTTGAGATGGTACCTCAAAAGGCAGTGGCCACAGAGGCTCTGATACATGCTACAGCAGGACACTCACAGAGCTTTACCCATCTTGTTGAGATGGTAACTCAAAAGGCAGTGGTCACAGAGGCTCTGATACATGCTACAGCAGGACAATCACAGAGCTTTGCCCATCTTGTTGAGATGCTACCTCAAAAGGCAGTGGCCACTGAGGCTCTGATAGATGCTACAGCAGGACACTCACAGAGCTTTGCCCATCTTGTTGAGATGCTACCTCAAAAGGCAGTGGTCACAGAGGCTCTGATACATGCTACAGCAGGACAATCACAGAGCTTTGCCCATCTTGTTGAGATGCTACCTCAAAAGGCAGCGGCCACAGAGGCTCTGAGATGCTACAGCAGGGCGCTCACAGAGCTTTGCCCATTTTGTTGAGATGGTACCTCAAAAGGCAGTGGCCACTGAGGCTTGCAATGGTGCGAAGGTCGTTCCGCCTCAATGACAGCAGAGCATTTGCTCTTTTCTTGGAAATGGCGATCAACTCCTTGGCTTGCCTCTGCTCTAGAATATTGCGCTCATGAACAGGTCTTTTATTACCCTTTCATTACCTGTAGAATAATTAACCTCTCAGACCAAAGTCAGCTTATTGCCTCGAGCTGCAGCCATAAAGGAGCACACTCGAACTTATGCAAATTCTCTCCCTCTACTGATCACACTCGAAGATCTACGGCATGAGTTTCAGCTGAACAAATGAATATTTAAACAAGTTTTTTCATTCACCACGCACCCGTATGTATAATAAATGTGGTTGCATTATTGGTTGAGGATCATGGTAAAATCCTTGTAACTAGCATAACTTCCTTACTTTTCTCTGGATTTATACGACATTTTCGAAGATTAAGTCGTTCAAACACAGGACGCTCGTCGTTATCCTGTTCACATGTGGATACAAGCAATTCTCTTAATGAGTAAGTTTCCACAGTTTTCCTTGGATCTGGATTAAATCTGGGATTGAGTGATTTTGACTTAAGATGATGCCCTGCGAATTTCTTCGTCATACGTGATAAGTGCGGCTGCGCAAACAAAAATGTTCTGCGTCTTTCTGTCTGTATATCGAACTGACATGGGCAAAACATGTTTTTACGAAAATGTCGTATAATTTCGTTACTGCTACAAACTTGAGAATGTTACTTTTCTTATTGTATCACTTTTGAGTAGAACGAACGTGTGTTATTCTTAGAAGGACCTACCGGCCGCGAGGGTAACGTTGGTCAGATCGTAAGGTAAGAACTCCTTGCTTCTGTTCTTCAAGTACCTCTCCGGTTTCGGTGGATCGAAATGCCCGACGATTTGGCAGGAAGTGATGACGTGGATCGGGGAAACCAAAGAACCGCCACCGAATACCTCGCCTAGTCTGAGAATAGCGACAGAGTTTGGGAAATTCCCTGTGACAGCGTCTCGGCCATCGATAATAGCTGATCCACTGGCAAGGCACAACGCCATGATAACGAGGCACTTTGGAAGTATCATTTTCTTCAAAACCACAACATTGTGTCCTGGGTAACATAATGTGGTGTATCTTCAAGAGTCCTAGGTGCCACAAGGACTAATCACACAGTATTTTATTGCCTGAAATGGTAAAATTCAAATATGAAGTAATATTGTTCTGCCACGTTGGAGAAGAAGGTTGTCAATAACTTTAACAAGCCAATTTTTTGAAATCGTACTACCATGGATGACCATGGTAATTAGAGACATGGGGATTGTGAACGGAGAGGTATCTTTCTTCTTCCACCTGCAACCTCCTCAACCGCCTTCCTTCTACCCCGATACGCGGATTTTCATGTAATTAAACACCCTTCTTTATCCCCGTGATAGTGTATTGTATTATTTCTACCATCCCAGGAACTTACACGTTGCAACTTTAGCTGGTCTCTGGCCTATTCAGCACAATTCTTGCAAGTTGAATCAATATCCTCATTGATTTATGACCAGTAGACGACGGATTCCTTCTCGACTACCCCCAAATGACCTTCGAGAAGTTCTTGTAGGATTTTCTTGGTCTGAGAGTCGTAGGAATGTTGACACGAGTCGCATTGAATTTGCAACCTCCTAGAAAAGATTATTGTGTGGAGTTTGCTCCATAGTTATACCTCGCAGTTTTTCGAAACCTAATATACCGGGTGTTTAAAATTGATAGGAAAAGCCATTTATTTACGTTAGTTCCACTCCAAGAAAAAAATCAAACAGTAAATCCCTGTAATTTTCTACAAGGATATTGAATGTTACATTTTTCGCGCATCACCCATTGGGGTGTCGGAAAAACTGTTTATTGTTATTTTCAATCTAAACCAGACCTCATCCTGAGAATGTTGACACCAACCGCGACCTTCTAGCGTGAGAAAACGTTTTTCTATGATTTTTCAAAGTTTCGAATGTTTATGACGTCACAGTGGGCTGGGGCGTGTGACGTCATAAACATTCGAAACTTTGAAAAATCATAGAAAAAGATCTACTCATCCAAAAAGAGAAACACGGGTGTCAAAATTCTCAGGTTGAGGTCGACTTTTGATTGAAAATTTCTAAAAAAAATCAGGCGCCCCCCTCATTCTCATGTTAATCCCCAGTTTTTATTGCAGATCCGGATTCTACCCAAAATTTCATTAAAGTTTGACTACTCACTTGATTTTTTTGGCTCCGTGCATTTCGTTCAATAAGCGCGCAAATTTCCCAACTCCCAATACTCCAATTTTTTTTGTAAAATGTAGACTGCGGTAAACCCTAAGTGTGGAACATGAAATTTCATTCTTTTTCAACGATGAATCAAGTGATGCTATCCGTTCCCTGATCTGACTTGATTTTGAAGAGATTATGGCCATGGCCGAAAAAAAGGTCATTAGGTGATTGGTGGAAAACGGTAAACTCAGAGAAACAACGCTGCATAATTGGGGGAAAATTCACTGGATAAAATAGAGATTTTTCTTAGAAAAAAAAAATTGATTCGAAAAATTGTGGAGATTCACCGTTTTAAGCGTTTTTTAGGAGCAAAAATAACTGAAATAAATAACTGGTCCTATACATTTTGCTTCCGAGTCTACCAAGGTAGCGGAAGCCATGTTTTCACCATTCAAAGATGAAAAAAAAAGTTCTCCAAAATCAAAATTATATTACAGATTAGTGTTTAGATGGTCCCCTATGAAAATCATCACCCCCGGACTGATAGTAGCCGATGCGCATGCGCCATCGTAAAATCCTTGTAACAGCCGTGCATTTGTCGCCCTCCCGTGTGACGTCAGAATCTCAAATCCTCCACGACCTATCACCAGGCCCCAATAGCTCAGACGTAGCGCTTTAGACGTTTTTTTTTAAATTTATATCACGTATCGAGCCGGATGGGTCACATCAACTAGATCTGATTGTATCGGTTTCGAGCCGGTGCGACCTACCCTTACCTCTCACCTACTCCTGTCATTTCGATGATTTCGGGCTGGTCATCTCACCAACTTTTTCTAAAGTCAAGAGTTAATTAAAATTTCAGCCAATTTTATCCAAAGTCACTCAAATTTAGTCAAAGTAACACTGAGTCAGATAGAGACTCAACACGCCGATTTCGGCACCGAAAGGGAGAGATCTTTCGCCGTTCAGAAGGACTTGAGAGGCGGTGGCGCCACGTGGGAGGCGGCGTGGGCCAGCGGCGGCCTTGCAGGGGTCCTCCATCCCCAATAACAGTCCCAAGGTCGCACACATGCGCGGACGCCCCGCGGGAACTCGGTGATTCCGCCACGCCCACGCGACCGACCCGCCCTTATATCACATCTAGCTAACATCTTCCTATAGATTAATATTCCCTACAACTGAATGTAATGATGCGCTTCGTCATCAAATTTAATCTTCAGGAGAGCAAAAACGCCGGCTAGATATTTTTTACAACTACAGTTTTTATAATTTTTCCTCTTGTTTTAGACTTTCTGACTGAGCTAAGCCTTTCATTTAATTTCATCTTGACCTTTCTATCGTCTCCATTTCAAAATAAGTAGGACCTACAAGCTGTGGCCTCACCATTTCATTGGAGTTTGAAGAATGGATGCTGCTGAGCCCTCTACTGGAGCTAGTAGGGTGTATCAGAATCGATGATCTACACTTCATGAAGCGTCTCTGCAGAGACTGATTCTACGACTAATTTGCAAAAACTTTTGTCCCGTAACATTTCTCCAAAACTCCTATGTAAACCGTCTTCATTTAATTTAAGGGGACACATAATATGTGTCCCCTTAAATTAAATGAAGACGGTTTACCAAAATTGCTGCCACAGCTTGGATTTGACATATTATGTCAAATCCACGCTGTGGCAGCAATTTTGGTTTTTTAGCGATTTTTTTTCTTTGGTTCGTCCGATTGTGATGAAATTTTCAGAGACTAATCCTCAAAATATTTTGGTTGGATGGTAAAAATCTGAACTCAGTCGAACCAACCAAAAAAAGTTGCATCTCCAAACGTGAGCTGTTCTAAACCTAAATTTTTGGAATAAATGTTCCTTTTTCTCTCAGAATACTCAAGCTATCGATCTGAAATTTTGACAGCACCATCAGTATACTTAGTGAAGCAAATATGGCGAACAATATTTTTATGAGGTTCACAGAAAGAAAGTTCTGAGGGTTTTAAATTTTAGCGATATTTTGAGTTTTCACACACTCGTGTTCAAGCTCCATGGCGTTATAACGCATAACCCTCCGCCTTGATTAAAGGTACATACTAGAAGAACATCCTCTAAAAATTTGGTTCCAATCGGATGAGTAGTTCCTGAGAAAAAGAAACAAATAAGCTCAAAAACGAAATTTCACAGGAGAGCGGTATGAATAAAACATATTGTTTAGTAATGCATGCATTCCAGGGGACGTCCCATTGCATAAGCATTAGATCAGTTTAACCAGTTGTTAAGTGATAAAACTGTTTCACTTGATGTAATTTATTTATTACTTTAGGCAAGAAATACTGACCCCCCCCCCCCCCCCCACCATTATCCACCTTAACATTTCTAGCGGCATGGGAGCCTCGAATCTGAAGAGCATTTTAAAATCCATGCTCTACGATACCCAACATGCGAATTCGAGTTCACCCCCCCCCCACCACCTCCCAACGCCAACAATGGTGCCAGTCTGGCACCAAAGCGGAAATACGTCGTAACATTGAACTTTCATCTGTTAGTTTTGGTAGGCACTCCGTCGAAGTTCACATCCGTATTCAAGGTGAAACACAAAAAAAAAAACACGAAATAAGCGGTTTATGGCATCATGGCACCATATCCTGGCACCATGGTGGCACCACTATTAGTTCCATGGAGGTGCACAGAATAATTCATGAAAATCCGGAGGTACAATGAGAATTTTTCCTCAATTTCAAAGCTTGGGTACAATTAGTAAGCAGTAAAGGAACCGAAATATTGAAAAATCGGATATTTTGTGAATATTATTCCCCACTCACCCCCTCCCCTTGCGAATTTTGGTACTCTGGTAAAATCATGTACAACTCGGAAGTTATTTGAGTCAAACAAAAAAAGAAACACGCAAATCGGTTGGAAATTGAGGCCTGGGCAGAGTTTACAAGATTGCGCACGCAAACGCACGTTTTTTAAGCATTAACCCCCCTTTCCCCCTCTTAAAAAGCAAAATCCGAAATTCCGGCGCCGTAGTGCACAACTAGATAGTGTTCCGCGTCAAACGAAAAAAGAACCACGAAAATCGTTTGAGAACTAAAGCCTGGGCAGAGTACACAAGATTATGCCCAAAAACGCACGTTTTTCGAGCATTAACCCCCCCTTTCCTCCCCTTAAAAGGCAAAATTCGAAATTCCGGCGACGTAGTGCACAACTAGATAGTTTTCCGCGACGGACAAAAAAAGAACCAGGAAAATCGGTTGAGAACTAAGGCCTGTGCAGAGTACACAAGATTTTGTTACACACACACACACACACACACACACACACACATACACACACACACACACAGACATACACCTATGGTTTTTTTCGCGGATTTGGATTCAGAATGGTTCAAAACGGATTACTGTGTGGTTATTTTTCTTTTCTGTTGAGTGTTGTCCAACTTCACCCCAGATCGATCGCATAAGGACGCCCAAGTCTTACTGTGGGACGTCCTAAAAACGCGCGGCCGAGTTAGGGCGGTCAGATTTATCGACATTTGAATGGTTGTTCCTGGCTGTTCCCAACCAATGGAATTGCGGTTTCAACCTTCGATAGTTCAACATCGATATATATATCGAATAGAAAACATCGTTTAGCATCGAAACCACAAAGAATGATAGCCTGGGTGAAGGTTTGCTTGGCTTTTTGGCTAGCCTTATTTTTGCGTTCATGTTGTGGTGAAGTTTTCAATAAAAAATGCCGAGATCTACGCGGATTTTCAAGAAAAAAAAACATTAAATTTCCTCACATCTTATTTCGAAATCAACATTTTTCACACTAGTGGACTGTTTAAAAAATTACGCCGAAGTGAACAATTTGTAAAGTTTGAACTCTACAGTATTTTAAACCTTATTTTCTCGTCTCTTCTTCGGAAAAAACCATCAGCAATTCAGCTCTTTTCCGACAGTATAATTATAAAAATTTACAATCGAATTTAGGTGAGAGAATTTTGTTTTTGAACACGCAAAAATATCTCAAAAAACTCTTCATTAAAAATATCTACGTTATTCATTTTTCAAACACAAATTTTTCTTCTAAATTCGATCGTAATTTTTTTTTAATTATACCGCTGGAAAGTAGCTGAATTGCAGATGTTTTTCCGAAGAGAGAACGTTTGAGAAAATATTGTAAAGTTTAAACAAATTTTTCTCCTCGGCATAATTTTTTACACACTGAGTTTTTGTGAATAAATGTTGTGTGTTCTTCACATATTTCAATTTAAGAATAATATTAATCTAAGAGAGTTACGACTATTTTTTACAAATCAAGATTAAAAAACACGAGAAGAAAATTAAAATTTAAAAGTCGGTTTAGATGAGGGCTTTGAAAAAAAATTTACTGGACAAAAGTTAACGCTAATCACTCTCAGAATCAGTCCCTGAAGTTCGTATCACCAAATCCGGAACACTCTCCAATGGTTCTCTCACTCTCCAAACTCTCTGCATCGGTAAGGTTCGATGTCCGACCGAAAATGGGACACAGGGTGGTCAAGTGAACACATGTTTTAATTAGGAAATAAAAGTGCCACAGATAATGAAAATAAGTTAAAACGATTATGAACGTCAAGAAGCATTGGTTGTGGTTTAGAGATGACTTCTACGAAAATGAGCTTTTCGTGAAATAAAGTGGAACTATCTGCAGAGGAATTTCATTTTATCCGGTTAAAACTCCCAGAGGCATTTCCGTATCATTAGCCGCTCTAATGAGAAACGGTATTATCGCAGGAATTTACACAAGACACTGATCGGTTTCAGGTAATTGCTCGAGGATGCGCTGCTCGTAAAAAGAAGGTAAAGATTAATTAACGGAGGTGAAGCCAGGTAGACCAGGTGAGCTCAAACCGGCGATTAGCTGTTCTCCTCGTCAAGTCTGATAATTGAATTAAACTTCCTTTTGTTGTATCCCAGGACTAATCCGAAATCACCTACCGAAGGCTCGAAGATCGATTATGAGATTGTCGCTCGGAACTCGCAACCCAATTAGTATAAATGGTATCCGGTGCATAGGCAGCTTCCGATCCTTTTGTTCGGTGTAACTATGATAGTTTATTGTTGGCTTGTTAAGTCATGAGTTGAAGTTTTGAGTAAATCGCGTTCCTAACTTGTTAAGAGTTTTTGCCTACAATCAAAAATTATAATTAATTTCATCTTAACATTTAACTACGCTAATAATTTCACTATAAGTACGTTAATTGCGATATTTTCAATTTGATATTTACAAGGCTGAAATGAACTTTGTTCATTCCCTGAGAACACAGCTATACTGCACACCTAACAAACGGGAGCTAGAACTTTTCCGGAAGGGAAAAACAGCTGCACCATTCGTAGGAGCAATTATTCCCTGAAATGGAACTCTCAACACTGCGGGTGGAAGACAAGAACAAGTACTCGTCCTGAGGGGGGAAACAGCTCCACCACTTAGGTACCTTACCGGGAGGAAGTACTTTCATTGAGAGGAAAAGCAGCTACATTGGTGCTTAAGGGACAATCACTTTCTGGAAAACAGCTACAATCAGTATACAAAGGTTTTTGAGGAGTTTTGAAAGAAGAAAGCAAGTTAGCGGTAGACGTGTTCAAGACAGAAGGTGATGAAGATCTGGCTATCCATCTATCCTGTGACTGGACTTAAGAGGTTTGAGGCCTCCCCTTCCTGGCCACAACTGCACTGGTTTTGAAGGGACAAGTACCTACTTTCTGCAGAATAGGAAAACAGCTACACTCAGTAAACAAGGTTTTTAAGGAGTTCTCTAAGCAGAAAGCCGGTTAGATAGACGTGATCAAGGCAGAAAGTCTGGAAGGTCCAGAACCCATCTGTCCCCATCTAGACATGGACAGACGTGAAAGCCAGGAAGATCTGGGCACCCCTCTGCCCTGTGACTGGACTTAGAAGGAGGTTTGAGGCCTCCCCTTCCTGGCCTTTGAGGAAAACCCCGGACAGCTATGAAAGGTCCTGCACTTTTAGAAAAATTCTGTGTCTACGAACTTTTGCCTGGTAAATTTATCAAAAATAAACAAGCATCAGTCTTGAAATACCAAAACTTGGAACTTGCTGCAATGTTGCAAAACTTGCATCGTCAGTCTCATATTAAATTTGCAAAAAAAAAAATAAGGTAAAATATGGCATCATCAACCTATTAAAGACACGTCATCTTTAAAACATCTTCCATTTGAGAACCCTCCATTTCAACATCTTCCACATCACCCTGTTCAGTTTGCCGTCACCTCCCCTTTCTGGTGGTGAAAGCTCCACAATCCGTATCAAACTCGTCTTCAAAACAGTCTCCCGAATCTGACGACGGAACGAAAAGCGTCTGATGCATTTTGGCAACAACACCAGTTTAGAAAGCTCAGACATATCTTAGGAAGTCTCGGTCTGAAATTAAAAAATGTAATGTAAGGAACAAAATTGCTACATTTTGATACCTATAAGGAAAATATCTCCCAAGACTCCCTTGCGCACTTGGCAAAAACTTCTCACTAAACACCTCAAAGAAACCTGCTGAGAAAAACTATAAATAACTGACTTGAAAAAAGGAATTTATTGAGCAGTTCTTATGCCTTCGAGACAGTCTGCCACCGCTCATTGAAAACCGATCAGCTTTCGATCGTAAAATGCTGCAACAGTTGATTTATGATTCTCTCGATTTTTAAAACGAATCTTCCTGTCGTAAGTTGGCACGAGTCATTCGACGGTGTTTGACATTTAAAACTGTGTAATATTATTCAGCGGTGACTTGTCAAATTACCACTTTGGAGGAAAATGGAATGATAGGAATATATCAACAAGTTCCGGTCATAAAGTAGGCTTGAGTAACTAAATATCATTTATTTGATTAGTTCATGAAATACTATAAATACCGATTTCATTAAAAAAGGGGTTATAAGCATCTTTTTAAAAGGTCTATGTGAGGATGTTATGGAAAGATGATATTACGAGTATATCGAGATGCTATGAGAGGAGTTATTATATGAAGAAATACTGAAGAATTATTAGGTGAAGATGTTAAGTGTGTTAATTTGTGAAAATTTTAAATTATGATGCTATAAGTATGCCGAACATCAGAAATCGAATCTACTACTAATTTATAATATTTTCTAATACTGGTCCTAGAATAAATGTTCAACCCTCATAAAATGCCACTTTATTCACTTTGAGATATTTTTCATGATTTCAATCTCATGAATCTAGAACGGTCATAACCCTCTTTTTCTTAGATCACAGCTTTCCCATTGACACTATTTATTTACTTTTTGTTTTTTAACTACCAACCATAGGTACCTACTACCTACCTACTATAGAATTTTTGGAAATTCCAACCCTTAATTTCCATTTGTATTCCAAAATGAAGAGTTGGAATTTTCGAAAATTCCCTAGTAGGTAGGCAGTAGGTAACTACGGTTGGTGGGAAAAATTATTTCCTAATCAATTTGATGAAAACAGTCATGTGAAATCTGTACTTTTTTCCTATCTACCTACTTTAAATGTGATAATTATCTACCTATTACTTCTTATAATTGAACAATTTTTTTTTCAATATCCTAGCCTACAGACCCCATTTAAAGCATAAATACCTCGAAAAAGGCAGAACACGAGTGAAGACCACTATACATGCAGAAAGTGTCCACTATAGAAGCGAAAGGAAATTTTAGTGTCCACTTTGCCCACATAGTGGGCTTTTTGTAATTATTATTTTATAAATATTTAAAGTGAATTATTTAGAGATTTTGGGTGTGGAATCAAAAGAAGAAGAGTCGGAGAGTGTAAAAAATGAAGGTTTGTCGTTCTCAAAAAAAACCATCATATCTATTGAGAATTCAATGCAAAAATTTCATTAAAGTGTCCACTATTGGTGCTTTTACCTTACGTAACATTCAGAAGCTGTCAATCTGGCACATTTTGTAGGCTGCCGGCATGAAATCACACAGGAAGACCCAAATACAGGTAGTCAAGGAATACAACGTTTGCGTGGCTCTAACGCAAAATGCGAGTAGAAGTTTGATTTTGGATAACTCACATTTTTCGTACTCATCCGAAGTTTAACGATCATCCGTGAAGTCAGATAAATTCAGTCAAAACGTAAAGGAAATTGTGAGAAGAAATCCTAGTCAAAGCTCTTCCCACTTTCATTCGAGACGCGTTGGTCGCGTGTGGTCTCAGGCTGACCTCAGGCCTTCTTTCAGGTGACAGCAGGAAGAAGGAAAGCGGCGAGTGACGGCTTGGAGACCGCAAATGTCCTGCGTGGGCGGTTCGCCATGTGGCCAGTGTTTCCTTACATAGCCCGCAGATGTAACGAACTAATCCTACGGAGGAAGAATGATGTCGATGAAGGAAGAAGAAGAAACTCGCGATTTGTATAACGAGATAATTACTACATTATCTAACTAAAGTGGGAAAATCCAAACATCTTTTGCGAAGTGCATTTGGCACATAGCTTTCACGTATGATATGCATAGAGGATAACTCCAATCACCTACCACTACCCTCGAAATGTGATGATCAGACGACTATACAATTCATAGGTTATTACAAGGATTTCACATTAGTTGCTATGTTAGGAATAATTCCTAACATTAATAATTATTTTTTAAATAATTATTATTTAAGGGTAGTTGGTAATTTTTTTGGACTGATGAAATCCCCTAAAAAAATGGTCAGTTTCATGCCCCGTTTTCTCACTTTTTTTTTTTTTTACTATATTATTCTGAAGAAACGGAGCCAAGATAATTTTTTTTAAATTGCAGAAAGTTTGAAAAAAAAACTTCAAGCTTAGAATTTTCAAAAACCATTAAAACTTATCTGATCTTGTAAGAAAAAATAGGCAAAATCCATGGCACAGTTTGTGTATTAGGTTTTTACGGAAATTCCAAAAAAATGAGGCTTTAAGTAGTGGAATAACGGAGATGATGAGGCATTTGTGCTGAAAAACATCGTTCTTCAGGAGACGCCATTTTGTGAAGTTATTATTGTTCCCTCCTGATGTCGCAACATCCGCAGGCTTCAACTCACTTCATCTGTTTCACATCTATTTTTTTTAGATGTCTGTAACTAGATTATAGCATCCATGACTTAGAAAGATTAGAAAGAAGACGCCATTTTGTGAAGTTATTATTGTTCCCTCCTGATGTCGCAACATCCGCAGGCTTCAACTCACTTCATCTGTTTCACATCTATTTTTTTTAGATGTCTGTAACTAGATTATAGCATCCATGACTTATAAAGATTAGAAAGAAGACGAGGAAAACTTATCAGTTATGTTTACTTCTTGGTTCTTCGCGATTTTGGTTTATTATTTTCAATAATGAACCTTTGGAATCGACCAAGAAAAAAAAAATTTTAACACCCCCTCAAAATTTGATGGTTTACGTTTCAAGGTACGTAGAATCCAAAAATCGAATAAAAATTTGGCCGTCCGTCCGCCGTACGCCGTACGCGGCACTTTTGCCACTTAGCATTGACCGATTTTGATGAAATTTGGTATGTAGGCTCCATTTGGGGTCTAGTTGTGCCCCGAAGCTTTTGGTTGATGTAGATCACTCCTAAAGGTTCCAAAATCAATTTTGAAATTTTGAAAACGCCCTAACTCAAAAAATTTCGATATAAAGGTATTGTTTTTCCTTCAATTTTGTTGTGATTTCGCCGTGGTTTGTGTTTTTGTTGAATTCTCGCTCTCTCTCTTGATTTCTACGATGACACGTTCAATTCAATCGTTCAAAAATCGAAAAATGCCTCAACGAACATTGGAGACGAACTTGAAGTTCGGTCCGAAAAAGTTATCCACAACGAAGTCATTCTTGCCGACTCAAGGCAAGAAAATTGATATATAATCGGCAAGAAAAAATCGATGTTTTTTCTGCCCTCATCAAGCAAGACTTACGCTTCTCCTTTCAAAAACCCTCAACCGAATGGACTCAAGAATATACAAAAGAAGAAGAATGAAGAAACCGAAAGCAGCGAGGAAATATACCATCAACTGGTACAACTTTCGCCACCCCGTTCAACAATGTGCCAAAAACGTTTTTCACAGTCAGCGCTACCTAGCGATTCCTGGGATGAAGCTATTAACAATGTAGTTGGAATTCTTGACCGTTTTTTTTAAAAATAATATCGATGTGGAGGTTCTTGAGAATCGGTCGGGAGAACCGACCGATTCTCTAGAACCTCCACATCGATATTGTTTTGAAGCTATTAATTCAGGAAAAATCACAGGGGCAGGGCAATAGTATAGGCACAGGTTAACCAACTCAACGAGCTTATCAGTGGACATCAGCGACAGTGATAAAATTGTATCTGTTCCCAGTTTTTTTCGTAAGTTGAATTTTTCCAAAAAGTCTCCTTTGGGTACCCCACTAGCGTTTGGTTCACGTTTCTGGTAAGTTTATATTTTCAAACCTATAATATCAGCAACGAATTGCAATATTTGCCTTTTTCATGAGTGTGTTATTTCCTTTGATATTTACAGGAAAGTAAAAAATGGGACAAACAGGGTACAACTTTGTGCCACCAACTTTTTCCAGTTTATGCATTGATATTTAAAGTGTTCTGTTCTATTTTTTGATCACGAGGACGATCCAAATGTCCCAGTTCACGAATCAAACCAAATTACGGAACCCAAACCTTTTAGGGGGAGATCCTAACCATGTCCCCCATATATCTCCGCATCAGATAGGCCTACAGGGACTATTTTTTGTAATTCTTCATATTTTTAGTCAAGAAATAGAGCAATGAGCTTGCATTTTAGATTTTAAAATGTTATCATATATTTTTGTTGGTATCATACATTTGAAAAATGTAAATACTCCAAATATCTTCACTCCGATTAGTTATAACTAACCTCCTGATGGTTACCTAAAAATCTCAAAATTTTCGGTTCATCCATGGTCCATGGTTTTGGAATTACTTTTCAATTGAGCCATATAAATCAGGGTTATATTTTTGTTATTAAAAATATTTTTCTGTGTTAAGCTTACTGAATTTTATTAAAAATTGAAGAAGTTGAGGTTTCGAGTTTTTTTGTGATCATACACTCCCTAAAAAGTTGAAAAATATTGCAATTTTTTTAGAAACAAGCTTGTTTTTGGTTCCTTTCCAAAGTTAACGTGATGAGTAACAAAGAAACCAGGTCAAGAAGTGTCCACTGCTCGATATTCGTATATTTTCAAGCTAAAAAAAATTGTGGTACATTGTTGTACCCTTATGGGGTACAAGAATGTGCCACGAAAAAACATTTCTCTCTATTCTTGCATAAGTGATAGAATTTTTTTCATGGTGGCATTTGATACTTGGAAAGTAGAGGTACGTTGGGTAAATTTTTCAATTATATACGATAAAAAGTAAAGTATTTACACGTAAAAAACCTCAAAATTGGCACAAAGTTGTACCAGTTGACGGTAAGGTGAAAGAAGGTGATGATCTATCTATCATGCTGACGGGGTCCATTAGCTGTTCTCCGGAGCGCCGCTATGTTCACAGAACTGCTGTTTTAAACAGTCCACTAGTGTGAAAAATGTTGATTTCGAAATAAGATGTGAGGAAATTTAATGTTTTTTTTTCTTGAAAATCCGCGTAGATCTCGGCATTTTTTATTGAAAACTTCACCACAACATGAACGCAAAAATAAGGCTAGCCAAAAAGCCAAGCAAACCTTCACCCAGGCTATCATTCTTTGTGGTTTCGATGCTAAACGATGTTTTCTATTCGATATATATATCGATGTTGAACTATCGAAGGTTGAAACCGCAATTCCATTGGTTGGGAACAGCCAGGAACAACCATTCAAATGTCGATAAATCTGACCGCCCTAACTCGGCCGCGCGTTTTTAGGACGTCCCACAGTAAGACTTGGGCGTCCTTATGCGATCGATCTGGGGTGAAGTTGGACAACACTCAACAGAAAAGAAAAATAACCACACAGTAATCCGTTTTGAACCATTCTGAATCCAAATCCGCGAAAAAAACCATAGGTGTTTGTCTGTGTGTGTGTGTGTATGTGTGTGTGTGTGTGTGTGTGTGTGTGTGTGTGTAACAAAATCTTGTGTACTCTGCACAGGCCTTAGTTCTCAACCGATTTTCCTGGTTCTTTTTTTGTCCGTCGCGGAAAACTATCTAGTTGTGCACTACGTCGCCGGAATTTCGAATTTTGCCTTTTAAGGGGAGGAAAGGGGGGGTTAATGCTCGAAAAACGTGCGTTTTTGGGCATAATCTTGTGTACTCTGCCCAGGCTTTAGTTCTCAAACGATTTTCGTGGTTCTTTTTTCGTTTGACGCGGAACACTATCTAGTTGTGCACTACGGCGCCGGAATTTCGGATTTTGCTTTTTAAGAGGGGGAAAGGGGGGTTAATGCTTAAAAAACGTGCGTTTGCGTGCGCAATCTTGTAAACTCTGCCCAGGCCTCAATTTCCAACCGATTTGCGTGTTTCTTTTTTTGTTTGACTCAAATAACTTCCGAGTTGTACATGATTTTACCAGAGTACCAAAATTCGCAAGGGGAGGGGGTGAGTGGGGAATAATATTCACAAAATATCCGATTTTTCAATATTTCGGTTCCTTTACTGCTTACTAATTGTACCCAAGCTTTGAAATTGAGGAAAAATTCTCATTGTACCTCCGGATTTTCATGAATTATTCTGTGCACCTCCATGGAACTAATAGTGGTGCCACCATGGTGCCAGGATATGGTGCCATGATGCCATAAACCGCTTATTTCGTGTTTTTTTTTTTGTGTTTCACCTTGAATACGGATGTGAACTTCGACGGAGTGCCTACCAAAACTAACAGATGAAAGTTCAATGTTACGACGTATTTCCGCTTTGGTGCCAGACTGGCACCATTGTTGGCGTTGGGAGGTGGTGGGGGGGGGGGGGGGGGGTGAACTCGAATTCGCATGTTGGGTATCGTAGAGCATGGATTTTAAAATGCTCTTCAGATTCGAGGCTCCCATGCCGCTAGAAATGTTAAGGTGGATAATGGTGGGGGGGGGGGTCAGTATTTCTTGCCTAAAGTAATAAATAAATTACATCAAGTGAAACAGTTTTATCACTTAACAACTGGTTAAACTGATCTAATGCTTATGCAATGGGACGTCCCCTGGAATGCATGCATTACTAAACAATATGTTTTATTCATACCGCTCTCCTGTGAAATTTCGTTTTTGAGCTTATTTGTTTCTTTTTCTCAGGAACTACTCATCCGATTGGAACCAAATTTTTAGAGGATGTTCTTCTAGTATGTACCTTTAATCAAGGCGGAGGGTTATGCGTTATAACGCCATGGAGCTTGAACACGAGTGTGTGAAAACTCAAAATATCGCTAAAATTTAAAACCCTCAGAACTTTCTTTCTGTGAACCTCATAAAAATATTGTTCGCCATATTTGCTTCACTAAGTATACTGATGGTGCTGTCAAAATTTCAGATCGATAGCTTGAGTATTCTGAGAGAAAAAGGAACATTTATTCCAAAAATTTAGGTTTAGAACAGCTCACGTTTGGAGATGCAACTTTTTTTGGTTGGTTCGACTGAGTTCAGATTTTTACCATCCAACCAAAATATTTTGAGGATTAGTCTCTGAAAATTTCATCACAATCGGACGAACCAAAGAAAAAAAATCGCTAAAAAACCAAAATTGCTGCCACAGCGTGGATTTGACATAATATGTCAAATCCAAGCTGTGGCAGCAATTTTGGTAAACCGTCTTCATTTAATTTAAGGGGACACATATTATGTGTCCCCTTAAATTAAATGAAGACGGTTTACATAGGAGTTTTGGAGAAATGTTACGGGACAAAAGTTTTTGCAAATTAGTCGTAGAATCAGTCTCTGCAGAGACGCTTCATGAAGTGTAGATCATCGATTCTGATACACCCTACTAGCTCCAGTAGAGGGCTCAGCAGCATCCATTCTTCAAACTCCAATGAAATGGTGAGGCCACAGCTTGTAGGTCCTACTTATTTTGAAATGGAGACGATAGAAAGGTCAAGATGAAATTAAATGAAAGGCTTAGCTCAGTCAGAAAGTCTAAAACAAGAGGAAAAATTATAAAAACTGTAGTTGTAAAAAATATCTAGCCGGCGTTTTTGCTCTCCTGAAGATTAAATTTGATGACGAAGCGCATCATTACATTCAGTTGTAGGGAATATTAATCTATAGGAAGATGTTAGCTAGATGTGATATAAGGGCGGGTCGGTCGCGTGGGCGTGGCGGAATCACCGAGTTCCCGCGGGGCGTCCGCGCATGTGTGCGACCTTGGGACTGTTATTGGGGATGGAGGACCCCTGCAAGGCCGCCGCTGGCCCACGCCGCCTCCCACGTGGCGCCACCGCCTCTCAGTCCTTCTGAACGGCGAAAGATCTCTCCCTTTCGGTGCCGAAATCGGCGTGTTGAGTCTCTATCTGACTCAGTGTTACTTTGACTAAATTTGAGTGACTTTGGATAAAATTGGCTGAAATTTTAATTAACTCTTGACTTTAGAAAAAGTTGGTGAGATGACCAGCCCGAAATCATCGAAATGACAGGAGTAGGTGAGGAGGTAAGGGTAGGTCGCACCGGCTCGAAAACCGATACAATCAGATCTAGTTGATGTGACCCATCCGGCTCGATACGTGAATATAAATTTAAAAAAAACGTCTAAAGCGCTACGTCTGAGCTATTGGGGCCTGGTGATAGGTCGTGGAGGATTTGAGATTCTGACGTCACACGGGAGGGCGACAAATGCACGGGCTGTTACAAGGATTTTACGATGGCGCATGCGCATCGGCTACTATCAGTCCGGGGGTGATGATTTTCATAGGGGACCATCTAAACACTAATCTGTAATATAATTTTGATTTTGGAGAACTTTTTTTTCATCTTTGAATGGTGAAAACATGGCTTCCGCTACCTTGGGAGACTCGGAAGCAAATGTATAGGACCAGTTATTTATTTCAGTTATTTTGCTCCTAAAAAAACGCTTAAAACGGTGAATCTCCACAATTTTTCGAATCATTTTTTTTTCTAAGAAAAATCTCTATTTATTCCAGTGAATTTCCTCCAATTATGCAGCGTTGTTTCTCTGAGTTTACCGTTTTCCACCAATCACCTAATGACCTTTTTTTCGGCCATGGCCATAATCGCTTCAAAATCAAGTCGATCAGGGACGGATAGCATCACTTGATTCAATCGTTGAAAAAGAATGAAATTTCAATGTTCCACACTTAGGGTTTACCGCAGTCTACATTTTACAAAAAAAATTGGAGTATTGGGAGTTGGGAAATTTGCGCGCTTATTGAACGAAATGCACGGAGCCAAAAAAATCAAGTGAGTAGTCAAACTTTAATGAAATTTTGGGTAGAATCCGGATCTGCAATAAAAACTGGGGATTAACATGAGAATGAGGGGGGCGCCTGATTTTTTTTAGAAATTTTCAATCAAAAGTCGACCTCAACCTGAGAATTTTGACACCCGTGTTTCTCTTTTTGGATGAGTAGATCTTTTTCTATGATTTTTCAAAGTTTCGAATGTTTATGACGTCACACGCCCAGCCCACTGTGACGTCATAAACATTCGAAACTTTGAAAAATCATAGAAAAACGTTTTCTCACGCTAGAAGGTCGCGGTTGGTGTCAACATTCTCAGGATGAGGTCTGGTTTAGATTGAAAATAACAATAAACAGTTTTTCCGACACCCCAATGGGTGATGCGCGAAAAATGTAACATTCAATATCCTTGTAGAAAATTACAGGGATTTACTGTTTGATTTTTTTCTTGGAGTGGAACTAACGTAAATAAATGGCTTTTCCTATCAATTTTAAACACCCGGTATATTAGGTTTCGAAAAACTGCGAGGGTATAACTATGGAGGCAAACTCCACACATAATCTTTTCTAGGAGGTTGCAATTCATGCGACTCGTGTTCAACATTCCTACGACTCTCAGACCAGAAAAATCCTACAAGAACTTCTCGAAGGTCATTTGGGGGTAGTCGAGAAGGAATCCGTCGTCTACTGGTCATAAATCATGAGGATATTGATTCAACTTGCAAGAATTGTGCTGAATAGGCCAGAGACCAGCTAAAGTTGCAACGGGTAAGTTCCTGGGAATGGTAGAAAAATACAATACACTATCACGGGGATAAAGAAGGGTGTTTAATTACATGAAAATCCGCGTATCGGGGTAGAAGGAAGGCGGTTGAGGGAGGTTGCAGGTGGAAGAAGAAAGATACCTCTCCGTTCACAATCCCCATGTCTCTAATTACCATGGTCATCCATGGTAGTACGATTTCAAAAAATTGGCTTGTTAAAGGTTATTGACAACCTTCTTCTCCAACGTGGCAGAACAATATTACTTCATATTTGAATTTTACCATTTCAGGCAATAAAATACTGTGTGATTAGTCTTGTGGCACCTAGGACTCTTGAAGATACACCACATTATGTTACCCAGGACACAATGTTGTGGTTTTGAAGAAAATGATACTTCCAAAGTGCCTCGTTATCATGGCGTTGTGCCTTGCCAGTGGATCAGCTATTATCGATGGCCGAGACGCTGTCACAGGGAATTCCCAAACTCTGTCGCTATTCTCAGACTAGGCGAGGTATTCGGTGGCGGTTCTTTGGTTTCCCCGATCCACGTCATCACTTCCTGCCAAATCGTCGGGCATTTCGATCCACCGAAACCGGAGAGGTACTTGAAGAACAGAAGCAAGGAGTTCTTACCTTACGATCTGACCAACGTTACCCTCGCGGCCGGTAGGTCCTTCTAAGAATAAACACGTTCGTTCTACTCAAAAGTGATACAATAAAAAAAGTAACATTCTCAAGTTTGTAGCAGTAACGAAATTATACGACATTTTCGTAAAAACATGTTTTGCCCATGTCAGTTCGATATACAGACAGAAAGACGCAGAACATTTTGTTTGCGCAGCCGCACTTATCACGTATGACGTCGAAGAAATTCGCAGGCATCATCTTAAGTCAAAATCACTCAATCCCAGATTTAATCCAGATCCAAGGAAAACTGTCCATTCTTCAAACTCCAATGAAATGGTGAGGCCACAGCTTGTAGGTCCTACTTATTTTGAAATGGAGACGATAGAAAGGTCAAGATGAAATTAAATGAAAGGCTTAGCTCAGTCAGAAAGTCTAAAACAAGAGGAAAAATTATAAAAACTGTAGTTGTAAAAAATATCTAGCCGGCGTTTTTGCTCTCCTGAAGATTAAATTTGATGACGAAGCGCATCATTACATTCAGTTGTAGGGAATATTAATCTATAGGAAGATGTTAGCTAGATGTGATATAAGGGCGGGTCGGTCGCGTGGGCGTGGCGGAATCACCGAGTTCCCGCGGGGCGTCCGCGCATGTGTGCGACCTTGGGACTGTTATTGGGGATGGAGGACCCCTGCAAGGCCGCCGCTGGCCCACGCCGCCTCCCACGTGGCGCCACCGCCTCTCAAGTCCTTCTGAACGGCGAAAGATCTCTCCCTTTCGGTGCCGAAATCGGCGTGTTGAGTCTCTATCTGACTCAGTGTTACTTTGACTAAATTTGAGTGACTTTGGATAAAATTGGCTGAAATTTTAATTAACTCTTGACTTTAGAAAAAGTTGGTGAGATGACCAGCCCGAAATCATCGAAATGACAGGAGTAGGTGAGAGGTAAGGGTAGGTCGCACCGGCTCGAAACCGATACAATCAGATCTAGTTGATGTGACCCATCCGGCTCGATACGTGATATAAATTTAAAAAAAAACGTCTAAAGCGCTACGTCTGAGCTATTGGGGCCTGGTGATAGGTCGTGGAGGATTTGAGATTCTGACGTCACACGGGAGGGCGACAAATGCACGGCTGTTACAAGGATTTTACGATGGCGCATGCGCATCGGCTACTATCAGTCCGGGGGTGATGATTTTCATAGGGGACCATCTAAACACTAATCTGTAATATAATTTTGATTTTGGAGAACTTTTTTTTTCATCTTTGAATGGTGAAAACATGGCTTCCGCTACCTTGGTAGACTCGGAAGCAAAATGTATAGGACCAGTTATTTATTTCAGTTATTTTTGCTCCTAAAAAACGCTTAAAACGGTGAATCTCCACAATTTTCGAATCAATTTTTTTTTTCTAAGAAAAATCTCTATTTTATCCAGTGAATTTTCCCCCAATTATGCAGCGTTGTTTCTCTGAGTTTACCGTTTTCCACCAATCACCTAATGACCTTTTTTTCGGCCATGGCCATAATCTCTTCAAAATCAAGTCAGATCAGGGAACGGATAGCATCACTTGATTCATCGTTGAAAAAGAATGAAATTTCATGTTCCACACTTAGGGTTTACCGCAGTCTACATTTTACAAAAAAAATTGGAGTATTGGGAGTTGGGAAATTTGCGCGCTTATTGAACGAAATGCACGGAGCCAAAAAAATCAAGTGAGTAGTCAAACTTTAATGAAATTTTGGGTAGAATCCGGATCTGCAATAAAAACTGGGGATTAACATGAGAATGAGGGGGGCGCCTGATTTTTTTTAGAAATTTTCAATCAAAAGTCGACCTCAACCTGAGAATTTTGACACCCGTGTTTCTCTTTTTGGATGAGTAGATCTTTTTCTATGATTTTTCAAAGTTTCGAATGTTTATGACGTCACACGCCCCAGCCCACTGTGACGTCATAAACATTCGAAACTTTGAAAAATCATAGAAAAACGTTTTCTCACGCTAGAAGGTCGCGGTTGGTGTCAACATTCTCAGGATGAGGTCTGGTTTAGATTGAAAATAACAATAAACAGTTTTTCCGACACCCCAATGGGTGATGCGCGAAAAATGTAACATTCAATATCCTTGTAGAAAATTACAGGGATTTACTGTTTGATTTTTTTCTTGGAGTGGAACTAACGTAAATAAATGGCTTTTCCTATCAATTTTAAACACCCGGTATATTAGGTTTCGAAAAACTGCGAGGTATAACTATGGAGCAAACTCCACACAATAATCTTTTCTAGGAGGTTGCAAATTCAATGCGACTCGTGTCAACATTCCTACGACTCTCAGACCAAGAAAATCCTACAAGAACTTCTCGAAGGTCATTTGGGGGTAGTCGAGAAGGAATCCGTCGTCTACTGGTCATAAATCAATGAGGATATTGATTCAACTTGCAAGAATTGTGCTGAATAGGCCAGAGACCAGCTAAAGTTGCAACGTGTAAGTTCCTGGGATGGTAGAAATAATACAATACACTATCACGGGGATAAAGAAGGGTGTTTAATTACATGAAAATCCGCGTATCGGGGTAGAAGGAAGGCGGTTGAGGAGGTTGCAGGTGGAAGAAGAAAGATACCTCTCCGTTCACAATCCCCATGTCTCTAATTACCATGGTCATCCATGGTAGTACGATTTCAAAAAATTGGCTTGTTAAAGTTATTGACAACCTTCTTCTCCAACGTGGCAGAACAATATTACTTCATATTTGAATTTTACCATTTCAGGCAATAAAATACTGTGTGATTAGTCCTTGTGGCACCTAGGACTCTTGAAGATACACCACATTATGTTACCCAGGACACAATGTTGTGGTTTTGAAGAAAATGATACTTCCAAAGTGCCTCGTTATCATGGCGTTGTGCCTTGCCAGTGGATCAGCTATTATCGATGGCCGAGACGCTGTCACAGGGAATTTCCCAAACTCTGTCGCTATTCTCAGACTAGGCGAGGTATTCGGTGGCGGTTCTTTGGTTTCCCCGATCCACGTCATCACTTCCTGCCAAATCGTCGGGCATTTCGATCCACCGAAACCGGAGAGGTACTTGAAGAACAGAAGCAAGGAGTTCTTACCTTACGATCTGACCAACGTTACCCTCGCGGCCGGTAGGTCCTTCTAAGAATAACACACGTTCGTTCTACTCAAAAGTGATACAATAAGAAAAGTAACATTCTCAAGTTTGTAGCAGTAACGAAATTATACGACATTTTCGTAAAAACATGTTTTGCCCATGTCAGTTCGATATACAGACAGAAAGACGCAGAACATTTTTGTTTGCGCAGCCGCACTTATCACGTATGACGAAGAAATTCGCAGGGCATCATCTTAAGTCAAAATCACTCAATCCCAGATTTAATCCAGATCCAAGGAAAACTGTGGAAACTTACTCATTAAGAGAATTGCTTGTATCCACATGTGAACAGGATAACGACGAGCGTCCTGTGTTTGAACGACTTAATCTTCGAAAATGTCGTATAAATCCAGAGAAAAGTAAGGAAGTTATGCTAGTTACAAGGATTTTACCATGATCCTCAACCAATAATGCAACCACATTTATTATACATACGGGTGCGTGGTGAATGAAAAAACTTGTTTAAATATTCATTTGTTCAGCTGAAACTCATGCCGTAGATCTTCGAGTGTGATCAGTAGAGGGAGAGAATTTGCATAAGTTCGAGTGTGCTCCTTTATGGCTGCAGCTCGAGGCAATAAGCTGACTTTGGTCTGAGAGGTTAATTATTCTACAGGTAATGAAAGGGTAATAAAAGACCTGTTCATGAGCGCAATATTCTAGAGCAGAGGCAAGCCAAGGAGTTGATCGCCATTTCCAAGAAAAGAGCAAATGCTCTGCTGTCATTGAGGCGGAACGACCTTCGCACCATTGCAAGCCTCAGTGGCCACTGCCTTTTGAGGTACCATCTCAACAAAATGGGCAAAGCTCTGTGAGCGCCCTGCTGTAGCATCTCAGAGCCTCTGTGGCCGCTGCCTTTTGAGGTAGCATCTCAACAAGATGGGCAAAGCTCTGTGATTGTCCTGCTGTAGCATGTATCAGAGCCTCTGTGACCACTGCCTTTTGAGGTAGCATCTCAACAAGATGGGCAAAGCTCTGTGAGTGTCCTGCTGTAGCATCTATCAGAGCCTCAGTGGCCACTGCCTTTTGAGGTAGCATCTCAACAAGATGGGCAAAGCTCTGTGATTGTCCTGCTGTAGCATGTATCAGAGCCTCTGTGACCACTGCCTTTTGAGTTACCATCTCAACAAGATGGGTAAAGCTCTGTGAGTGTCCTGCTGTAGCATGTATCAGAGCCTCTGTGGCCACTGCCTTTTGAGGTACCATCTCAAAAAGATGGGCAAAGCTCTGTGAGTGTCCTGCTGTAGCATGTATCAGAGCCTTTGTGGCGACTGCCATTTGAGGTACCATCTCAACAAAATGGCCATAGCTCTGTGAGTGCCCTGCTGTAGCATCTATCAGAGCCTTTGTAACGACTGCCTTTTGAGGTAACATCTCAACAAGATGGGCAAAGCTCTGTGAGTGTCCTGCTGTAGCATGTATCAGAGCCTTTGTAACGACTGCCATTTGAGGTACCATCTCAACAAAATGGCCATAGCTCTGTGAGTGCCCTGCTGTAGCATGTATCAGAGCCTTTGTGGCCACTGCCTTTTGAAGTACCATCTCAACAAGATGGGCAAAGCTCTGCGAGTGTCCTGGTGTAGCATCTATCAGAGCCTCTGTGGCCACTGCCTTTTGAGGTACCATCTCAACAAAATGGCCATAGCTCTGTGAGTGTCCTGGTGTAGCATCTATCAGAGCCTCTGTGGCCACTGCCTTTTGAGGTACCATCTCAACAAGATGGGTAAAGCTCTGTGAGTGCCCTGCTGTAGCATCTATCAGAGTCCACTTCTGTAGTGAAGGTACCCTTATCTCGACCATAATTACTTGGGAAACGCCAGCAAAACGTTGTTTAAGAAGGGTTTTTTCTCGGGCACTTAATTATTAATTGGGTTGTTCTGACAATTGGGTTTGGTGATTTACTGTTCAAACAGGCAGCAGATGGATTTATTCCGTAGAAGGCGGGCAATCAAGGAAAGCCAGCGATTCTTATCCCCATCCGGACTGCGTCGACACCCAATTCTACATGTGGAAGAACGACGTCGGCGTCATCGAAACGAGTAAACAGTTCGATTTCGGACCAAACCTTAACGGGTTATACTACTGGACGAATTCTCGACGTATTTTGAAGCAAGCTATTGATTCTCTGGTTTTATCAAAACCTATTTGCACCGTAATGGGTTGGGGAAGAACATCGTAAGTGGAAGGAAAATCGGCAACTATGAAATCTCCTATGTAATTTTGTACTCTAAAATAGAATATAAATCAAAACGCTGCAAATTATTACACAATGGTTTTTTTTTTTTCTCTATATAATCGTCTATAAAGCCACCAACCATCCGACTGAGATTAGACCTCTTTTGCGATTCACACTCGTGTTTCTGATTTATCGTACGTTTATTATTTTTATGGTTTATTATTTTATCATTTTAATGGTTTATTATTTTTCTATTTAATCGTCTATAAAGCCACCAACCATCCAACATGAAGAAAAATACTTGGAAAATGTCACCCCACGCATATTTAAGCAAAAACCTCTTTTTTGGCCGGTTATTTGCCCATAACTTCTATACGAATTAAGCGATCGGAATAGTTCAACGTTAGGACCAACTAGACCCCAAATGTAGTCTATGTGCGAAAGAACGGGTTTTTTAGACCGATTCTAAGGCCTTTTATGGCCCGGACGGCGGACGGACATTGCAAATTTGGATTCTACGCACCTTGAAACGTAAAGTGACAAAGTTTGAGGGGGGGTTATAAAATTTTTTTGCGATACGATCACATAGGCTTATTATTAGAAATAATAAACCAAAATGGAATCTTGTGATGTTGCAGCTAGTCAACAAATTTGGGTCTTCCAAAATCAAAATGTTCACTCGCATGATGTATTTCAGAACTTTTTGAACAATTTTGGTTTTCTTTCCTAGGCTAATTCCGTTTTTGGGCCAAATCACACAAATATAAAATAGTAAGATTTCTGTGGAATGATCAGTATCTGAACAGTCCCCCACGATGTTAAATGTATTGGGTTAGTTCCTCTAGTTAAAATACTGCAATATTGTTGGTAACGAAAGTACCTTAGGAGAATCCTTCGTAACCAGCTGGTTGAGTACAGGAGGCGAACGCTTTCGATATACGCTATCGATGTTTCAACTTTTTCAAGAAAAAATTGAATTGAGAAATTGATTTCAAAATATCAGAAATTAATGTGAGTAAAGTAAGTAAGCATCGTAAACTACCATTTCAGGCTGACTACCATTCCTGGCGTCGTGGACGTCATCAGCTGCTGTCTTCCAAAAGGAATGTGGAAGGAGGGTTCACCAACGACCCGACTCGAATAATTGTTAAGACATGCGACTCCGCCCGCGTGTGATCATCAGTCCAAACAATATCCCAAGGCGACTGGCATTACCTTCAGACACTTATTTCAATCTTTTTGGATCATTCATAGTTTTTGGACTTTGTCGCAGTTCCCATGAACTGATTTTGATTAATTTCAGTATGTGGGCTTAATTTGGGGTCTTGTTGTCCGATTGGTTAAAGTCAGTCGCTTCTAAGGGGTGAAAAGTGGGGCTAAGGATTTCAAAATGCCCTAACTCGAAAACTTTTAGCATAAAGTTATGATTTTTTCCATTCATTTGAAATAGTGACGATCCTTTTAGATTCGAATGGGACCACCAAGAGCACTGTAAGACTAACCGTTTCGTTTTTATGGGGATGATTAATATCAATTCTTATTATATTGCTTAATAATAATCACCAATTGTATATTTTCCCACCACTGTCATTGCGATGAAAATATTTGTAGCCACTGTGCAAGGGCCACCGCGAAAAACTGAATGAACGTAACTTCCTAAGTTCCAAGATCTCCTACTCTAATACCTCACCAACAGGTGTTCACACAACTAAGAGAGCCTCGTCTGAGAGTGACAATAAGGGTCATCGTACCTCTATTTTGTCTTACTCAATCTCACAGGAGTTATGTTAATTAAATACTATATAAAAATACTTACTAAAATACAAAATAAATAAATACTATCATTTCCATTAACTACTAATTTATGTTTTTAAGAATATGACTTCAAAGGAGATCCGAATCTGAAAAAGGTACTGGGATTATTTAAATGTGATGGGGGGAAGGAATTTTCCTTAACAGCTGTATTGACCAAAGGGGAAAAAATTTGTTTTTTTGCAGTTGGGTGATGTATACAGAAAAATTAAAAAACGCTACAAATTACTGTTATACATACAAATTATGTATAACACAAAGGTTTATTTTTTTTCTATATAGATCACTCGTCTGCAAAGAACAAGAGTTGCTACCACCAACCAAGATGAAGAAAAACATCGATCGCATTTCGGTCAGCTGAAAGTTGAACGGAGATTAGGACTCTTTTGCGATTCACACTCGTGTTTCTGATTTATCGTGAGTCCAACCCTTAAGTTCTCGTAGAAAGCAAACGGTTTGTCCTACCGGGCTCCTCTTGGTCTCTAAAAATTCTAAAAATTCAATACTATCTTAATTTGATGGAAAAACAATACCTTTATACAAACATTTTTTGAGCTAGGGCGTTTTCAAAATTGCAGGCCTTATTTTTCAACTTTTAGAAGTAAACTACATCAACCAAAACCTTCGGGGTACAACTAGACCCCAAATGGAGACCACATACCATTCATAATTTATATTTGGAAAAAATGTTTCAACACTACAATTGATGGTAGTGTACATAAATATTTACATCACAGTATTGTATCAGCACTTTCAGCACTCAGCAGTCATGTCCATCTGGCTGCTTGGTATCAGGGTCCGAGATCCGACCTCGTACATTGGGGTGAGGGACAAGGTTGTATCACCTTATCCCAAAGATGATGGAGGGAGGATTGTGCCTCTTCTGGCTATGCCATCAGTCGACGCTTCTCCTCCCCATGGGGTTCGAGTTCAGCTCCAAGTCCCACGGGGCCCACTTGCTCTAGCCGTGGCACGCTGTCGTGTGGCCGTAGCTCTGAATTTAGACCAGATGAATGATCCTCCTGTTAGGACTCGGGTGGTCATCCACTCCAGGATAAACAGTGGGTAACCAGCCCGAATCAGATCCTTGGCTGACTTGCCATGCCATATACCTCTCCATGTGATCGTTGTTCCAATCACCTTTAGTTGGTTTCGCTGAATGTCTGCAAGTGCTGCTGCAGCATCTAGTAATGCGTCAACTTCATATTTTTGAATTTTGGAAGCATTGATGTCTGCGAGTGATCTCTGGCCAGAGCCAGAGACCACTGAGACATCAATAATGAAGGCTCCTCTTGGTGTTATCACCAAGAGGTCTGGACGATAACCTCGCTGTTCCAGGTTAAAGTGTGGCTCTAGCCATACTGGCCATCCTTTACGGCGAGCGTAGGCTTCCAGTAGGTTCAGGACAGAATTGTGACGGGCACACCTGGGTTTTACCACGGCTGGGCAAATCTGGAGCACATGCGAGGCTGTTTCGGGAACTTTCTTCAAATTCGGTCACTGCTAAGTGAGGAAAATGCCGCGTACGGCGGACGGCCAAATTTTCATTCGATTTTTGGATTCTACGGTCCTTGAAACGAAAACCAACAAATTTTGAGGGGTTAAAAAAATGTTTTCTTGGTTCATTCCAAAGGTTCATTCTTGAATAATAAACCAAAATTGTGTAATAATTAGCTGCTTTTTTAACATCGATTTTCCATGCCTACTTCCCTTTTATTTTGTTTTAAATTGAAAGGATTGCGAATTATTCGGAGTGGCTGATCTACACGAACGTCAGACTCGTTCCTCCATTTGCGTGCGTCGACCGAATTTGCCAACAATTTGAGGGTAATTGCGATTTGGTCGAAGACGCGTTCACGAAAAGCGGGAAACTCAAGCACAAATCAAGACTCAATCCTCTGCGCTATTGAAGCCTCGTCTCTCTCACAGGAGACCGTTCCTCTATGAATGAATCCCTCTATGAAAAACAATTCTCTATGATTTTCATAGGGGACCATCTAAACACTACTCTGTGACATCCCTGAAAATTTCATTGAAATCGAATGGAAAATGTAGAATTTATGGCCGTTACATGGAAATTCACGTTTGCGCATGCGCAGTGGCTACTATCAGTCCGAAGGTGGCGATTTTCATAGGGGACTATCTAAATACTAATCTGTAACATCCCTGAAAATTTCATTGAAATCGGATTGAAAATGTAGAAGTTATGGCTGTTACAAGGAATTCACGTTTGCGCATGCGCAGTCGCTTCTATGAGTCCGGGGATGATGATTTTCATAGGGGACCATCTACAACCTAATCCACATAATCTCTGAAAATTTCATCGAAATCGAGTGGAAAATGTGGAAGTTATGGCCGTTACAAGGAATTTCACATTTGCGCATGCGCAGTAGCTACTATCAATCCCAAGGTGGTGATTTTCATAAGGGACCATCTAAATACTAATCTGTAACATCCCTAAAAATTTCATTGAAATCGGATGGAAAATGTAGAAGTTATGGCCGTTACAAGGAATTCACGTTTGCGCATGCGCAGTCGCTTGTATCAGTCCGAGGATGATGATTTTCATAGGGGACCGTCTACACACCAACCCGCACAATCCCTGAAAATTTCATCGAAATCGGACAATAACTTCGTATAGTTATGCGCGTTACAAGGAATTGATGACAGACGGACAGACAGACAGACACGGAACCAAAATTGTTCAGAAAGGTCTAAAACGCAAAACGCGAGTGAAAATTTTGATTTTGGAGAACTTTTTTTTTCGTCCTTGAAAAGTGAAAACAAAGCTTCCGCTACCTTGGTAGACTCGGAAGCAATAATTTAAATAATGTGTCCCCTCGAATCAAAGTTTTCATTTGTGATGTTGGTTGTTTGGTTCAAAGGGAACCATTTGTATTCCAGTCTAGAGTTTGTTGAGATGACGATTCCGCCCTTCCAAACTATATGCCTTTGGAAATCAGCAATGAAATTCTTGAGGGACAACAAAGACACATAAACCACTCTTTTCTTGAGAGTTTAATCGAAATCGTACCTTGTTTCTTACTCTTCTTTTCCTAGTGCCTTGTCATTGAAGACTGCCAACATCTCTGCAAATCTTTCGGGATCCTGCTGCTCGGGCCACTGACCTTTCACGTCATAATTGTTTGGATCTATTCTTAGGACCTTGGATTACATGCTCTAAGACACTTAGGGAACCATATTTGCCAAAACTCGAAGACCGACAGACGTAATTCATGTATAGGACTCTTCAGGCCTCCTCAACATGCAAATGATTTTGTCTGAGTCGCTCCATCCATAATCTTATACTCCATGAGGGGGTCTTCTCATGTCGTTAATACTCGAAAATATTACGAATAGAAAATCGAAAAAAATTACCTGTGATGAGAGCTGATACGTGAGCGTCATGCACTCTTCTCATACCTAGTTCTGCAGTTTAGAAACGTGATTTAGTTCTGGTTCTTAGCTACCTTAAAAATGAAAAAATTAACCTGTGGTAGGCCTTGGGACTAACAATATTGGAGAAAATGTTGAATATCCTGCGTTGGACCGCCTTAGCGGCAATGTGGCGTTACGGAGTTTTTCGGCTTAAAATTCATATCTCAGTACTGGAGTGAACTAATTTCAAATTTCAAAATGCTTTTGAATCGCAATCAAATTTCCTACAAGTTTGGTCCTAAGGCATTTTTGCAATCGTTGCAGTTGTTTTCCACCCTCGGGCTTTGTCAACTTTTGAACTAAGTTGGTAAAAATTGCCTATCTTTGAATGGCGACTGCGGCCGAACTGCTGAACCGATTTTAATGAATTAAACGCCGTTCGACGCTGAATTTAATGCTCTTTAAAAATCGAATGATTTACATTTTCAGTAGGATGTGTACTTTTAAATTTATAAGCGAAATACTGAAAAAAGTGCGAAAATTTCGCGGTTTTCAGGCTCTCAAATCTCTCAAACAAGAAACTATCGAAAACTTAGATACTTGTTATTCAGGACCCCTAAAAGAGTTTAAAATGATTCCCAGCTCTGTGTTAATTTTTACGGGCTACACCCTTTTTTACAGCTAACTTTCCTGGGCTATAACTAGGAATAGACCTGCAGAGAGGAGTGGTCAATGATGGCGGACATGGAGTAGAGACAGGTAGAATCGATTATTCGAAGCATTATGGTAGTCTGTGACGTCACGAGGAAATCACTAATTACTTCACTTGTTAATGCAGCAATTAATTTATCTCCAACAAAAGTGACATTTGATCGTTACAGAATGCGACCTACGTGAACCCACACCCTCAATTAGGAGTAGGTCGAAGTGATCACTCAAAAAACTCGGCTACTCATTTATCTTCCTGAAAGCCCCGCAGAATCCGTCCAACGCTCGTCGACGACCTTCAGGTCGACCCGCCGACGCATTCAGCAAAAATTGGTCATCGGGAAGATCGAGTCGTTAGCGGAAAGTGAACTTGAACTAAGTCCCTGCATGACGCATAAGTTGCATCATAGTCCGCATACATGGCGTCAGGCGGCCCAAAGTTACGCGAATCCTACAAGAACTGTCGTCACGAGAATTCATCTTAGAGCCTTCTTCAGCCTTCTGGCTATTTCTGATAAATAGAATGACGTCATCGAGCCGCGAAGGTCGATTTATAATCCGCTTTTAAGGCTCCTGCTGCTGAATCTTATTTTACGGTGTGGATCGTCAGCTCATACATAGGGAACGCGTATTTAGCATTTTATCTGCCTGGAACGGAATACATGCAATACAAATCGATTTTATAATGTTAATTTTAACGATTCAGTGGGCCGCGGAGTCGGGATGTAATTAAAGGCCAAAGGTATTCGTAATTATGATGGTACGTACAGGGTAGTGCCAATTTTGAAAATGGATTCAGGTAGAGTTCGATCACGATTTTCGTTGAGGGTAATGCAAAATACATCAGGTAATCAATTGATTTAATCAAAGAATTTTTAAATTAAGAGAATCTTCTCAAGAAATAATTTATTTGATGCTATAGGAGCTGTTTTCAGGTCGTGATAACAAGCTACGATCTACATGTATTCACCAATATCTTTAATGACACTAGATTACAAAAATTAGGGGTGGTCTGGCTGCCTCGTTCTTTCACCACTTTTTTTAAGGTATTTGGTGCGCTGAATCCGAATCTGACGTCAGTTTTTTTTTGGTTTATTATTTTCAATAATAAGCCTTTGGAATCGAGCAAGAAAAAAAAATTTTTAACCCCCCCTCAAAATTTGATGTTGTACGTTTCAATGTACGTAGAATACGAAAATCGAATAAAAAAATTTCCGTCCGTCCGCCGTACGCCGTACGCGGCACTTTTCTTAGCAACACTGGATCGATTTGGTTCAAATTTGGTATATGGGCTCCATTTGGGGTCTAGTTGTGCAGCGAAGCTTTTGGTTGATGTAGGTCACTTCTAAGGGGTGAAAATTAAGGGTTGAAATTTTCAAGAGTGCCCTAGCTCGAAAACTCTCGAAATAAAGGTATCGTTTTTTCACCAATTTTAAATAGTATTGAATTTTTAAAAATTTTTGAGACCACCCGGAGCTCTGTAGGACAAACCGTTCGGTCCCTACGAGTACTACGAGGTTTTCCTTCAATAAAACAGAATCATGAGTGTGAATTGCAAAAGAGGTCTAATCTCCATTAAAATTTTATCGGACTAAAGTGCGATCGCTGTTCATTTCTTCGATTTGTATACAGTTTTGCCTTCTGCGTAACCAGCAATCAAATTTCCATATGAAGCTTTCTATTTTTCCAATCGAGTGTGAAGCGTTTAGTTCTTTCCAATAAACTTGATTATGAAGGTGTGAAGCCAGTATGGTGTGGTAGGTAGTACCTAGCTGGTAGGTAACAAAAAGTTGGTAGGTAAAAAAAATGTTGGTGGGTAAAAAACGCTGCAAATCATTGCTCAAAGGCTTCTTCACTCTTCAGATCACTGATCAGCTGAGTGAGCTCCGAAGCCATTTACAATCCTATTGAATGGAAGTGCTCTTCCAGGCGTCTCCATCATTCGAGGAGATCTTCTTCACTCTTCAGATCACTGATCAGCTGAGTGAGCTCCAAAGCCATTTTCAATCCTATTGAATGGAAGTGCTCTTCCAGGCGTCACCAGCATTCGAGGAGATCTTCTTCACTCTTCAGATCACTGTCCAGCTGAGTGAGCTCCAAAGCCATTTTCAATCCTATTGAATGGAAGTGCTCTTCCAGGCGTCTCCAGCATTCGAGGAGATCTTCTTCACTCCTCAGATCACTGATCAGCTGAGTGAGCTCCGAAGCCATTTTCAATCCTATTGAACGCAGGAAGCTGAAATTTGAGAGGGAAGGTCAAGGGAGAATACAGATGGTGGTAGGTGCTATTGATGGAAAACTAGTGATCTATACAGAAAATAATAAACCTTTGAGCAATGATTTGCAGCGTTTTGTTTATGTCGGATTTTCAAGATATAGCTAGTTTTAAGATTTTTCTAGATCTCACTTTTCTTCATTTTTTAGTTAGCACTCATCTTGCTCAAATCTCCTCCAAAAGTACTCAGACTTATAGGAAATTTCATGTAGAATCCGAATATGTACTTAGTTTTTTAAGTAAAGTTGTGTTAAACCCCATATTTTCCACAAAACGTATCAAAAAACACCGGTTCTCAACGTTTTAACACAGAATGTGTTTTTGCGATGACCTACCGAAAAAAAATCGTCACGAAAAAGCGACAGAAAAAACATCTGGTGATATGTTTATTGGTTGTCATGTTAATGTCAACTCCACATTTATTATTGTTGTTTTTTATTTAACGGATGACTAGTATCGCAAAAACACATTCTGTGTTCCTATGATTTCATACAGAGTATGGAAAAAGAAATAAACCGGGGGGTGCAGTAACTCACTTTTCTTCATTTTTTAGTGAGCACTCATCTTGCTCAAATCTCCTCCAAAAGTACTCAGACTTATAGGAAATTTCATGTAGAATCCGAATATGTACTTAGTTTTTTAAGTAAAGTTGTGTTAAACCCCATATTTTCCACAAAACGTATCAAAAAACACCGGTTCTCAACGTGTTTTCTTCGGGGTTTCCCTTACATTTTGCCACTTGAAAAAAAAATTAAGGCTAAAAAAAATGTTCTCGGGTTTTTACTTTGTAGGGGGGACACCCCAGAAGAGAATGAGACCAATCGCAGCCTCCTAAACCCATTAATATCGAAAGAATGAGCTTTTTCATGGCACTGGGATGAAAATTCACAAAAACCGTTAATTAATTTTTCGAGATAAGTATGTGCGTTCCTAAATCTGTTTTCCTCAAATGGATTTTCCTTTCTTCTACATTTATTATACTTGTCACCTTTTAAGAGTAAGATCGAAAATAGGTACTCATAGGGGGAGTAAATCATAATTGGGAAACTCTTGTTTTGTTAGGTGATTTTAATTCAGTTTTACAAACGAAACACAATAAACTGCAGAAACGTTAACGGTGTAAATCTGTTTCATGAAGGCTCAGATGAATCAAAAGTTGGTAAAATGTTTGGTTATTCCTCCACCTCAGAGGTTTCATCGCCGGCATCTATGTAGAGAAAACTTCGCCGCCTTAGGTAAATCTCTCTTTAAGGTCCAACATTAGTCCGCCATCATGTGAACTTCCCAATACCCTTTGTACCGTTCTTCCATGGTTTTCATATCTTGGTAGAACCTCTGAGGTGGAGGAATAACCAAACATTTTACCAACTTTTGATTCATCTGAGCCTCCATAAAACAGATTTACACCGTTAACTTTTCTGCAGTTTATTGTGTTTCGTTTGTAAAACTGAATTAAAATCACTTAACGAAACAAGATTTTCCCAATTATGATTTACTCCCCCTATGAGTACCTATTTTCGATCTTACTGTTACTAGGTGACAAGTATAACAAATGTAGAAGAAAGGAAAATCCATTTGAGGAAAACAGATTTAGGAACGCACATACTTATCTCGAACAATTTTGACTAAAACTTACTTAGTAAAACTTAACATGACAACCAATAAACATATCACCAGATGTTTTTTCTGTCGCTTTTTCGTGACGATTTTTTTTCGGTAGGTCATCGCAAAAACACATTCTGTGTTAAAACGTTGAGAACCGGTGTTTTTTGATACGTTTTGTGGAAAATATGGGGTTTAACACAACTTTACTTAAAAAACTAAGTACATATTCGGATTCTACATGAAATTTCCTATAAGTCTGAGTACTTTTGGAGGAGATTTGAGCAAGATGAGTGCTAACTAAAAAATGAAGAAAAGTGAGATCTAGAAAAATCTTAAAACTAGCTATATCTTGAAAATCCGACATAAACAAAACGCTGCAAATCATTGCTCAAAGGTTTATTATTTTCTGTATAGATCACTAGTTTTCCATCAATAGCACCTACCACCATCTGTATTCTCCCTTGACCTTCCCTCTCAAATTTCAGCTTCCTGCGTTCAATAGGATTGAAAATGGCTTCGGAGCTCACTCAGCTGATCAGTGATCTGAGGAGTGAAGAAGATCTCCTCGAATGCTGGAGACGCCTGGAAGAGCACTTCCATTCAATAGGATTGAAAATGGCTTTGGAGCTCACTCAGCTGGACAGTGATCTGAAGAGTGAAGAAGATCTCCTCGAATGCTGGTGACGCCTGGAAGAGCACTTCCATTCAATAGGATTGAAAATGGCTTTGGAGCTCACTCAGCTGATCAGTGATCTGAAGAGTGAAGAAGATCTCCTCGAATGATGGAGACGCCTGGAAGAGCACTTCCATTCAATAGGATTGTAAATGGCTTCGGAGCTCACTCAGCTGATCAGTGATCTGAAGAGTGAAGAAGCCTTTGAGCAATGATTTGCAGCGTTTTTTACCCACCAACATTTTTTTTACCTACCAACTTTTTGTTACCTACCAGCTAGGTACTACCTACCACACCATACTGGCTTCACACCTTCATAATCAAGTTTATTGGAAAGAACTAAACGCTTCACACTCGATTGGAAAAATAGAAAGCTTCATATGGAAATTTGATTGCTGGTTACGCAGAAGGCAAAACTGTATACAAATCGAAGAAATGAACAGCGATCGCACTTTAGTCCGATAAAATTTTAATGGAGATTAGACCTCTTTTGCAATTCACACTCATGATTCTGTTTTATTGAAGGAAAACCTCGTAGTACTCGTAGGGACCGAACGGTTTGTCCTACAGAGCTCCGGGTGGTCTCAAAAATTTTTAAAAATTCAATACTATTTAAAATTGGTGAAAAAACGATACCTTTATTTCGAGAGTTTTCGAGCTAGGGCACTCTTGAAAATTTCAACCCTTAATTTTCACCCCTTAGAAGTGACCTACATCAACCAAAAGCTTCGCTGCACAACTAGACCCCAAATGGAGCCCATATACCAAATTTGAACCAAATCGATCCAGTGTTGCTAAGAAAAGTGCCGCGTACGGCGTACGGCGGACGGACGGAAATTTTTTTATTCGATTTTCGTATTCTACGTACATTGAAACGTACAACATCAAATTTTGAGGGGGGGTTAAAAATTTTTTTTTCTTGCTCGATTCCAAAGGCTTATTATTGAAAATAATAAACCAAAAAAAACTGACGTCAGATTCGGATTCAGCGCACCAAATACCTTAAAAAAAGTGGTGAAAGAACGAGGCAGCCAGACCACCCCTAATTTTTGTAATCTAGTGTCATTAAAGATATTGGTGAATACATGTAGATCGTAGCTTGTTATCACGACCTGAAAACAGCTCCTATAGCATCAAATAAATTATTTCTTGAGAAGATTCTCTTAATTTAAAAATTCTTTGATTAAATCAATTGATTACCTGATGTATTTTGCATTACCCTCAACGAAAATCGTGATCGAACTCTACCTGAATCCATTTTCAAAATTGGCACTACCCTGTACGTACCATCATAATTACGAATACCTTTGGCCTTTAATTACATCCCGACTCCGCGGCCCACTGAATCGTTAAAATTAACATTATAAAATCGATTTGTATTGCATGTATTCCGTTCCAGGCAGATAAAATGCTAAATACGCGTTCCCTATGTATGAGCTGACGATCCACACCGTAAAATAAGATTCAGCAGCAGGAGCCTTAAAAGCGGATTATAAATCGACCTTCGCGGCTCGATGACGTCATTCTATTTATCAGAAATAGCCAGAAGGCTGAAGAAGGCTCTAAGATGAATTCTCGTGACGACAGTTCTTGTAGGATTCGCGTAACTTTGGGCCGCCTGACGCCATGTATGCGGACTATGATGCAACTTATGCGTCATGCAGGGACTTAGTTCAAGTTCACTTTCCGCTAACGACTCGATCTTCCCGATGACCAATTTTTGCTGAATGCGTCGGCGGGTCGACCTGAAGGTCGTCGACGAGCGTTGGACGGATTCTGCGGGGCTTTCAGGAAGATAAATGAGTAGCCGAGTTTTTTGAGTGATCACTTCGACCTACTCCTAATTGAGGGTGTGGGTTCACGTAGGTCGCATTCTGTAACGATCAAATGTCACTTTTGTTGGAGATAAATTAATTGCTGCATTAACAAGTGAAGTAATTAGTGATTTCCTCGTGACGTCACAGACTACCATAATGCTTCGAATAATCGATTCTACCTGTCTCTACTCCATGTCCGCCATCATTGACCACTCCTCTCTGCAGGTCTATTCCTAGTTATAGCCCAGGAAAGTTAGCTGTAAAAAAGGGTGTAGCCCGTAAAAATTAACACAGAGCTGGGAATCATTTTAAACTCTTTTAGGGGTCCTGAATAACAAGTATCTAAGTTTTCGATAGTTTCTTGTTTGAGAGATTTGAGAGCCTGAAAACCGCGAAATTTTCGCACTTTTTTCAGTATTTCGCTTATAAATTTAAAAGTACACATCCTACTGAAAATGTAAATCATTCGATTTTTAAAGAGCATTAAATTCAGCGTCGAACGGCGTTTAATTCATTAAAATCGGTTCAGCAGTTCGGCCGCAGTCGCCATTCAAAGATAGGCAATTTTTACCAACTTAGTTCAAAAGTTGACAAAGCCCGAGGGTGGAAAACAACTGCAACGATTGCAAAAATGCCTTAGGACCAAACTTGTAGGAAATTTGATTGCGATTCAAAAGCATTTTGAAATTTGAAATTAGTTCACTCCAGTACTGAGATATGAATTTTAAGCCGAAAAACTCCGTAACGCCACATTGCCGCTAAGGCGGTCCAACGCAGGATATTCAACATTTTCTCCAATATTGTTAGTCCCAAGGCCTACCACAGGTTAATTTTTTCATTTTTAAGGTAGCTAAGAACCAGAACTAAATCACGTTTCTAAACTGCAGAACTAGGTATGAGAAGAGTGCATGACGCTCACGTATCAGCTCTCATCACAGGTAATTTTTTTCGATTTTCTATTCGTAATATTTTCGAGTATTAACGACATGAGAAGACCCCCTCATGGAGTATAAGATTATGGATGGAGCGACTCAGACAAAATCATTTGCATGTTGAGGAGGCCTGAAGAGTCCTATACATGAATTACGTCTGTCGGTCTTCGAGTTTTGGCAAATATGGTTCCCTAAGTGTCTTAGAGCATGTAATCCAAGGTCCTAAGAATAGATCCAAACAATTATGACGTGAAAGGTCAGTGGCCCGAGCAGCAGGATCCCGAAAGATTTGCAGAGATGTTGGCAGTCTTCAATGACAAGGCACTAGGAAAAGAAGAGTAAGAAACAAGGTACGATTTCGATTAAACTCTCAAGAAAAGAGTGGTTTATGTGTCTTTGTTGTCCCTCAAGAATTTCATTGCTGATTTCCAAAGGCATCGTGAGCACGTCTTTCTCAATCCAGTTCAATTCTCAGGTCCTAAGAGGGTGAAACCGGCTCAAGCTCGAAACGATTGCCTGAAAGTGTAGTGCATTTGGATCAGTAGGAATCACAGAGCTTGCAAAAGTCCGGTTCAAAACTATACTTACGAGAAGAGTCAGATTTTGAAAACATTCTCAGACCAAACGTAGATTAAGGTCCTAGCTGGTCCCCTATAAATTTTATCTTCGTTCCGCCACAAGTATACACTGCACATGCTCTAACATAACAATGTGATTGTGATTTCCCAGAAATTTATCAAGATGTCATCAATAAGTTTTGCTGAAATTTAGAGGGTCTTTGAAGTTAGCTCTAGAAAAGTTGCTGATGAATTTCATGGGAATCCAACCAGCAGAGTAATTCCGAGAGAAAACCAGAATAGTTTGACGGGTCATTCAAACTCGAAGAGGATTCTCAATCGCACTGGTGTCTCTGAATGTAGAAAACCAGCAACATAGTCGTGAAGTTCATCATTGATATACAAGAATTTCCCAATTATTAACGCTTTGATCTACTCAACAAAACAATTCCACGTCTCATGCGAAACTTAGTGCACATTTCCCATCAATCTTTATAATGTCCTAAGATTTCGTAAGTCCGATCCTGATGTGAGAAAGCTTTACTGCCCTTCCAATTGACAGAAGTACCTATTTTCTTCTACGCTTCTCTTCTAAAACTAATGCAGTAAAATGAAAACCACGCCTAGCAGATTCCGACGGTATATTTCCCGTTATGTGCGTGATTATTGACTTATTATTTCTCGTTATTTTCTCATTAGTTCCCTGCGTCATTAAAAAACAGTAATTCTGAGATTTATTGGAGAATATGGTGTTTGCATTTCAATTTTTCTTATGCCTCTCATGTACCTACTTCAGATTTATCGATAGTTTTGAGAAGGAAATTAAACGTTTTTTCCCAAAACAACGGTGTTCTAATGTTTAATTTTATAGCGTACTTATTTACTCGAGGGACCTATGGCCTTTTCAGTGGTGTACGTTCGAGAACACTATAAAAAAGTTCATTCATGCAGCATGAGTTAATGAGCAAATTTTAGAGAAATTTTTCAGTTAAAACTCTGGAAGAAAAAAGACCAATCGTGCATAGTGATGGCAACAACATATCGATATTTTTGAAATATCGATATTTTGCTTCCGATATATCGATATATCGCCATCGAAAAATCGTGCTACGATATATCGGGAATATCGATATTTTTAAACCGATATATCGCCCTAGTAGATAATAACTGGTGAATGTCAGAAACTCGCGTTTTCGTGGGTTGTGTCGGTTTTTTGGTCATACCTCCGTTGTTTTTTATCGAATATATTTTTGACATTTTATGTCTTTACTATGGCACATAAATGAAAAACGCTGCAAATCATTGCTCAAAGGTTTATTATTTTCTGTATAGATCATCCTTCTGTATAGATCACTGGTTCTCCATCAATAGCACCTACCACCATCTGTATTCTCCCTTGACCTTCCCTCTCAAATTTCAGCTCCTGCGTTCAATAGGATTGAAAATGGCTTCGGAGCTCACTCAGCTGATCAGTGATCAAAAGATTGAAGAAGATCTCCTCGAATGCTGGAGACGCCTGGAAGAGCACTTCCATTCAATAGGGTTGAAAGTGGCTTTGGAGCTCACTCAGCTGATCAGTGATCAAAAGAGTGAAGAAGATCTCCTCGATTGCTGGAGACGCCTGGAAGAGCACTTCCATTCAATAGGATTGAAAATGGCTTTCGAGCTCACTCAGCTGATCAGTGATGTGAGGAGTGAAGAAGATCTCCTCGAATGCTGGAGACGCCTGGAAGAGCACCTCCATTCAATAGGATTGAAAATGGCTTCGGAGCTCACTCAGCTGATCAGTGATGTGAGGAGTGAAGAAGATATCCTCGAATGCTGGAGACGCCTGGAAGACCACTTCCATTCAATAGCATTGAAAATGGCTTCGGAGCTCACTCAGCTGATCAGTGAGCAATGATTTGCAGCGTTTTTTACCTACAAACATTGTTTTACCTACCAATTTTTTTTTACCTACCACACCTACCTATTGGTAGGTACTACCTACCACACTATAATGGCTTCACACCTTCACAATCAAGTTTATTAGAAAGAACTAAACGCTTCACACTCGATTCGAAAAATAGAAAGCTTGATATGGAAATTTGATTACTGGTTACGCAGAAGGCAAAACTGTATACAAATCGAAGAAATGAACAGCGATCGCATTTTAGTCAGATAAAATTTGAACGGCGATTAGACCTCTTTTGCGATTCACACTCATGATTCTGTTTTATCGAAGGAAAACCTTCAAATACTCGTAGGGACCGAACGGTTTGTCCTACAGAGCTCCGGGTGGTCTCAAAAATTTTTAAAAATTCTGTACTATTTAAAATTGGTGAAAAAACGATACCTTTATTTCGAGAGTTTTCGAGCTAGGGCACTCTTGAAAATTTCAACCCTTAATTTTCACCCCTTAGAAGTGACCTACATCAACCAAAAGCTTCGCGGCACAACTAGACCCCAAATGGAGCCCATATACCAAATTTGAACCAAATCGGTCCAGTGTTGCTAAGAAAAGTGCCGCGTACGGCGGACGGCGGACGGCGGACGGCGTACGGCGTACGGCGGACGGACGGAAATTTTTTTATTCGATTTTGGGATTCTACGTACCTTGAAACGTAAAACATCAAATTTTGAGGGGGGGTTAAAATTTTTTTTTTCTTGCTCGATTCCAAAGGCTTATTATTGAAAATAATAAACCAAAATCGTCACGCGGGCATTGTAACGGGGCACTGTCACGAGGGGAGCGTCACGCGGAAATTTTCTGATGATTTTCACGTACAACCAATCGTTCCTAGGGAAAACTAACTTCCTCATTTTCCACCCCACAAAAATCGTTCACCACTCATTGGAAAGCTCTCAATTTATTACTCATGGTACACGGTCCCTAATATGAATGCACCTGTACGGAAAGCTGAATTATGCGCATGAATTATGCGCACTCACATACGATTATGATGTGAGCAACAAATGAGATGTCAACATGATCGTGAGAGGAAAATAGGTATCTTCATCCAACAGCGTTACGGAGGCAGGGCAATGGAGAATGCTGAAGGCGCCTGAGTGGTCACTGATCAGCTGAGTGAGCTCCAAGGCCATTTCCTCTCCTGTTGAACGCAGGAAGCTGACATTTGAGAGGCAGGGTCAATGGAGAATGCTGAAGGCGCCTGAGTGGTCACTGATCAGCTGAGTGAGCTCCAAGGCCATTTCCTCTCCTGTTGAACGCAGGAAGCTACATTCGATTCATTTAAATTGCCCAATCGTATTACGTAAAACACTCCGTTGTGCGTGGCCAACAAGCTGCGGCATGAGCGTGATTGTTTAAATGAATGTTTACGTACATTACATCGCAACCATCAACGAGCACAATCAAATTTCCACAAACAAAAGTACAATACGAGGTTTTATATGAAGGGGAAAGGGGGCGCAAAGACATAAAATGTCTCTCGTGGTTGCGTACTTGTACGAAAGCTGTATCCACCGTTTGTGTTTTCAATGGGAATTGCAAGTTGGGGTGAAGGTCTTTCCTAAGGAAAAGAAGAGAGAGATGGAATAATGCCATGGGGGCAAAATATGGGAAATTATAAAGGATTCGGGAGATTAAGAGTTTTATTATTATTTTAGTTAATACCGTTGTAGAGCCTCTATCTGTTCAAATTCTTGGGGCCACCATGCCTGTGCTTCATAGCAGGCTTTTTCTTTTAAATTTATATTCTTAGTCTACTCAAATTCCCGGTAATTTAGAGTACCCACATGACGCATTTTGACCAAAACAATGTTTTTCCTATTTTTAGCCATTTTCCGGGCTTTTCCTACAAAAAAAAACTATCATTTTCAGAATCAGCGTCAAATTTCGAGCATATTAGAAAAAAATCCCATTTTTCTTTACATGCGTGCACATGATATAATTACTCATTGTGAGAAACCATAAGAGAATTAAATATGTAATAGGCCAATGGTTATTTTGGTAATTTTTATGAAATAAATGTGTTATTGAATGAATTATGTTTGTTGTATGATCTTCCAATCATTTATTTAACCACCAGTTTCGACTTATATTTAGCAATATTTTAATATTGCTTATTTTTTTTGCAGTAGGCCTCTATATTTTTATTGTGTTAAAGTAGTAAATAATTAAATAAATCAACTCAAATAAAGTGTGTTTTCACGGTAAAGCTAATGGGAGGATCAATATATTATATGTTCTGTGTTTTAAACCAAAGAAAACAAATTAAAATTATTATTTACAAGAACAAATATGGTTCGATATTTTAATCCCGATATATCGGATATATCGATATTTTTGCTCCCGATATATCGGTGCCATCGATATTTCCCTTCCGATATATCGCAAACCCGATATATCGATTTTTGTAAAACTTTTGCCATCACTAATCGTGCAGCACGAGAGAATTTTCAAAGAAATCTTCAAAGCTATGGTTAAGAAAATCGAAATATTAGCTATATGACACAGTTGTGAGCCTTAAGGGTGTGGCACATAGCACGAACTGTACAATCAACCTGTTTTTACCTCGGGAAAGGACGTTGAAGGACCTGCACGCATATGAACTTGTGAACTTGAAAGGGTCTGTTTCGAACAGTAAACGGTTGATACTTGATTTATATCATAGCGCAATGTAAAACGGGGCGAGCTCTTGTACATCGTAAACTGGAATGAGCTAAGATGACCGAACGGGGGAAATCGGGGGCGGAAACGGCCTGCTCTGATTTAGTACTTTTAGGAAAATGGACTAATGCAGTGTTCATAATGTTCTTTTATTGTACTTAAATATACTCTTACTGGTTCTTATGTTCCAGTTTGCAATTGAACGAAGTTGCATTGATAAAACAGTGCGATAGCGCTGGCCTCTGTGAGCGGGCTTTAGAACTAAAGGCTGGAAACGGGCGGAAGGTTCAAACACAACGTTTTGGTTAAATATTTTTTTTAAACCTCAAAAATTACTTCTCGTCACCCCGAATTCAGAGTACCCACAAGTACAATACTGTTCAATGATCGTATTTTATTGTTTTTTTTCTCCTTAAATTTTCAGTATTTAACACACCAACATGTTTTCAAAATGTTAGGAGTCCATATTTATGTTCTGCTCCACGAAGTCTAGAATACCCACTCGGCTCTTGCATTTGAGTGTAAAAAATATACACAGGTTTTCATTATTATACCTATATGAATAGTTGTGTACAACAATTTTTGATTTCCAAAGTTGTTTTTACATCAGAAATTTAGTAATGGATCCTTACATTATACGATTATAGTGGTAATGTCCTCAAAAAAAAAATCACCTAAAAACACGTATTTATGTAATTTTTCGCCTTTTTTAACATTTGGATCCCTTGTCTTTTTGTTTGTTATTATGAACATTTCGGAAAAATTGGCATTTGTATTTGCAAAACAATTACTTAAGTTATACTGTACATATAAACGTACAAACATGTAACTATATACGATTTTTGTAAAAACTTCAGGAACATTCCAAAACGGATTTCAGTGAAAAAAAAGTTCATGCTACATATTTTGAGTTTACTGCAACAGCTTCATTTTCTTTGAAAATTCGGTAAAATTGTGCGAACTATTACACAACGGTTAATTATTTTTCCTGAATAGAAATCCAGTCTGCAAAAAAACGATACATCTTCATAAATAGTGATCGCCAACCATAATATTATATATTTTCGTGAAAGGTTAACAAATTAAGGTGAGATTGAAGAAACAATCCTGTGCGTCTAATATGGTGTGTTACTACATTGCGGCGCCTACACAACTTAGTCACTCCAAGGAAAATCCCAGACCTTGTATTTTCGAACTCATGTCCCTCCCACGACCCTTAGTACCGCCAAACTGCCGCAGAAACGACTCCAAAAACCGCGGTAATTTCGCGTAAGGACGAGCACCGATGGTTCGAAGCCCGGTTATTACACGATAAGGATTTTTTTTCAGTGCCTCCCACGACTGAATACGAAATCGAGGATCGTTGTTCATCCTTCCTCGGTTTTCGCCCTGTTTGCCGAACCCGGTCGAAGGTCATGTCGACTGAGGGACGTGAGGCGATGCAGCTAGAATATTATGTAATCATCGTCTGTGTTTTTGCTTCCTCACTATCAAAGATGAAAACTCTTAGTATTCGTGCCACTGAAGCCTCTTGGAAACTAGTCATTCTGCAAGACCTGGCATACTCTCACTGACAAACCAATTAGTGCTAGGAAATACAACACTTTAAAACAGATGGATATAACTGTTAGGAGATACGTTAGAAAATGGTTGCGCCTGCCATTTGACTCAGCTAATATCCACGAACCAGTGGGTGATGGAGGTCTTGGAGCCATGGAACTCCTCATCAAATACCAGTTATACGAGATAACGGGCTGGGGGCGGCGTACTCACAACTTTTGAAAGAGTAAGTGTCCCAAAATTTTCCAAATTTGAACATCACGACTCGACCGTCGAATAGCCAGGGTACAACATCTTTATCGAACTACATATGGGGCTGAATTGGCGAAATCACGCGATAGCAGAGGTACCCCAGTATGGATAATTAATTTAATTCAATTATGTAATGGAAATTACAGAGATGAAGGTCGTTGGCTTTGGTGAAATAGTCCAGTCAAATTAGCAGTTAGGGTTTGCATTAATTCCGGACAAAGCGAAACTTTTATGGGTGACTTGTGGGTGCCTATGGAACATGTTTTTAGTATATTCTACTAGATTCTCCTTGTGCTAACTTTTTGGTGCCCGAAAAACCGCGATTTTTCGGCACTTGTTTCAGTTTTTTGCCTATAACTCGTACACGATGCATCCTACGGAAAATTTTACTCTTTCCTTTATTAAACAGGATGAATTTCTGCGTCGAATGACCACCTGAAACGTTAAGATCGGTTCAGCCGTTTGGCCGAAATCGATCGTTGAAGTTTGGCGATTTTTCCCAAAATTGGTTGAAAAATGGGTTACGCTCAAGTTTCAAGGCCTGTACATCAAAAACGGCGTATCCAACCAAAAAATGTCACATAATCAAAGTTGTAGAGAATCAAATTTTGTGTAAGAAAAGCATCCCCCCTTCCTCCCCCCTCCCACCCGCCCCTACCAAATGATAGAATAACGAAACAACTTCTGAGTAAACGAAATTATGAGTATTGAAAACGGTGTTGCAATCAAAAAATGTAATATAATCAAAGTGAAACGTCTGTTGTTCAACTCACTAAGGCACTGAGGTACTTGTAATACTAGAAAAGGCGAAAGAAAAACATTCTCCTGGTCCTAACTTTTTGGTGCCCGAAAAACCGCGATTTTTCGGCACTTGATTCAGTTTTTCGCCTATAACTCGTACACGATGCATCCTACGGAAAATGTTACTCAATCCTTTATTAAACAGGATGAATTTCTGCGTCGAATGACCACCTGAAACGTTAAGATCGGTTCAGCCGTTTGGCCGAAATCGATCGTTGAATTTTGCCGCTTTTTCCAAAATTGGTTGAAAAATGGGTTACGCTCAAGTTTCAAGGCCTGTACATCAAAAACGGCGTATCCAACCAAAAAATGTCACATAATCAAAGTTGTAGAGAATCAAATTTTGTGTAAGAAAAGCATCCCCTCTTCCTCCCCCCCCTCCCACCCGCCCGTACCAAATGATAGAATAACAAAACAACTTCTGAGTAAACGAAATTATGAGTATTGAAAACGGTGTTGCAATCAAAAGATGTCATATAATCAAAGTGAAACGTCTGTTGTTCGACCTAAGGCACTGAAGTACTTATAATAATAGAAAAGGCAAAAGAAAAAACATCTCCTAGATTCTCCTTTTGCTCACTTTTTGGTGCCCGAAAAACCACGATTTTTCGGCACTTGTTCCAGTTTTTCGCCTATAACTCGTACACGATGCATCCTACGGAAAATTTTACTCAATCCTTTATTAAACAGGATGAATTTCTGCGTCGACTGACCACCTTCATTTTTTAGATCGGTTCAGCCGTTTGGCCGAAATCGATCGTTTTTCAACCCATTTTTCAACCAATTTGGGAAACATCGCCAAACTTCAACGATCGATTTCGGCCAAACGGCTGAACCGATCTAAAAAATGAAGGTGGTCATTCGACGCAGAAATTCATTCTGTTTAATAAAGGATTGAGTAAAATTTTCCGTAGGATGCATCGTGTACGAGTTATAGGCGAAAAACTGGAACAAGTGCCGAAAAATCGTGGTTTTTCGGGCACCAAAAAGTGAGCAAAAGGAGAATCTAGGAGATGTTTTTTCTTTTGCCTTTTCTATTATTATAAGTACTTCAGTGCCTTAGGTCGAACAACAGACGTTTCACTTTGATTATATGACATCTTTTGATTGCAACACCGTTTTCAATACTCATAATTTCGTTTACTCAGAAGTTGTTTTGTTATTCTATCATTTGGTAGGGGTGGGTGGGAGGGGGGGAGGAAGAGGGGATGCTTTTCTTACACAAAATTTGATTCTCTACAACTTTGATTATGTAACATTTTTTGGTTGGATACGCCGTTTTTGATGTACAGGCCTTGAAACTTGAGCGTAACCCATTTTTCAACCAATTTGGGAAAAAGCGGCAAAATTCAACGATCGATTTCGGCCAAACGGCTGAACCGATCTTAACGTTTCAGGTGGTCATTCGACGCAGAAATTCATCCTGTTTAATAAAGGATTGAGTAACATTTTCTGTAGGATGCATCGTGTACGAGTTATAGGCGAAAAACTGAATCAAGTGCCGAAAAATCGCGGTTTTTTGGGCACCAAAAAGTTAGGACCAGGAGAATGTTTTTTCTTTCGCCTTTTCTAGTATTACAAGTACCTCAGTGCCTTAGTAAGTTGAACAACAGACGTTTCACTTTGATTATATGACATTTTTTGATTGCAACACCGTTTTCAATACTCATAATTTCGTTTACTCAGAAGTTGTTTCGTTATTCTATCATTTGGTAGGGGCGGGTGGGAGGGGGGAGGAAGGGGGGATGCTTTTCTTACACAAAATTTGATTCTCTACAACTTTGATTATGTGACATTTTTTGGTTGGATACGCCGTTTTTGATGTACAGGCCTTGAAACTTGAGCGTAACCCATTTTTCAACCAATTTGGGAAAAATCGCCAAACTTCAACGATCGATTTCGGCCAAACGGCTGAACCGATCTTAACGTTTCAGGTGGTCATTCGACGCAGAAATTCATCCTGTTTAATAAAGGAAAGAGTAAAATTTTCCGTAGGATGCATCGTGTACGAGTTATAGGCAAAAAACTGAAACAAGTGCCGAAAAATCGCGGTTTTTCGGGCACCAAAAAGTTAGCACAAGGAGAATCTAGTAGAATATACTAAAAACATGTTCCATAGGCACCCACAAGTCACCCATAAAAGTTTCGCTTTGTCCGGAATTAATGCAAACCCCCCCCCCCCCTTTTTTGGCTAATTTGACTGGACTAAAAACTCATCCAGGATTTCTACTAAAAGGAGTGAGGAGGACGAAGGGCAGGCGTGCCAGTGATGTTAACCTATACCGAACCGTGTGTCAAACACCCAAAACAGCCGCACTTATGCTCCAGATTTGCTCATCCGTGGTATGAACCAGGTATGCCCAGATATCTAGGTTTAAACACCAAGAGGATCCTTCATTACTAGTATCTCGGCGGTCTCTGGCTCTGGCCTTATAGCAATGTAATGGAAATTACAGGGATGGAGGTCGTTGGCTTTGGTGAAAATTCATCCAGGATCTCTATCAACAGGAGGGCGGAGGACGAGAGGCAGGCGTGCCAGTGATGTTAACCTATGCCGAACGGTGTGTCAAACACCCAAAACAGCCGCACTTATGCTCCAAATTTGCTCATCCGTGGCATGAACCAGGCATACCCAGATCTCTTGGTTTAAACACCAAGAGGAGCCTTCATTACTGGTGTCTCGGCTGTCTCTGGCTCTGGCCAGAGATCACTTGAAGACATCAGTGCTTCCAAAATCCAGAAATATGAAGTCGATGCACTATTAGAGGCTCCAGCGCTTGCCACCATACAAAGAAATCAAACAAAGGTGAATAGGGCAATGAAATCCTGGCGTGGTCCCGAGTCCTCACAAGAGGAACATTCATCTGATCTGCATTGGACTTGGAGTGAAACTCAGTCCCTACAGGGATGACGTAGCCACAAGAGGCACATCCCTCCCTCCATCAACCAATCAAAACAAGCTAATTCAAGCTTCCAATCGAAAATTCTTATGTCCACGTTATTGCTTGTGGAAAAGCGTTACTGCCTACCCAACTTGGCAGACACTTCTCTCTTCTCATACGACTATTTCTTCTAAACCCCTATAAGCTGAGTTCCTACGAATCACACACCAGTAAAGTTGAAATCAAGGGAAGCAGTTATACAATACTGTATATATACACACTTTTTGAGAAGATTGTGATTGTGTTTTGTGAGAATTGTGAAAAATTGTACTATTTAAATTTGTCTCAATGTCTATTTTCTTCTTCTTGTTCTTGTTCTTCTTCTAAATCATGTGTTAGCCCTCATTGAATTCCGAACCCTCACACCGAGAGAGAAGAAGAAGCCATTCCCTTGGCGTAGTGTCTGCAGGATACTTACTCTCTCCGTTTCGGAAAATGCAAATAGGCGACTGCAGTGATTGAATAACGATTTTCCTTTTCCGTCGGTAGCGAAACATTCCCAACAGAGAGTGAAATAGGCACAGACGGGTAAACAAAGAGCTTCCGACGTAATCCTATTCACTAAGCAGGTTTGCACTTTCTTTTCATTGTTTCCTATTTCTTTTGTTCCGTATTTTCCTGTGTGTCGTCTTCGGAGTTTGTTTCTTTACAATTTCTTATTTTTCTTCCTCATCTGCATACTAGCTGGGTAATTAGTTTTGCACTAGATATTTTGCCGCGATGTGTTTCACCTTAGTTAGATTAAAAGTAAAGTAAAGGCTCTGCTTAGAGCATTTGGCTACAATTCAAGAAACATGGAACATGCTTCAGCCGGGCTTCTATTCGGCAGAGTAGGGATGGGGTGGACGAGTGGACCCAGCATAACACTCATCCATCACCTTCTAAGCGTCATCCCTCCCGCGCAACTTTTTCGGTTGCGGTTTCCAAGGCTAAAGCATGTTCCATGCTAAAAGTAATGGAAAAAACCATCCCAGGTTGAATTTTCGGCCAACTGCCATTCCTGGCTTCGTGGACGTCATCAGCTGTCTTCCAAAAGGAAGATTTCGCTCATGGCTACTTCCTAATGGTATATCCTAAGGTCGAATGTGGTCAATTGGGTGTGGCACATGGCTTCCTTGCACCCATACTGTCGAGTGGGATCATTTGCATGCGTACACCATGTGGGTGTGGTATATTGCCTCCTTGTATACTTGACAGGAAGACGTGTGTACAAAATATCAAGTTGTTTCCTGTTATGTGGACGTGTATTTGTTTCTTCACATCATGTACCGTAGTTCAAGTAAGTAAGTAAACTTATTGCCTCGCTTGCAAAAGTGGAGCAGGGTTCACCAATGGACCTGAAAAATTATCAAGACCTGCGATACCGCCCTCGAGCGGTCACCAATCCAAATAATCTCCCAAGACGATTGGCATTAAGTTCGGTGATCTCACGGGAACCGGTTCATTATACCAGCTAACGGCCGTTTGCCCTAGTTAGATTATATCTAGACTCTGCGCTTGTGAAAAACTCGAATTTATTGCCGAACATCCAATTTTGCACCAACTTGGAGAGTACGAGTACATGATGTGAAGAAACATATACATGTCCACATTACAGGAAACAACTTGATATTTTGTACACACGTCTTCCTGTCAAGTATACAAGGAGGCAATATACCACACCCACTTGGTATACGCATGCAAATGATCCCACTCGATTCGGTTGCCCTGACATTATGGATGCCAGGAAGCCATGTGCCACACCCGATTGACCACATTCGACCTTACGACATACCATGAGGAAGTAGAGTTTTTGTTCACCGGGTAGTTTTGCAGTATCAAGCGAAATACTGAAACATTGTTCTGGGAACCAAATATAACAAATATCGAACAACTTTTGGAACTACAACAATTAGTTCAATTGAAGTAGGCTGTTTGCATTGGTCTTACAATAGTGTATTCAGGACAGTATGAAATTTCTTCGCAGTTGACTGAGAGGCCAATCCTCAATTTGCACCGAAATTGGCGATGAAATATATGTACAATCGTATCTACCTTCAATCTCCGTTTCCAGTGATTTTAACGGTGGAGAAAGACAGTGCGAGGGTGGAGTCCGGCTTGTAACGAGACTTTCTAGATCGACCTTTTCAACGTCAGATAAACTGACAGGGTTGCTGGTGTTCAAAGCCATTTAGGCCCTAATACAGTAGGGAACTCCCCTCGTAGTGAGGTAATTTCATTTTATAACGATCAGCAATTCAATTCTTACGGTCCAATATCGGTACAAATCGACAGGCTGTATGGTGATTGCAACTGGATTGGTCATTCAAGATAAAAGCATCGACGAGGGTTATTTACCAAACTTATTGTGCAAAGTCAGCAACTTCGAGGTTGAGGTAAACTGTAGAAGCTCTTTTCAAACTTCTGTTAGATTTAATCGCTACAAAAACAAAATAATCGTCAGATTTGGCTCCCGTTTAGAATTTCGTTGCATGATGATGATGAGAATGGTTTGTGTAGAATTTCATCAAAGCATCAGCTAGACAATAACATAGTTTCTCGACACAAAAATCGAAATATATGGAAAAAGTAAAAAAAATTTCTCCCTTGCGAGGGAAAAACATTAAATCATGTTTAATGTTTTTCCCTCGCAAGGGAGAAATTAGATTGCCGATCACTCAGCTGATCAATGACCACTCAGGCGCCTTCAGCATTCTCCATTGACCCTGCTTCTCAAATTTCAGCTTCCTGCGTTCAACAGGAGAGAAAATAGCCTTGGAGCTCACTCAGCTGATCAGTGACCATCTTGGTACAACTAGACCCCAAATGGAGCCGATATAACGTGGTAACTAAGAAATCGGTCCGTGGTAACTAAGAAAAAAAAACGTTGCAGATTTGCGTGTCGGAATTCACAGAATGACCCCCAGCCCTAAAACATTAAACATGTTAACACGGCGGTTCGCCGAAAAAATACAAACAATTAAGTCCATCAATAAAATGCATTAAAAGATTGCTTCGCTACCTACCTATAATGATATGCTTTCTCAATAATTGTTTTGTTGACATGTAACAAAGCGCATTTTCCAGCCCTTATGAATAGGATATGGGACGAAAAATTGGAAAATTGGTGAATTAGAATGAAATGTTGGATAAATAAATAGCTTTTTAATGAGTGATAAACGATTTCAGTGGGTTGAATGATACAAAAGTTATATTATCCCTAGCAACAGATCTAAAATGCATTAGATATTTTCGTAACACAATTTTGTGACCAGTTTTGTGACCTTTTTGGCCAGTTATCTCACGGCTAAAACATGTTCCATGTTATAATACACAATTATGTTTAAGTATAGGAAACTTTAACGAATTACAAATAATTGATGAATAAAAGGTTTTGTATCTATTCATGTTATTCCTAGTCAGGAAACAGTACTCCCCACCCAAATGTTTAGTTGCATTTTATTTAAAATTACAAACTTACAAATATACTGGGAACAAAAATTGATCCACAAGTTGAGAAACGCAAGAATCAACAGGAAATGTAGGTATAAGTAACAAGCTTTGACTTTGAAAATTCATCTAGTAGTAGCAAATCTGTGATATACCTGTTATTTTCATTCCTAAACTTTGATATTACAATCTGTGGTATTTCTCAGAAGAATCAGGGTTGAAAAGTTGGATCCTGGAGGAATTTGAGAATCTACCAAAGACGATTCCAAAGTACGGTGATGTTTCACGTCTATTTGCAGCTCCGTTTGAGTTAATCACGCCATTGAAATGCCAAGAATTCAGCAACTAAACGTTTTTCCCAGCAGCAGTACTCATCTCATATTTCCGGTGCTGTTTGCTCAGTGGATGTCAAATATTTCAACTGAAAGAGCTATCAATTAGTATGCTGGTGAATCGTTCAGGAGCTTGGATCGTCTCGAGGATGATCTCACGATTTCGTCATGTTTTTTTCATTTCGTGACGAGCAAAATCGCCTCAAGGGGAAAAACCGATGGATCCATTTCGTCACAATGTATGACCGTACGAATCTACAAGTACGGCCATCTATTGAGATATCGAATGTTTGGCAACTTTCACGAATAAAAAATTCCCAATTTTCTTACTATTTTCTGTCGAATAATATAAACTAACACTTACCATATGTTCTGGTTATTAGATCGGTTAGTTCATATAGAGTATGAGATAAAAATTTGAACTCCGAGTTCTAGCTAAATTTGATATAGTAGTATCTGAAGAGTCTAGGGAAGGAAGCTAGTTAACTTGAATCCCGAAAATAGACGGTTCACATTACTCGTTACATAACTTTGAATTAGGGTTAGGTACCACGAAAAGGTAGTTCCACAAAAGTGATCCATCATAATTTTGGTTTGTCGCGGTTTGTTTAAAGCATGACAAAATAATGGAAATTATAAAGAAATATTTCACTCAAGTGTTGAAAAGAGCGTTTCAGTGCCTAGTATCACCCTCTGAGGTGTCTGGCACTATCTCAAGGAGTACTAGCACTATTCCCTGAGATGTTCAGCACTACTCCCTGGAGTGCCCTGCAGTACTCCCTGAATTTTTTTTTCTTTTTTAAATCCTTGATCCAGTAAACCCTGGTCCAAGGCCGTTTATTCAGCATGACCCTATTGTTTACTACATGCGGTTCACTAGGTAATTACTCACTACACTAATAATAATAATTAATATAATAAAATAATTAGTTAAAAAAATTTAAATAACCAAAATCATAAACTTAAAGTTTGAACACCTGATCAAATCAAATCAAAATCCATACTGTTAATAAAAACACAAAATTCGTTCAAAAATGTCTCTGTCAAAACACTGAATGACACTGGACACTGACCGCCGACTACAGCCACCTTCCTAATGAGCCATGATCGTGACGACTCAAAAACAGGACAATCATACTCCAAGTAATCCCACGTCTGCTGAACTGGTGCGCCACATCTATAGTTGAGAGAATCGATCAAGCCAAATCGATACAGGAAGGCTGCATTTCGTCCGTGTTCAGACATGACTTGTGTCAACTTGAATGTAATGCCGTAGGAAGCCCTCAATCTCTTTTTTACATCCGAGAAAAATCGACGAGCACCATTTCCAGTTGACCTCCACTGCTGCTCCCACATTGCCATGGCCTGTCCGTGACTAATTCTCACACAGAAGGACTTTAGGACCACGAAAAAGTCAACTGGGGAGTTCTCGTCCCTTGCAGCCTCCTTTGCCAGTGCGTCTGCAGCATCATTCTCCGCCACCCCTTGATGCACCCAATTCAGTAAGAAATTCCATCCTTCTCCAAGCTAGTCTTCTTATTCTTCCCACAATGCTGCACTGTTATTTGCCACCTCGAACCAAATCCAGAGGTACTTGACTGTCTGTTTAACCAATGGCACACCTTTGGTCTGAAGGAACTGACTTCTGATTCATCCATTCAAGTGCTTCACAGCTTCACAGATCGCCAAGAGTTCAGCCTGATTATTGCTGCAGTATCCAGCCAGACGAAACAGCCAGGAGTGTCTGGCACTATTCCCTGGGGTGTCGCACTACCCCCTGGAAAGTCTGGCACTATCCACTGGAGTGTCTAGCATTATTCCCTGAGGTGTCTGGCACTATTCCCTGGTTTGTCTGGCACTGTCCCCAGGAGTGACTGGCACTATTTCATGTAGTGTCTGGGACGATCCACTGGAGTGTCTGGCACTATTCCCTGGGGTGTCGCACTACCCCCTGGAGTGTCTGGCACTATTCCGTGGGTTGTCTGGCACTATCCACTGGAGTGTCTGGTATTTTTTCCTGAGATGTTTAGCACACTACTCCCTGGGGTGCCGTGCACTCCCCCCAGGAGTGCCTGGTACTATCCATTGAGTTGCTGGCACCACTCCCTAGAGTTTCTGGCACTATCCTCTCAAGATGTCTGGGTTCATTTGTTCATTACTCAATCACAACCGAACCACTACACCGATTTCTTTGGAGTAAGCCACACCTGGAATAGTAGGTGTTTTAAAAACCCTTACAAGTGAAATAATGTACACAACAAAGCTGGATTTTTTATTTATATTTCCTTTCATTCAGCACTATCTTGCTACCTCTTATTCTGTCGGGGATCCTGCAGACCAACCCTAAAAAAGTAAATATACCAGATTCAACGCGGGGAGAAACAGATTTCAGATTCAGACCCCGAGATAACGATGAGCCTGGATTTGATTTAGGCCCGATTCAGATCGATAACTCAGTCCGTTGGACAAATAGGTACGCCTGTTCGCAAATCAGCTCCCCTAGAGTTACCTTTCTTCATTCGGCCCCCGACTCGAATCTTCTTGGAACCGATTAAAATTATTGCCCACAGTTCGAGGAGGAGGATATCATCCGAAATTCGCAGGATTGTAGTTAAGGATGTATCCTGCAAATGGTGTCTGGTTAACAATCTACAGGAATCATCTTCGTATCGCTTGTACTCCTGACCGTAAATTCGTGTACCGTTACCGGTGGGGGTCTCCTGGCGGGTTATTGCACGCAATATATTTGAATGGATAAAACCGGAGGTTTAAAACCTCTGAAGCCGGCTCGAAAGTAATTACTATGAGAACAAGATGGGAACAGGTACAACTGTCTGTTGCGGCATAACGTATCACGTATGAGAGACATTTTATTGCTTTTAATGCCTCCAGCCAGATTGGCGAATCGTGTTTTGAAGCCAGGAAAACGGGAGCTGACGTAATAAAACATAGAAATGGTTGGCATTCCATTATTATTGACCGTCATACGAGATTAGGTAGCCTTTTGGAACTCTCGCCATTTTCGATCGTAGCAGTCAATCAAATATCCCTTTATCCAGCGTCGTAAACCGCACCACATTCCGAGAACGGAAATATAATTTTTCATTCGTTCCAGCTATTAGAGTTCGGGGGAAGTTCAATGACTTTGGCTAACGATTTTTGAGCGCGTCAGCTACCACAGGATCTCTCCAATGCTCTTTGTTATTGCATGTGGTTTTCAATATGGAGCTCCCCTTAATCGAAAGTTCGATCTAATTTTCACCTGTGTTGAACGTGTTGAACTCTGTGAAAACTATCCAAACTGTATTGGTTCCAAGTCTACCACGATTGAATATCTTTTCACTCGTTCAGGACCACAAAAATAAATCCTCCAAATCAAAACTTCCACTTACATTCCACATTCTATAACGTATTGAACGATTTTGGTTGTTTGTCTGTCTATCAGTCGAACTGTGCAAAAGTTTAATAAACTTCAGTGAGTTCGAAAGTTTCAGGAATCCCCGATCAACGTAAACAGCCCCATCAAATACCAGCATGATGGGGGGAAGGGGAAAAGGACTCAGGATGCCATTTTTTAGTGGTTTGCTTATTTCTCCAAATTTATGCGTCCCTCAAAAAAAATTACTCCATTCAATACTCCATTTCACCATTTCAATTACCATTTCAATTTCCATTTACTTCCATTTCAATTACTCCATTCAAGTTTAATAAACTTCAGTGAGTTCGAAAGTTTCAGGAATCCCCGATCAACGTAAACAGCCCCATCAAATACTAGCATGATGGGGGGGGGAGGGACTCAGGATATCATTTTTTAGTTTTTTGCTTATATCTCCAAATTTATGCGTCCCTCAAAAAAATTTACTCCATTCAATATTAAGAAAATTAAATTACTTTTGAAATAAAATTAATAAATTTGTTATTGTCATTTGGAGTTTTCGGGTTATCCCCCGGCAAAAGTTAACAATGACCGAAGAAAAGTTTAATTTACCTAACCATTTTCCTTACAAAACCACAAACATTTGTTTTAGCCGAAATATGGTCCGAGAAAAAGTTGTAGAACGTTAAATGAGGAATTTCAACGATTTCTGTTTGCATTTTTCCTGAATAGTTAATTTTTCCTGAATTCAGTAATTGATACAAGTAACTCAGCTATGAATATAGTGAATAGTTAATGGTGTGGGATAGATGAAAATCGGGCTGATTTCGGAAAATAAGTCTCCTGTTATTTTTGGGAGACAGTCAAAATTTTTAATTTCAAAACTAACCGGGAAAACAGACGTGCAGCGGGAACGCTCGCTGATTGGGCTGTTCGGATCGCCGTCTCCTCCCAGTGTTGCCCATTGGGACGACGAAATCGTGTTTTCTAAGAGAAAAGTTATCAAACAAAAACAGAGGAAACCTAATTTTCCCCATCTCGCTTTTTCTATTTTTTTCTTCAGTTTTTCGATTTCGAACTTTACTGTTTCATGAAATTTTGCATCTGGAGACTATGGATTTCTCGATCTCAGCGCTTCAAGCGGCCATAAATGAACTATTCCAGCATGACGTCATTTTCCCGGTTTTTTTAAACATTCATATTTTGTACACTGTTTTGTTTATTCGTAAATTAGGAAGTTCGGGCTGAAAGTTTGCCTTAGGGGGTTTTTAGAGGTGCTGAATCCGATTTTGGGGTCAAAAATAGGAAATTCCGACATGGTGAAATTCCTCATTGTTCTTCAAAACGTATATTTATAAATCCGTGTATCTTCAACTGGTATAAATTCGGAACAATTCAAATGCATTAAATAATTATGTAATTTCTTTAAAAACCCGCTCTTTTGTATTTTTCATGTTCAATCTTCACGAGGTCACAATAGAACATGTTACGAATCACAAATTATCATAAAAAATAGGTGTAGAAATATGGCCCATTCTCCTCTTATTATGATTGAGTTTTGTATGACACTTCACTGTTTTGCAACCTGTCAACCAATCCTCTAATAATCAACATAATCGTGTATGATTCTTTATCGTGATGCTGTTTATCAACTCAAAACACCATCAACATGATAGCGAAAATCCAGTTTCAAGAAAAGTAGGAGAAAAATTACTAGAACAGTTGTACCTATGATGTCAACATCAAAATTGTTACGATATAGAAATTCACATATTGGTATGAATTTTGCCACTTAAAACATAGTCAGAGCACTTTGAATTTTTCACAGTACTATCATCTACATCCTAGAAGTGATTTATGTACAGACGATCAAAGGAGCTGCAGGCTCGTCGAAACCGGAAGTCTTTCTCATTGAAGGGGGTTTTGAAAAGCTTTGGAAACCTTCTGTCCTTCCAAGTGTCTTCAAACTCAAATATGGCGGTTCTCGTAGACATCAATCACGTCGGAAGCTCAGGGCCGTCTTCCGTCGGCCGCCCATTCAAGTCGGAGATGGAGAAGTCATACACACAGCGACGACCCTGCAAGACCTTGAAATTTACTGCAGGGCTCTTTTCAGTGAGGCAGTGGCGGAACTATAATTTCTATGAGTCTGAGGATTCCTTGCGTCACATCTAGAGTTTCAAATCAGGAATTTGATCAACGATATACTGTGAATGTAGGAGTATAAATTGAGGGAAATGAATACACAAGTTATGAGGTCTCAAAGAGAGTCCAAAGAAAGGGATCTGATCTTCAATGGTAATTCTCAAAATATAAGTAGATGAAAGCAAATAGGATGAAATAGTATACTTCATCATTCGCCCATTAGATAATAAATTGAAACAGTTTTCTCTTTATAAGAATTTCCATTTTTCTCCGCTATTAGCCGTCCAGCCACCTCTGATTCGAGCTCATCTCCTATTCCTATAAGATCTCTCGAGGGGTCATCTGAAGAGTACGGTACCTGCCAGCCCGTCTGAATACGCCAGAACCATCTTTGGCTCAATCACAGTCCCCCCTTCCACGTCTCCCCCGCCTCATCGCTGCCCAGAGGAATCCAGGAAGTGATTCCGATCAGGTGTGGGTGCTGCGGACCCCGTTATCCGCGCCTGCGCTGATGGACCTCCGTCGGTCAAGTCGTGGTCGATATGAATCGCTCTGATTTGTCTATTAGGAACTGTCAGACATGAATATCACTATAACTATGTGAACCATTTCTATACACTACCTTCAAACGCTGGTTGGAGCCAAAGAAATAGTTCGGTACTGTTATCTTCGCTATATGAAGAAGACCAGTAGCAATGCGCTCAGTCATGGAATCTTAAGATGTGGAGGGGTTTTGCCATAATATATATAAGTTGGAAGAAGGGGGGTAGCGAAGTCAATGATTCAATTTACGCATCTTTCTCAGTCAACATTCAGCAAATTTTAATGCTGTTTGCGACAATTATCTTGTTTTCCGATTCTACTGGTATAAGAGTATCAGGTATTGGGATTTTTTTTGGAAATTTTGCTCATTTTTGGTTTATTATTTTCAATAATAAGCCTTTGGAATCGAGCAAGAAAAAAAAAATTTTAACCCCCCCTCAAAATTTGATGTTTTACGTTTCAAGGTACGTAGAATCCGAAAATCGAATAAAAAAATTTCCTTTCCGCCGTACGCGGCACTTTTCTTAGTTACCATGGACCGATTTCGATGATATTTGGTATATGGGCTCCATTTGGGGTCTAGTTGTGCCGCGAAGCTTTTGGTTGATGTAGGTCACTTCTAAGGGGTGAAAATTAAGGGTTGAAATTTTCAAGAATGCCCTAGCTCGAAAACTCTCGAAATAAAGGTATCGTTTTTTCACTAATTTTAAATAGTACTGAATTTTAAAAAATTTTTGAGACCACCCGGAGCTCTGTAGGACAAACCGTTCGGTCCCTACGAGTATTTGACGGTTTTCCTTCGATAAAACAGAATCATGAGTGTGAATCGCAAAAGAGGTCTAATCTCCGTTGAAATTTTTTCTGACTAAAATGCGATCGCTGTTCATTTCTTCGATTTGTATACAGTTTTGCCTTCTGCGTAACCAGTAATCAAATTTCCATAATCAAAAGTCAATGGAGAATACTGAAGGCGCCTGAGTGGTCACTGATCAGCTGAGTGAGCTCCAAGGCCATTTCCTCTCCTGTTGAACGCAGGAACCTGAAATTTGAGAGGGCGGGTCAATTGAGAATGCTGAAGGCGCCTGAGTGGTCACTGATCAGCTGAGTGAGCTCCAAGGCCATTTCCTCTCCTGTTGAACGCAGGAAGCTGAAATTTTAGAGGGCGGGTCAATGGAGATTGCTGAAGGTGCCTGAGTGGTCACTGATCAGCTGAGTGAGCTCCAAGGCCATTTTCTCTCCTGTTGAACGCAGGAACCTGAAATTTGAGAGGCAGGGTCAATGGAGATTGCTGAAGGCGCCTGAGTGGTAACTGATCAGCTGAGTGAGCTCCAAGGCCATTTCCTCTCCTGTTGGACGCAGGAACCTGAAATTTGAGAGGGCGGGTCAATGGAGAATGCTGAAGGCGCCTGAGTGGTCACTGATCAGTTGAGTGAGCTCCAAGGCCATTTCCTCTCCTGTTGAACGCAGGAACCTGAAATTTGAGAGGGCGGGTCAAAGGAGAATGCTGAAGGCGCCTGAGTGGTAACTGATCAGCTGAGTGAGCTCCAAGGCCATTTCCTCTCCTGTTGAACGCAGGAACCTGAAATTTGAGAGGGCGGGTCAATGGAGAATGCTGAAGGCGCATGAGTGGTCACTGATCAGCTCAGAGAGCTCCAAGGCCATTTTCTCTTCTGTTGAACGCAGGAAGCTGAAATTTGAGAGGGCGGGTCAATGGAGAATACAGATGGTGGTAGGTGCTATTGATGGAGAACCAGTGATCTATACAGAAGGGTGATCTATTCAGAAAATAATAAACCTTTGAGCAATGATTTGCAGCGTTTTAAACCGATTATTAAACACCAAAAATCCTGAAGGAGAATCTCAATTCGATGCGTCATGAAACGATTTTTTGGAAAATATTTTTTGGTGTGCCTTAGCTCCGTTAGTAGAATATAACGTGATACAAACGTTGCTTTTTAAGGTACTTGAAAGTTAAAAAATTACAAAAAAAAAGAGAAATTATTAACAAAACGGTATGTTTTGTTAATAATTTGGACTCTTTTGGGAGTCCAGAGAGATATTGATGTACGTAGATATTTTATTTTAAGTGTACAGACCACACAAAAATTATTAATCAAAATTGTATTTAACAAACCGCAAAGGTATCCATCAAAAAATAATTTATGGAAACTGAAATGTTAACGTTTGAAAAACTATTAGAAAAAACTACCATAGCTATTATAACATAAAAATAAATAAATAAGTGGAGATTCCTAGACGGATGACAACAACAGGTCTTAGAAGTTTCGACTTTTGGGGCACAACTATTTTCAATGAACAAAGGTTAGCAGACCAGGGACCTCTAATGAGCTTGGAGAGGTTCAAATCAGAACTAAAAAGAAAAATATGTTAATTTAATGCACAAATAAAAACTATAAGACTTATCTGATTAAGGTATAGAAACTTTGTTTACATTAAATAAGTGATATTATATTTCGTATTCTTTTCTGGTGCTTGTACAATTTGCTGAGACTCTACTCCAACCCCTATACAAGTTCTCATAGAGGGGTTTTAGCATTTAGGTCTGTTTTATAAATGAGTGCAAATTTGTACTTTTTATAAATAAATGCATTTAAAAAAATGTCATACTGTTGGTACATATACGAAAATAGTATATGACCAACAAATTATTAAAGCATTATTTGATTCTTTACTACCTATCTAATACTAACATGTAGGGCAAGGTATCAACAACAATTATAATTAAGCAGAAAAAAGTCATCAATAAAAAGCTCGAACTATGAAAAACAATGAGCAACAGGAACTAAGTGAAATAGGAACTCGTGTGTGTGGAGCGCTACCGCACTGGCCAAGGCGTCCCAGCCGGCCCGGACCCACCCACCATGTCGGCTCCCGGTGCCACCAATCCATTACTGGAGAGGTAGCCCTACGAACTGCGCGGTCTACCGTAGAGGCAAACCGCACTTAATAAAACTCAATAAAAGCGCCCAGGCCGACCAAGAACCCCGGTCCAACGCTTGAAAAACGCAGCACAATAATCACACACACATATACAATTACCTAAACACAATCATAGATATTCCTATCATCACAGTCAAACAAAATCACAGACAGGCAAAGAGATCACATATTGATTATACTACAAAAATAAACATGAAATAGTAAAAATCGTCGCAAGCGAGAGTACTCGGTATATTCCTCTGCTGGATAAACTTGAAACAAAATTATAGTTACTAATAATATTCGTTGACACCGTGACCACATACAGTAGGTATACTGAGATAATAATAAACATAATAAATTATTTAATCAATCTGAATAAAGGCAATAACATGTTGGGTCAATATCACTTGGCTAGCCAGCCGGTCAAATTTTCGAAATTAAAATCTAAAAATTCCTCAACTGAGTAAAATGCCTCTTTTTTCAAAATATTTGTGATAAAATTAATAAATTTGGTTTGGGACATTTCTTGCAATCTGATTGGCATTTTATTATATAATTTTGCCCCGCAGTAGGTATGAGCATTATCTGATCTTCGCAACCGATTTAGGCTTTCTATGAATTTTCCACTGCCCCTTGCGAAATGGTCGTGAAATTCATTAATTTTTTGCCACGCTTTCATGTTTTGGTGTGCATTCTTTAGACATTATCTTATATAAACGCAGGGGAGAGTCAAGATACCCAAGCGATAAAGGAGCATTTACAATCATTCTTATATTTTCACGACGAAATTACTCTGATACATCGTCTCTGCACGCTAAACACCTCATTGCTGGATGGACAATGAGCCCAAGGTAAAATTGCTTACGACATAATGGAATGGAAACAACAATGTATCCTAGGGACAAATAATTACCAAAGAAATTAATAAATAACCACAAACGGAAAATGAAACACATTCTTATACATCATTACCGGGTTAAGCCGATAAAGGGCTTGTCAATCAGATAGTCGTCGAGTAAGAGACGCTCGAGGATGAGCCAGCCGTCCTGGTCAGACTCACGTCTAGCGAGAGCAGGTGATTTGAAGCGTTGAACCAAATAACCTTTTGGTTCCAGCTTCCTGTCCAGAACACACCTTTCTGTAAGACCTCTTTAGCATAGATCTTAGGGAGAAGATGATCTTCTCGCCAAAACCCTCAACAGACTCATTTCTTAAAGATATCCTAAGGACATGAACCTTGTAAAAAACAATTCTAGATTAAAATCAAGTCATAAAAATATTGATTCATTTATTAAATAAGTCACCATGTTTCTAGGTAACAACAATAGTTGCTAGGATTTGATAAAGACTGGAAGTCGTTACATGTTGATAGGGAAAAATCAACCATCTCATTACAGCAAGGTGAGAACGGCTGATTTCCACAAAAATGCACTTCCAAGAAAATATTGTTCCCAGATTGATTGCAGGGTGCGCTGGACGTAACCCATAAATAATTTATTAGCCTGAATTAGTCTCGAGAGGTGGTTATGACGTTGCGAGGTAAAAACACTCTAAGGCCGTCCTTGCACTTCACCTTCAAGGTGATCTCGCGATCCGAAACCGACCTTCTTTTCCAAAGGCTCCCAATCATTTCAAAATGATCAATCGTTTCTCACCAATAAGTGCAATGAATTGGATGGTAATTATTTCGAGTTTTTGCGAAGTTGATTGGCTCGATTTCCTGAATTAAGAGGAAACGAGGTTCGAAAAATTTCGGTAACAGCGTTAATTAGGTGGGTTCAGTGCGACCGAAATACCAATTGGTAGTTGAAGGTTATGATGACCGGAATATGCAATTCCTTTCTGCCAAAGAGATCCGTCTTGTCAGAAAATATTGGTCATAAGTGCTTGTAAAAACGTCGCCCAAGTTGGAAGAGCAGTACAGCTTCCCCAGCAAGAATAAAATTACATAGAATTAGTTGAGGTAAAAATGCTTGGTAATTTTATTGTTTTTATTTTGCTTCCGAGTCTAACAAGGTAGCGGAAGCTTTGTTTTCACTTTTCAAGGTTGAAAAAAAAGTTCTTCAAAATCGAAATTTTCACTCGCGCTTTACGTTACAGAACTTCCTGAACAATTTTGGTTCCGTGTCTGTCTGTCATGAAATCCTTGCCACAGCCATAACTTCTACAATTCTCATCCAGTTTCGATGAAATTTTCAGGGATTATACGGATTAAGTTCTAGATGGTCCCCTATGAAAATCATTACCATCGGACTGATAGCAGCTGCTGCGTATGCGCGAACGTGAATTCCTTGTAAGAGCCATAACTTCCACATTTTTCATCCGATTTCGATGGTCTCCAATGAAAATCAAGGCACTGGCCCCTGCGCATGCGCAAACGTAAAATCCTTGTAACAGCCATAACTCCTACATTTTTCATCCGAATCTGATGGAATTTTCTAGGATTGTTCAGATTGGCGTGTAGATGGTCCCCTACGAAAATGATCTCCCCCGGACTCATAGCAGCTGCTGCGCATGCGCGAACGTTAATTCTTTGTAACAGCCATAACACTTACATTTTTCATCCAAATTTGATGAAATTTTCTAGGATTTTTCGGATTGGCCCTATGAGGGTTGTGGAAGGTACTTAGAGATTGATGTTTTAAGATGCATCGGCTATCTATACAATCGGGTTATCGGTACGAGGAAGCCATGTGCTACACCCATTTGGCAAAAGTTTTTGATATTTGTTGTTATTTGTTCGCTTTTATAAATTTTTAATTTTAATTTTTTGCTTTTAATGCATTATTGTTGTTTATTTACCAATTTTTTTTTTCCTTTTGACAAATTCTTATTTTTAATGCAAAAAATCTATTTTTGCCACCATTTGGGAGGCAAAACTCAACATCACAGACTTTATGATTTAATTAACGATCGAATCAACCATAAATAGATTTCCTCCTGTATCATAACCAAGTACAACTCTTTTTGTGATGCTTCAGACTAGGGCTTTCATGAATTCTTTTTTTTCTCCCTTTACTTTTCGAAGAAAGTCCCACCTTCCATATAAGAGGGATCACGAGCAATTATTCCGTCCGTTTCTACCCGCAGCTCGAACTCGAGCCTTCAACGGACACGCTTGGGGCCCGAGTTATAAATTTATACGACACCTCCCATAATGTCCAATTAGACTGAAGCATGAAAATGCGTGAGAGCCAATTAAAGCAATTTCGCCATGTCGGAGATGGTCGTTGTTGTGCCGTCTTCAGCCGTGGAGCATTTCATTACTTACAATTTTTTTTCAAACATCGTCATATCAAAAGATGCATATTGATGGCTAGGAGACATGTGGTATGAAAAAATGGGAATCTAGTGCTGTGGTCCTCTTTTTTGTTCGATTTCAAGTTGAGCAGCACTTGTTATGAACAATAGTTGAGATAACAAGTGTTATCGACACGTTTCGCTACCTTTTACACAGATCCAAAGCTAGTAAAATAGAAGAGTTTTTTCGTTCTCCTGAAACCAGTACAAGTTTCATATCACATGTTGCCTCTTAGCCATCGATATAGCCGAACAAAGCCCTGCCTACAAGGATTCGGGAAGTGAATAATCAACTGATGTTGAGAGAGATTCAAATATACAGGGTCCATTTCTGCCCGTGCTGATGTGTGGATGTGTATGTATGTATGTGTGTGTGTGTGTGTGTGTGTGTGTGACAAAATCGTGTGTACCCTGCCTAGGACTTATCCTCGGACCGATTTACGTGGTTCTTTTTTCTTCTACGCAAAAATCCATCTCATTGCGTACTACTATTTAACTAAAGGGAACGAACGGGAGGTATTTAAATGAGGCGCATCCTGACAGAATCTCTATCGAGCTGCCTGGTCCCCAATATTCTCGAGAGGGAATTTTCCGATTTTTCAATATTTTTTTCTGTTTTAAGGCTTCTTATGGAACCTAAGCTTTGAAATTCAGGGAACATAATCGGTTTACAAAAACGAAAAACGCTGCAAATCATTGCTCAAAGGTTTATTAATTTCTGTATAGATCACCCTTCTGTATAGATCACCAACATCCGTATTCTCCCTTGGCCTTCCCTCTAAAATTTCAGCTTCCTGCGTTCAATAGGATAGAAAATGGCTTCGGAGCTCGAATGCTGAAACGCCTGGGAGATCACTGATCAGCTGAGTGAGCTCCGAAGCCATTTTCAATCCTATTGAACGCAGGAAGCCGAAATTTTAGAGGGAGGGTCAAGGGAGAATACAGATGGTGGTAGGTGCTATTGATAGAAAACAAGTGAGCTATACAGAAGGCTGATCTATACAGACAACGAGTTAAGAAAAAGCGTTACTGTTGGTTTTCTGATGGTTTCCGCTTACAACCGCGTCGTTGCTAGGGAAATGAAACTTCTTTAGTTTTAAACGGACAGAAATTGTTCACCATTCCTTGGAAAGCTCTCGATTTATCACGCATTTCTTCCGTACTTGTTCTTGGTATTTATGTCGAAAATTTATTTTTATTAATGTTGTCAATGGATGTAGTAAACAATGCCACTTGTTTTGTTGTCACTTGGGAACTAAAGACATAAAATGTCCCAATGTGTTGCAGACTCGTATGCAAGCGTTTCATTTTAAAATCATTTTTGGAATTTCTGTAGTTTTACATCCTAGTTACCATGCAATTACCTATGCAACAGTAAACTGATGATCTTAATCAAGTCTCTTATGAGGTAAATTGTTCAAGTTCACTTTGATGACACCAGAGAGGTACACCGTACTTTATTCGATTTTCGAATTCTACATCAAATTTTGAGTTTTTATTTATTCACTACTAACTCTTTATCCAATGGGACGTCCCCTAGAGTGCATGCATTTCTAAACGATATGTTTCCAGATGACGTTAACAAAGAATTATCTCGATAACGGTCGATGCAGGAGATACCTCCGATTCAATCGATACCTTTCTCACCTACACTCTCGAGGCAATGACACTTCCAAGACAATAACAACGTTCTGTCAGAGTACAGAGAATATCTTGCGGGACTGAAGATTAGAGTCCGGCGATTAGCACCGAGTAATTGGATGATTGAGGGCCATCGGCCTGAGCTGGGACTGAGGAAGAGGCTGAGGAACCGCGTCGTAACGGTCCGCGTCCACCCGCGCCCTCCCGTCCTCATCGCCGAACTGAGTTTACATAGAACGCTCTACCGAGGAGAGGAAGGACCACGAAAATTTTGGAGATCTGCAGTCCCATCGAGCAAAAGTGTTGCGGAACAATGAAAGAATTCAACATTCAAACTATACGTCAGTACTATCTGAAACCATTGATAAGTACGAATGTGCATGACGATTTGAGGAGTGAGAGACCGTCGATTATGACTGACGAACTTGTGGAAAAAATTGAGAATGCGGTCCGTGACGATCGCAGATTGACTCTGGAGTAAATTTCCACGAAGTTTCCACAAATATCCAGATCTCTGCTGCACGAAACAATCAGATAAACTAGGGATGTCCCAAAAGTATTGATACTTCTTGAAAAAAGTATCGATACATATCGATATTTTTTCCCTGATATATATCGTAGTATTGATACTTTTTTTCCAGTATCGGAAGCGACACTTTTTTATATCTCACATTTTATCTGTTTCAATACCTACGACATGAAGGTACCTACTTGACAGTACCTCCATCTCTACGTAGATTGTTGGGAGACCAACAAACTTCAACAAATTAAACAAAGATGATGTACCACCACCTCCAGCTCTCTATGATAACCTGCTGTCCTCCGGCTGTAATCGAGGAAGGACGACCAAAATGTTAACCCAAACAAGTGCCTAAACAAAAACAAGTTTTAAACAACCAAATGTTCATTCTATACTAATTATTATTTTCGTCATGGAGAGATGTCACACTGATGGAGAGAAACATAAACGACAATTTCACCCATTTTTGTGAAAGTATCGAAAAGTAGGTATCGATACTTCAAAATATCGATACTTTTTGAAAGTATCATACCGATATTTTTTGATACTTTCTAGATGTATCGATACGATATTATATCGATACTTTTGAAGTATCGGACATCCCTAACATAAACCCTCGGATTTCATAAACTGTCCGCAAGATGGGTCCCAAAACAGCTGACTGAACAACACAAGTTGAATCGAGTGCATACCTCTAAAGAGATTTTGGAACGGTATGAACTGGAGGGTGATGATTTTCTCAAGTGTATTGTTACTGGAGATGAAAATTGGGTTGCACACTATACACAAGAAACCAAGAGACAGTCCGATCATGGGTGGAAAAAAATTTTCAACGGACGAGGAGGTGAAGAGGGGGGTCGACAAGTGAACGAAGGAGGTGGCGGCAGATTTCTACGAGGCAGGCATCAAAAAATTGATCCCCCGGCTAACCACCTGCATCGAGAGAAATGGCGACTACGTAGAAAAATAGCTTAGATGTATACCTATGTAACCACGTTATTTATTTATTTTTTTTTTTTTAATACTTTTTTTTGAACCCTAAAAAAATTGAGTACACTTACTTTCTGGACATGCCTCGTATTCAGAAAACCATTGTGAGAATCATTGCGCGGTTACATTACTTTAGCAGATCAGTTGAGTATTTCAAGAAACTAGATGTGCTTAGTTTCCGGAAACTTCATCTGAGGTTTCTAATTATTTTTGAGAGTCAAAACAGTTGGAGATTCGTACGTGTAAACCATGGAAAAAGGAACTAGAGCAGAGGCGACAGAAAAGTTCCTGGTACCTAAGATGAACACCGCCTCTGAAAAAAAACTGGTTTTAACACAGAATGTGTTTTTGCGATGACCTACCGAAAAAAAATCGTCACGAAAAAGCGACAGAAAAAACCGTTACGCGCCTTTTATAATGATTTTCACGTGCAACCAAGCCGTTGGTAAGGAAATAGAACTCCCGCAGTGTTCATTGCACAGAAATTGTTCACCATTCGTTGGAAAGCTCTCAATTTATATAGTATTTTTCTTGTAGTTACATATTTATTTATATAACATTTATAGGGTTTTAGACCAAATTAAATGTCTAACAATTATTTATTTTATTATTGCCAAAGACTCCACATTTATTTTTGTTGTTTTTTTATTTAACGGATGACTAGCATCGCAAAAACACATTCTGTGTTCCTATGATTTCATACAGAGTATGGAAAAAGAAATAAACCGGGGGGTGCAGGGGGGCGGAGCCCCCCGCCGAGGCGCAAAGCGCCGAGTTTTTAAATTAAAATTTTTACATCTCCAAAAATCCTCAATTTACTGGAGAAGGGTTTAGAGGGCAACAGACTTTTGTCAACGAAAAAATTAAATTGGATAACTTTTTATATTAATACTATCCAGATCTATATATTTGTATAACTAACAACAAGAACAGAAAAATAAACAAAAAGCAACATTCAAATAAAAAAGTACATACAAAAACACAAACGGTGGATACAGCTTTCGTACAAGTACGCAACCACGAGAGACATTTTATGTCCTATGTTTAATAAATTGAGAGCTTTCCAATGAGTGGTGAACGATTTTCGTGGGGTGGAAAATGAGGAAGTTAGTTTTCCCTAGGAACGATTGGTTGTACGTGAAAATCATCAGAAATTTCCGCGTAACGCTCCCCTCATAACGCCCCCCGCGTAACGATCCCCGCGTGACGATCCCCGCGTGACGATTTTTCATTTATGTGCCATAGTAAAGACATAAAATGTCAACTAGCGTATAATTAAAAACCAATAGGTAGATATATTGTTAAAGAAGGATCGTCATTTTCAAACCCTCGTTACGAGCTTTGCTCATTGTGGGGAGTATATTTAAGAAAAATTATTATACTTACGTAAATTTCTAAATGAACATCATGCATAGGTGAAGTTGTGCTTATTATTTTCTAGTATTACAATACATACCTACATGAACTATTTTAAAAATATGTGTTGATAAAAATTTTAAAGAAACTACGATACAATAGAAACTGGTACAATATGAATGAATGAGCGAATTTTCCAAGAAATATTTTGAGCGTAAAGGACACGAGGGCCTGGTATGTGAAACAGTATTGTTCTATAGGATCTGAAGAATCTGATTAATTGATGAGAATAATTAAATCTGTGCTGAATTCTACCCCTAGCGAACTATACGTTTCGTTGAATACCTATTCCTTGGCGGAGACCAACCAAGGACTAGGGATGATAAATAATAGATGCAAATTGATTAAGGAAAGATAAATTTTATATTGTCCTAGTTAATAATCAATGAGGCTTGTATCAATAGATGGGGAGAAAGAAGTATCAATAGATTTTACCTATTAGATCTTCGGATTTGAACCACGAGGGTAAGGGAAATTATCTTGAATGAAAGTATTTATACTTACACGATCGATGTCTGCAAATAGACTGGGGAACTTCCCCTGAGTAGTGATTCGATTGAGCCGAAGAACCGCTCCAACGAATCACGAATCAGGTGACAGAGTAACTGTTGCTCCGTCACACATGATTCTGACATATGAAGTGTTGGAGATCACTTAGAATGAGCCAGGAGTGATATTTTATGTTGTTATGTGTGTTGTCGATGTTAAAAAAGATTATTGTTCGTGAAAAAATACAGTCCAAGTTAGACGATCCGAAAATTGAGTTATGTAATTCTTCTAACTACTTGGCGAATAGCTGCCAAGAAGTAACAAGAAGCATGATTCAATTGGAAATTACATCGAAAACGCGAAGGCTGTGCATCTCAGATGCCTCATTTTTGATAACGAACACCTGTTGTGATACCTTAACAAAGGCAGAGTATTCAAAAAGTCGATGCAGGCCGTTGCCCACACCTACCCTAATGTTACAGTTTCCCGCTCATCAGAGTTGCCAGAGGTGGCTCGAGTCACGAAGTGGTTCGAGTGGATGATCAAGTTCCGTAACTCGGTATAGGCACACACACACACACACACACACACACACACACACACACACACTACAAAGTGTCGTGTGATGAAAGAGTAGAACTACCGCAAAAAAATTCCAATATTTTTCACCTGACCTGAAGCATAATGCAGGGTTTGGGAAACACCTCCGCTTCGACACATCCCCCGTTATTCCTAAACAGTTAAGGATTGATTAAATTGTGGATAAATCTAGTGGGGTATAGTAAGTATAAATCTAGGGTAGTATAGTAAGTGCGCTTTCGAGGTAAGTGTGAGAATATCCCAAATAGATCACATACATTTTTCAACGTATACCCTTTTAAATTGAATGAACACCAGAATTTTTTGTTGGCTACTGGAAGCCTCAAATAGAGTTCAATCAAAAATTTCCAAAAAATTTCCAAAAAAAAATTCTAAATATTTTTTATAACATCATAGTTTATAAAAAATAGTTCAAAAAATTTAGCTATGTCCATTAATTTTAAATTGAAAATTTAATCTAGTTAATCTGGTTACACCTTGGGACAGCTGATGAGTTTGTAAAATGTTTTCGGTGACACTAGTGACACCATGGTCCAATTAGGGTTAACGCAATACTCAAAAATTCCCATCGTATCAAAAGAAACGATTAATCTATTATTCCGTAGAATATCATCAGTTTTATGGACCTGCTAGTTAATACACATTCACAATCTTCCAATCATCTCAGCTTCGAAAGGAAATGATTTCATTTCGTGAGTGGGAGGGGATCTATAAATTCAGTATGAAGGGACAATCAAACGAGAGGTTTACACAGTCAATCTTCCACAAAAAGAGAAAAATACTGCGAACAATAGGGCTTGGCGAGAATCAAAGAATAAATATAATGATGAGGAGATGGTCGACGATGTAGGAATAGATTTAAATATCTTTACTGTGCGACCGGTCAGTCGTAGGCTACATCCTGTTTCCTCGACTTCGCATGGGAAGATACGAACGTCTTTTGATTGAGAAGCCCTTATTCGTTTCAGATGTTTCGAAAATGATGCGTGATTGATTGCTACCGTCGTTTCAACAGCAAAAAGGCCCTTCTTGAATAATGTGATTTTATAGATATTGTGGGTAAGCTGTCTGATTTCCCACGATATGTTGTTGCAATTTGACGTATTTCCTATGTCCAATGAGTACTTTTGAAGTGTCAGAGATTGAAAACTCATAGTTGAAATTAATTCACTACCTTTAAACATGCACACATGTTTTAGTCTAACAATGATAAAACTCATAGAGGACGACTCTAGGGAGTAACTCGCACATTTTCAGAAAAATTCCTGCAAACTCGGTTTTTTCTCAGACAGACAGATCGACAAGGAAACAAAATTTATCAAAAAGCTCGGTGAAGCGAGATGCAAGGGAAACTTTTTGAAGGACTCAAGTTTGTTTACTTGCAGCATACTTAACCTTTTAGGAGGAAACAGAAGTCCCAAGCGTTAATCTTGGGTTCTCATAGTGTACCAAGAGTACAAGTAGAATCCCATCTTAGGTCCCTCTAGCGAATTCTCAACTCCCGGAACAATTTGCATAATATTTTCCTATAGAGGAAAGACTTCGTTCAACAGCCAATGATTGTGATGAAGACACCTCTTTTTTTGAGATTAGCAATCAATGTTCCACGGTTTCTATTCATAGCTATTTGTGTTGAGCGGAGCAGGTAAGAATTTATTTTTAAACGTCCGCAACAGGATGAGCGTGTGGCGCAATCGTGTATTTGTTGCAGTGAGTGAGCTCGTCTGACACCGGTTTTCATGGTGTGAGTTGTGTACCACCACAAAGGAAAACTGTCGGACATATTCGTTTATGATGTGAGTATAAAAATTTGAAGAAAAAAGTTGAAAAAGAAGGTTATTCCATGTTGGTGATTTCAACTATCCAAACGTATACTTGTTCGAATTACATAAATTTGACTTCAATTCGTAGGGGACCATCTAACCTCTTAACCATATAATACCTCAAATTATCGTATTATTATTATTATTAATACCGGAATGATATAAAGACTGAAGGAGTTATGCGAGCTGGATTTAATTTTTGCGCAAGAGCACTGACTTATTGATGAAAAGCAGATCGACAGTATTCTGACAGAGAGAAGAAAATTATGTATTTGTATAATATTGCTTCCGAGTCTACCAAGGTAGCGGAAGCTTTGTTTTCACTTTTCAAGGTTGAAAAAAAAGTTCTCCAAAATCAAAATTTCCACTCGCGTTTTACATATCAGACCTTCCTAATCAACTTGGGTTCCGTGTCTGTCTGTCTGTGTGTCTGTCATGTAATCGCTGCCAAAGCCATAACTTCTACAATTCTCATCCACATTCAATGAAATTTTTATGGATTGTGCGGGTTGGCGTGTAGATGGTCCCCAATGAAAATCGTCGCCCCCGGGCTGATAGTAGCCGCTGTGCATGTGCCAATGTGAAATCCTTGCCACAGCCATAAATTTTCCAATTCCCACCCGATTTCAATGACATTTTCGGGGATTATGTGAATTGGTGAGTAGATGGTCCCCTATGAAAATCAACGCCCTCGGACTGATAGTAGCCGCTGTGCAAGCGCAAAAGTATATTTCTGTTTTACAGCCATAACTTCTACATATTCCAACAATATTCAGGGATTGTGCCGGTGGACATGTAGAGTCCCCTACTAGGGTATTGCTAGATATTTAGAGATTGATGTTTTGAGATCAACTACTATGCATCGGATCATCTATATAATCGTGTTTTGGATACGAGGAAGCTATGAGCCACACCCACTTGGCAGACGTTTTTACTTCTACACCTGCGCATCGACCAGGGATCAAAGGAGCCATGAATGACCTGATAAGACAAAACAGAGCTTAAAATGTACACAGCAGAGCGAATCAAAGCCAAACCAGACTGGAGCCAATCCGCTGACCCAACCTGCAAACCAATACTGAGCAAAATATCAAAACTGGAGCAAACAGAAGGTAAACCAGATTGCAGTCAATATGCAGAAAAAAACTTGGAAACCAAAACAGAGCAAAATATGAAAACTGTGGAGCAGCAAAGCTAAACTAGAAAGTATCCCGACTGCTATAAACAAACCTGCAATCCTGATTCAAACTGGAGAGCAAACCAAAGCCAAAGCAGACCGACCAAACTGTAGAAAAACTCAGACTGAAAACTGCTGATGTCCGCAGCCTTTGCATAGCAGGGTTGCAACGGGTGATGTTCTCATCTAGAATGTAACTTCCGATTTCCTTATAAAACCTGTGCATTTGTATTTGTGAAAAAAAGTTGTAGATCTGTTGGAGCTGCAACTATTTCTCAATTCGATCGTAATTTGAACCAAATAGTTATGATTATGATGGTCGTTCTGATATCACATGTTCCAATCTCATTCTAATTTTCTTCAGGGCAAGATACAGAGATTTTCTGCATCATCCCATAATGTATTTCGACCGTCACTGATTAACGGTCAAAGTAGGTTTTACGGCATATAAATTACCTAATCTTGACCTGAATATGGAATTTTCGCGATAGTGGTTGAGATCGTTGCTTCGAAGATTAAATTAATGTCGTCGAATTATCGAAGTCGTTTATAAGATAATGTGTTCCGATTGAGACTCGTCCAAATCTTTCAGAATAACTGAATGGCAAACTTTGATACGTCTTTCAATTCTTGGAACTGGTTGGCACATTTTTTTGTGAATGAATGAATCAAATATGATTAAGCGAATCGAGATAAACAATCTGGTAACTTGATGGTTTTTTGAAACAAAAGTAAAAGAACAGGGAAACATGAATGTTTGACTGAATGAGCGCAATTGAGCCTTGTAGCCTTAATTTTAGAGTGAAGACAGAAATGTTCCTTCATTTTCTACCACAACAATCAACTGTGTTCTGATCTAATTGACCTAATCATCATCATCAATCATCGGGGAGGGTAACCTTTAACCTTCCAAAACGACATATTGGAAGATGTACTTGGAAATGTAGTGTAACTACAGTCCCTGGGCACATGTTGTTGTTGGAAGTTTGTTAGTTGTCATATTGAAAACGCCATGGAATTTCTCTCTTGGAGGGAAAAATAATAGATAATGGATATGTTCATTGTTTCTATAAATAAACAGAATTTTTTTTCTAAAACAAAAAAAATTAAATTAAATAAAAACTTCAGACTAAATTGGTAATTGGTGTAAATAAACAGAATTTGTTTTCTAAAAAAAAAACTTCAGACGTAATTGGTATATTGCAGTATTCTAGAGAACCTAGCTTCATAGCCACCAATATCGATATGTAGCTATGATTTTGTTTACTGGTATCGCGTTGCATCTTTTGTGGCAAAAAAAGTCTGCCATGTGGGTGTGGGACATAGCTTCCTCGTATTCATAACCCGGAAGTATGGATGATTCGATGCGTAGTAGTTGATCTCAAAACATCAATTTCTAAGTACCATCCACTACCCTCATAGGGGACCATCTACACGCTAATCTGAACAATCCTGAGAAATTTCGTCGAAAATCGAATGGAAAATGTAGAAGTCATGGATGTTACAAAGAATTGAAGTTTGCGCATACGCAGTAGCTACCTACCATCTGTCTGAGGAGAATGATTCTCATAGGGAACCATCTACAATCAAATTCGCATATTATCTGAAAATTTCATCAAATTCGGATGACAAATGTAAGTTTTATGGCTGTTACAAGGATTTTACGTTTACACATGCGCAAAGGCTGATTAATTTATAGCAAAAGGGAAATTCTGTGAGGATAGTAAAATATTCTGGAAAATCGACTCGGCAACCGTTTGTAGACGATAGAAGTTGTCAAACCAATGTGTCAACAAATTAAAAATTAATAAGAAAACTGAGGATTAGCCGGTCATTTTCCTCCCCTCACCACACACCTATCTCAAAGGAAGAAAGGCAACTCACCATGAATATGATCCTTTTTCTTAAATCTAAATCAGAAATTTTAAACAATGAACACTAATTTCATCATGACCTGATCAGCAGTGCTCGTAAAAAATTGAAACTGTAAATGAATGCCTAATTCGAAAATATTCTATAACTTTGGGATGAATATTTCTAATAGCCACAAGATAGAATGAGGAGTGTTGGTACAGAATGAGCACAGATTTATCCCTAACAAAATTGTGTTAACTTACGATACCAACTATCCATTATTACATTTAGAATCCATGGAATATGTATCACTTTTTCACGTAAAATCGATCTGATGCCAAATGTTGATGCCAAATTTGATGAACTGATTCACACAAGAAACTCAGTGACCTGTTCGTTTTCTCCCAGGAATTTCAAAACTGTATATTCATAATTTCTTTAAAAAAATTAAAAAAATAACAGGGACGACTCGGGATTACCTCTAAGAGCTGAGCACCTGAAACCATTTAGTACCACAATATTATTCGCGGGCTGGTGGAATCTTCGTCGGATTCAGTAAACTTCACTTAATTTAATTTTAAAAAAATACGGCTCCCAGGTTCTTTTTAAAGGAGGTACGCTTTGATAGCGCTGTTGAAGGCTGTTGAGAAAAGATCGTTACAAGAACATCTCCCCAAGTGGCGTCGGTACCTCGGCACACAAACTACCGGCTGCTTCATAGCTTCTCCGCAGTCGTATAATGGTAATCGTCCAGAGCGATTTGCCATTCAAGCAGTTCAGAGTTTAAAGACCCCGTACCGGTTGTTGCAAGGAAAAAACGTCACGACCATTCAAACATTGAGCCGGCAAAAACATAAAAACTGAAACGCCATTGTTCTTCGCTGCTCTGGAATCTACTATCATGGAAGTTCATTTTGCCAGGTGAAGAGCGCAGTGCAGGGCATTCAAACAAGCTCGTGAGGTCCTACGCTATAAATCCGACTCGGGGAACCTTCTCTTTCAGTTGGCCAGTGCCATCTTTCTCTTGGGTGGCAGCAAAAGAAAAACTCCAGGCCTGTACTGTTTTTAACAACGCCCGTTCATCCTTGGGGTAACATCCTGGTGGGATTTACTGGCACATTGTATGCAATAGGCGGGAGAAGAAAACTTTTTATATGGGTGGCGAAGTCACATCCTGGGCTCATCTTACGATGTACGGCTATTTGCGTATGATTGCGTCTTAACAAGTCGTAATCACCATTCCGGAGAATGGGCTATGCATCTTTTTGTCTTCAGGATTGTGACAAGACCTCTCGGAGGGCCCTTGATGCTCTCACCCGTCCTTTTATGCGGTAGAAGAAACCCTCGTACAAAATGTGGAGACTGCGTTAGATCACACAGAATTTATGGCGCACACACCAAGTTTCACATAAGTTGTTAAAATCTTACGTTTGCGGCAAACTAGAAGCACAATAAAATTACTGTGACTGCAAGGGAGAGACCGCAAAACGGAAATTAATAAGTAATGGAGACTGAAACCAAAAAAGAAAGAAAGAAAAAAACCAGAACAAATTAATAAACAAAGATCTGCTTCATTGTTAGAATCTTGTAAGAATTAATAGGAAGAATCATGTAGGTTTGATGTTAGTATGGTATATTAGAAACCAATTTTTTGCGGCAACGTATTCGGCGGCTACACTTGGGAGAATGAGTTTATCTCAAAAATAAAAGACATAACTACCAGGATTGGGTCTGATTCGAGGTATTACTCTGATCATCCAACTTTCGGTCTATTTTCCCCTTTTTCGAAGCCGTTTATTAAATGATGAGGTCGAACCTTCGATTATAGAGGTAGATCGGTCGTGACTGATCAGAGCTGAAGGACAGGGATTTCAAGTCGGGATGATCCGAGTAGGAAATCTTTGTGCCGAAACATGACCGCAACATAATAATTACCGGTTCTATATGAGTTTATCATTCGAGATCCGAGTAGATAGATGCGCCTAATGCATAAACATTGTGAATTTTTATAATAATTTTCGTGGCCGGAAGGTGTTATTTGTCAGAGAAGCGCTTTTATTGATAACCGGTATTATTTATGAAATATTTCGAACGGTTCCGATTTAAAAATACTTTACAACAGTCCTAGTTACAGAAATAGTTACTTCCATTTTGAACGAATTTGAAGAAAAAAATACAATGCATTAAAGATTAAAAACCGAACTCCTTTTCCCGCTAAAGTTCTACGCCATATGAACTGGCTACTCCCATATTCTCAGGCCATATCCTTAATCACACATGTGCTATCAATCAGCTGATGTCTACTGAAGTAGCAGTAAGAATAGGTTCATAACACTTCCCCCCACTTGCAGGCTCAGTCGTTGCTCCCGCAATGACAAGGTACACAATTTTTACAGGCTGAAACTTTTTCACATCTATCGCCATCTTCGTACCACAGTCTTCGGGAAGTTGTTGATCCGCATAATACGCTTTATTACGAAAGGCCCTTTTACAACTCCATTCTTCTCCTTTGGTCCACACTGAACTAAAACTTTTCTTCCTTCTTCGAACTCCGGAGTTTTTTGAGGACGTCTCCTATCGAATTGGAGCTTCATCATTTAATGATGAAGCTCCAATTCGATAGGAGACGTCCAACGAACAAATTTTGTTTATAGTTGTGAGAGGTGCACTCTTTCTCTTCCACATCATTTTCCGTGATCCCAAAGTGAATATCTGCTGGAAAAATCGCTTTTGACTTGAATGCTTTATATTTTGAAGAGCAACCGATCGCAGTGCAATGGGATCGGTTAATGTGGTTTACTGCTGCTTCAAGACAGCACTTCCAACCTCCTCTGATGTTCGGGTACAATGCAAAAAACTGTTTAATGTCCATCATTTTCCGCTCCGCGAGACCATTGGCTTCAGGATGATAAGGAGCGGTTGTCACCCACTTAATCCCTTTCTCAGTAGCGAATCTCTCAACTTCTTCTGATAAAAACTGTGGACCATTGTCGGTCACTATCTTTTTCACTCTTGCTATATGGGGAAACTCTCTCATGTACTGCACCACTGCCCTAGAAGTTTCTTTCATAGGTTTAGCATACAAAAATCGCGATGCCTCGTCCACCAAAATCAGGAAAGATTGAGTTATTGCGATTCCTTTAGATTTCTTCTTCTTCTCTCCGAAGTCGAGATGAATGCACTCAAAGGGCACATCTGATTTTGGGGCAATTACCATTGTATCAGGCTTAGCTCTGTATTTGAACTTCATATTTTGGCACTCGTGGCAGCTTGCAACATACTTTCGAATTGTTTCCTTCATTTTAGGCCAGTAAAACCTTGATTTTATTTTGAAATAAGTCCGCAAGAAACCATCGTGGCCTCTGGAATGAGGGTCATCGTGGTACATTCGAAGGACTTCAGGTATTCGACACTCAGTCACTTGTAATCTGTAACTTTTGCTGTTTCGAACCAAATTAACAGTTGGATGAAAATCGGAGTCCAGACATAGCCGTGATATTGCATCAGCATCTTGGAGCTCGCTCCCACTTCGATGGTTTATGGTAACATTGTAACTCATGAGGAAAACCTGCCACCTACCCAATCGTCCCTTCGTTTCTTTCAAATTTAAGAGATGAGAAAGGGCTTCGTGGTCGGAATTAATTGCTTTGATGACTGCTAGAGCCTATTTATCTGTGACGGAGTAAGCTTATTCTGCTTTCGTGAATGTATACGAGTAATAACCAACTACACTCAATTGCTGCTTCTTGGGACGAGATGAGTCGCGCTGATATAAAATTGCACCAGTTCCGAAATTAGAAGCATCCGTACAGAGCTCAAACGGGAGCTCTGTCCTACCGACTGCACCAAAATATAGTGTAGGGGGGAAGATATCCTCTCACTTTACAAATCACAACAATCTGACTCCAACAGATAATAAAATGTATTGTGAAAAATGAACAAACTTTTAGCAATTTTAAGAACTGAAACTGAATTGACACGGATTGATTAGTAGCGAGAAAGCGCGAAAAAAAACGGAAATAACATGTGTTCTAATTGGAAAATTTGGAATTTTTTTAACAACAACTGTAGTGACACTACAGACACTCCCTCCCGAAGAACCGAACTCGCCGGGTTGGAGTCGAGCGTACTGGAGGCAGAAGACTGCTTGGCTCGTCTATAGTCTCCATAGTCTGAGGTAGAGGTGCGAGGACATAAGCCGGCTTCAGGCGGTCTATGGACACGGTGTTTTCTTTGCCGCGCATTGTCACCTTGAAAAATTTGTCGGCTCGCTCAACCACAGGAAATGGTCCGTCATAAGGTGCCTGAAGAGGTCCATGATGCATCATGTCGTGATGCACACTACAATAAAGTACTATTCTACATTTGAATATGAATCATCATTAAATTAAATTATAAATAATACAAAATTATTGTACGAGGAACAATCACAATCTAACTTTATTTTCCTGTTTCTCTATCAAAAGCCTTAATCACACATCAGCTGATGTCTACTGAAGTTGCAGTTGGAATAGGTTCATTAAATTCTATCAAATGAACTGGGTAATAAACTAGGAATAAAACGAGGTAAGTGCCACAGCTCTATATAATAATATTATATACGAACAAAATCTTGAGTTTCAAGAGAAGTTGGATTGTACCCTACGGAACAGATGGTTGCGGCACTGTCCTAATCATTTCCTTATTCGTCGGGTCGAGCAAACGGAATCCGACATTCCTGATATTACAGTTGTTTTTTCCTAAGTCATTCAGTCCAGTTGAGGTGTGTGAAGACAACGAGGTTGTACCTGATGTCTTTAGAGGTTATTATAATCGAGTTCTCGCACCGAAACAGTTAGGCCGAGATATTAAGAGCGTGGGAGAAATGGCTCCTAGCGTCAGATTAACTTCTCAACCTGACGCTTTCGGGGGTGCATGAAGATGTAGAATGTGGCTTATCTTGACCAATAACAGTAATAAATGGACGGAGAAGGGTGAAGGATTAACTTTGTATTCGAGACTGACAGACACCTTAAAAAATAAAGCTCAGAAAGCATATAAATAAATAACCTTTTGCAACCGATGGTTATTTTGCATCCTCATTATAGAACTCTGGGGAGCTTTTTATTCGTAACAAGGTCAAATTTGACTCCAAAATCAAAATGTTCTTTCGCATTTTGCGTTTCTGAGATTTTTGATCGATTTTGGTTACGTGTCAGTCTGCTTGTTCGCGGCTCTTTTTTCGGGAAAACAATGCAAAAAATTGTGTACGGGTTTGATGAAAATGAACGGATTAATTAAAATTTCCATCGATGTCAGACTAACGGCAGTGTGTGAACATTCAAGCTCAAACATACATTTCTTAAATTGCTCTTTGTTAGTTCCTAATAGTCCATAATAGTCGTGCACCCCTCGGCAGTTTTGTATTACCTTTCTCTATCACAGTTTGTTGACCCTGACCGTTTCCGAAACCATAAAGAAACTCACAAACTTTATCGGGCGTCGAAATTTGAAATGGAAGAAAAGACAGGATCAATTTCATTTTCCGTATTGGTTGATTGTATTGGTGTTGATTGGGTGCTTCTCTTGAGCGGTACATGAAGTCATGATTCAAGCACACTTATTGTATTGTTATTAAGTATATTTTAATTAAAGTCGGTGTGGAGATGAGAAAATTGGTTTCAGTCTTGTCAACCTCCATCGAAAAAAACTGCAAATCATTGCTCAAAGGTTTATTATTTTCTGTATAGATCACCCTTCTGTATAGATCACTGGTTCTCCATCAATAGCACCTACCACCATCTGTATTCTCCATTGACCCGCCCTCTCAAATTTCAGCTTCCTGCGTTCAACAGAAGAGAAAATGGCCTTGGAGCTCACTCAGCTGATCAGTGACCACTCATGCGCCTTCAGCATTCTCCATTGACCCGCCCTCTCAAATTTCAGGTTCCTGCGTTCAACAGGAGAGGAAATGGCCTTGGAGCTCACTCAGCTGATCAGTTACCACTCAGGCGCCTTCAGCATTTTCCTTTGACCCTGCCTCTAACATTTCAGCTTCCTGCGTTCAACAGGAGAGGAAATGGCCTTGGAGCTCACTCAACTGATCAGTGACCACTCAGGCGCCTTCAGCATTCTCCATTGACCCGCCCTCTCAAATTTCAGGTTCCTGCGTCCAACAGGAGAGGAAATGGCCTTGGAGCTCACTCAGCTGATCAGTTACCACTCAGGCGCCTTCAGCAATCTCCATTGACCCTGCCTCTCAAATTTCAGGTTCCTGCGTTCAACAGGAGAGAAAATGGCCTTGGAGCTCACTCAGCTGATCAGTGACCACTCAGACACCTTCAGCAATCTCCATTGACCCGCCCTCTAAAATTTCAGCTTCCTGCGTTCAACAGGAGAGGAAATGGCCTTGGAGCTCACTCAGCTGATCAGTGACCACTCAGGCGCCTTCAGCATTCTCAATTGACCCGCCCTCTCAAATTTCAGGTTCCTGCGTTCAACAGGAGAGGAAATGGCCTTGGAGCTCACTCAGCTGAACAGTGACCACTCAGGCGCCTTCAGTATTCTCCATTGACTTTTGATTATGGAAATTTGATTACTGGTTACGCAGAAGGCAAAACTGTATACAAATCGAAGAAATGAACAGCGATCGCATTTTAGTCAGAAAAAATTTCAACGGAGATTAGACCTCTTTTGCGATTCACACTCATGATTCTGTTTTATCGAAGGAAAACCTTCAAGTACTCGTAGGGACTGAACGGTTTGCCCTACAGAGCTCCGGGTGGTCTCAAAAATTTTTTAAAATTCAGTACTATTTAAAATTAGTGAAAAAACGATACCTTTATTTCGAGAGTTTTCGAGCTAGGGCATTCTTGAAAATTTCAACCCTTAATTTTCACCCCTTAGAAGTGACCTACATCAACCAAAAGCTTCGCGGCACAACTAGACCCCAAATGGAGCCCATATACCAAATTTCATCGAAATCGGTCCATGGTAACTAAGAAAAGTGCCGCGTACGGCGTACGGCGTACGGCGGACGGACGGAAATTTTTTTATTCGATTTTCGGATTCTACGTACCTTGAAACGTAAAACATCAAATTTTGAGGGGGGGTTAAAATTTTTTTTTTCTTGCTCGATTCCAAAGGCTTATTATTGAAAATAATAAACCAAAAGAATAAAAAATGCTGCAAATTATTACACACTGGTTTATTTTTCTGTATGGAGCACCCATCTGCAAAGATCACGGATTCTCCATAGGTCAATAGAGTTGTTGAAAGCTTAAGGGGGTCTCAACCGGTCCTTGCTGTGCCACCCCCATCCACCAGTCTTCTCATAGCAGGTCAGTTTTCATCAACAGTTTTCCCCATTTTGGTTTATTATTTTCAATAATAAGCCTTTGGAATCGAGCAAGAAAAAAAAAATTTTAACCCCCCCTCAAAATTTGATGTTTTACGTTTCAAGGTACGTAGAATACGAAAATCGAATAAAAAAATTTCCGTCCGTCCGCCGTACGCCGTACGCCGTACGCGGCACTTTTCTTAGTTACCATGGACCGATTTCGATGAAATTTGGTATATGGGCTCCATTTGGGGTCTAGTTGTGCGCCGAAGCTTTTGGTTGATGTAGGTCACTTCTAAGGGGTGAAAATTAAGGGTTGAAATTTTCAAGAGTGCCCTAGCTCGAAAACTCTCGAAATAAAGGTATCGTTTTTTCACTAATTTTAAATAGTACTGAATTTTTAAAAATTTTTGAGACCACCCGGAGCTCTGTAGGGCAAACCGTTCGGTCCCTACGAGTACTTGAAGCTTTTCCTTCGATAAAACAGAATCATGAGTGTGAATCGCAAAAGAGGTCTAATCTCCGTTGAAATTTTTTCTGATTAAAATGCGATCGCTGTTCATTTCTTCGATTTGTATACAGTTTTGCCTTCTGCGTAACCAACCAGTAATCAAATTTCCATAATCAAAAGTCAATGGAGAATACTGAAGGCGCCTGAGTGGTCACTGATCAGCTGAGTGAGCTCCAAGGCCATTTCCTCTCCTGTTGAACGCAGGAACCTGAAATTTGAGAGGGCTGGTCAATTGAGAATGCTGAAGGCGCCTGAGTGGTCACGGATCAGCTGAGTGAGCTCCAAGGTCATTTCCTCTCCTGTTGAACGCAGGAACCTGAAATTTGAGAGGGCGGGTCAAAGGAGAATGCTGAAGGCGCCTGAGTGGTCACTGATCAGCTGAGTGAGCTCCAAGGCCATTTTCTCTCCTGTTGAACGCAGGAACCCTGAAATTTGAGAGGGCGGGTCAATAGAGAATGCTGAAGGCGCCTGAGTGGTCACTGATCAGCTGAGTGAGCTCCAAGGCCATTTCCTCTCCTGTTGAACGCAGGAAGCTGAAATTTTAGAGGGCGGGTCAATGGAGAATGCTGAAGGTGCCTGAGTGGTCACTGATCAGCTGAGTGAGCTCCAAGGCCATTTCCTCTCCTGTTGAACGCAGGAAGCTGAAATTTGAGAGGGAAGGTCAAGGGAGAATGCTGAAGGCGCCTGAGTGGTCACTGATCAGCTGAGTGAGCTCCAAGGCCATTTCCTCTCCTGTTGAACGCAGGAACCTGAAATTTGAGAGGCAGGGTCAAAGGAGAATGCTGAAGGCGCCTGAGTGGTCACTGATCAGCTGAGTGAGCTCCAAGGCCATTTCCTCTCCTGTTGAACGCAGGAACCTGAAATTTGAGAGGGCGGGTCAATGGAGAATGCTGGAGGCGCATGAGTGGTCACTGATCAGCTGAGTGAGCTCCAAGGCCATTTTCTCTCCTGTTGAACGCAGGAAGCTGAAATTTTAGAGGGAAGGTCAAGGGAGAAGGTGGTGGTAGGTGCTATTGATGGAGAACCAGTGATCTATACAGAAGGGTGATCTGTACAGAAAATAATAAACCTTTGAGCAATGATTTGCAGCGTTTTTATAGGAAATAATCATCCAATTTTCATGATTACTTCCTTTTTTATTATTAAAAGATTTTTATGATTAAAAATTATAGTTTAAAAAAAACATGATTCTTGTGGCATTCTTCTGATTTTTATAATTTCTACACCCATGCACTTGTTGATTTCATGCACTTGAAAAATAAAATTCCAAAAGAAAAAAATATAAGTAAAAGTTGCATCTAAATTTGAATTTTTAAAGAATTTTCAAAATTTAGTAGGGCATCCACTTAGGGAATGGAAAAACTAAAAGATTGCCTCTGGAATCATCAAAATTGAACAATAATTGCCAGAGAAAAGGGGGGAAACCCGTTTACTCACTGACTGAGACCCCATTAACCTATTAACGCCCAGTGTTGCCATTATGGCAACATACTCGTAAAAGCCCTTTCTGTTTGGAGGCTACTGGGCACATTCCAGAGTCATTGAAAAGACATCCAGGGGGCCTTTTCTTCAGATCTGTCTGATCATAGCGATGTATGATGATTTATCTCCAGCCATGAGGGTGTTGCACGTAGCACGCAGATTCATCTACAAATTCAATGGGTAAATGGTCTGATTGGATGTCATCAGAACTACCGATTATCCTACCAAATAAACGGTAGTTTATTCAAAGGAGTCTGTTAAATGGGTGTTGCACATAGTTCATTCGATGGTCACAAAGCACGATGCATCATCTTCAAGTTGATTGGGTACTTGGCCTGGGCTAGAGGAACTAACAAGTACCCTACCATCTACCCATGTGTTATCATCATGGCAACGATACTTTATCTAATGCTCCCTTTAGTGATATTTTTTGACTGATTATGAATGTGAAAATTAGTTTATGAATTACTCACTTAATATTGGATGTATTCCGTATCCAATATTCCAAGTGAGTCCCTAGTAGAACCGGTGAGATCACGACACGATCTACTAACATCTCAGTTTTGAAAGAAAAATATCAGTTTTAAAGGAGCCCAGCGTCGTGATAAGGAGATAAGGAGATTTTTGATTTTTCTTTGTACAATTATTTATTTGAAATTCGATCAGGAGATTTTTGAAATTATTTATTTGAAATTCGAGAGGAGATTTTGAAATTATTTTTCAGTGTTCTAAAGACTATATTTGGAGTCGGATTATCACATTTATTTTCCATATATAGAGAAAAAAAATTTCAAGGCGTTAATGGGTTAAGAGTTGAGGCCATAAGTAGCCAGAAGCGAAACCATCCGAACAAATACCGATCTTCAATTTGGAAGATGTCTGAAGGTGAACGGAAATCTAACCTCATATCGATACCTGAGCGCCCAAAGGGCCAAACTGCTTTCGGAACTACTTACTATTCTAAAACGCAAGCGATTGTAGTGAGGCCTGTGTATATGAAGTCAACTAGGTTTTTTTGTAATTGGTCCGAAAATCTATGTAAGATTGAATTCCAAACCGTTTTTGAATCATGGCCCTTCGGACTTCTGACATTGAAACCGATTTCAGTTTGGCCCTTTGTACAAGAAAAAGCAGTTTGGCCCTTTGGGCGCTCAGGTGTCGATATTATATTATATATTAACCTAAATATTATATATTATTATATAACATAATCTTATTACATATATAATTGTTGTTGTTTATTTTACCTCGACTTACTCGCCCAGGGTAAAACAACGAGAAAATTGTCCGATTTTGATGACATTTTTAGGCATCGCCTGTGCTAGATGGTCCCATATAAAATTCTAACTGAGTTATTCTTTGTGAGAGAGCTAAACTGCTTCCCAACTTGGCAAACGTGTAAGTAAATGCGATAAAAAAATCTTGACGAATAACATCCACAATTGAAATCATCGGTCGAAAGAAAATAGAGCAGTTGAATTTGATCATTCCAAGACGAGGTGGTAAATTTCTCCCAGGAGAAGAGGAATGTTTAGCCTGAACAACCTGTAGAAGATAATCGTACGATGGTGGTTAAATAAATTATGGTGACAAATGATCGGAAAATTGTACCTATAAATTCAATACAAATGGAACCATCAGATGCAATCTGATCAGGTGATTCTGCTGGTGTTGGTACAATGAATATGCAATCCAGAAGTTCCGCTCCAGAATTATACCGATTAGGATCGAAGGAACTTAATTGCCTTAATGGAACCAGCCTACCTAGAGGAAGAAAAAACGAGGCTGCGGTAGTTTTCATCCGAAAATCCTCCAAAACGAAACCACCAAGTTACGAGAATCCCCGGCGTTTTGGAAGCGAAAAAGGCTCGAATCTTCGAGAGAGATAACATTCATTCGCGTCCAGCCAAGTTAACTAATGGATGTACCGGAGAATCCGCGGTTTGCTCGAAACAATGGAAGCTTCGAAGCGAAGGAAAAAACCACATTGTTTGCCATGTAAAAGATAAAGTGAAGACGATGCAAAACTACTTGATGGAAAACGTGACATCATGCCCCGGAGGCAGCTGGGCGCTCAACTAACGAAGCCTTGCTCAAACCCTCACGAGATCTATTTCGTTGGTGAGTATTGTTGGAAGGTTGAGATATTTGGTCAATTTGGTTCACACGTAGAAGGTGAGAACGGTATTAAGAATTCAAGTTGTGCAGCATGAGTAAAGGAGCATTGTTTCTGAAGTTACCATTACTTGACATCAAAAACCTATAAAAATACTCGTCTCTCCTAATTCATCAAGTGCACAAATGTATAATTTTGATATTTACGAAATTCAGCGCTGTAGATTTGAGTTGCAGCAGACTTTATCTAAACAGGTGTACACCCCCACCCATGAAATTCACTTCCACCACCCAATTTGAGAACCTCTAATATAACAGTAAACAGGGTATAAGCCAAACAGGTCTTCCATGCTGCAGGAGTCGATTCTACAACTAATTTGGAACACAAAATGTCTCCTAGCAATTTTCTTTTAACCCCTTGTTCCTCCAAGTATTTTTCAATTGCAAGATTTGTTCGTGATTTTGACCTCACGTTACTAAATTGGTCGTACCTAAATCTCTTAATTTTTCTATTTAAATTCAAATTTGTGATTATCATTGCAAAGATCATTAAATTTTCTATCGTTTAGATACCTGACCTTTTCTTTTTAAAAAAAGCCCTCTGAAAAGATAATTTTACTTTATTTGTGAAACCTTGTGTATTTCCAATCGGAAATTAAAATATGAAAACCAATATTTTTTCAAGATGCAAAAACAGTGAAAACTGCGCCAAAATCTCAGCTTTCCAACGGTCGTCACTTTTATTTTTAAATTGGAATTTATCACAGAAATTTGAGATTGAACGCGGAAAAACGTGAATTTTTTCTACGGAATCAGCGCTCTGGCTGAGACGATTTGAGGTGTTTCGGGAGGCCTCGAACCCTCCAAATCGTAGTTGCCAGAGCGCTGATTCCGTTTTAAAAAATTCACGTTCTTCTCCGATCAAATACAAGTTTTTGTGATAAATTCCAAAAATGACTATACCTTTGAAAAGCTGAGATTTTGACTCAGTTTTTACCCTTCTGGCATCTTGAAAAATATAGGTTTTCGTAGTTCAATTTGAGATTGACAAAAATTCGAGGTTTCCCAAATTACGTAATTTTTTTTTCAGACAGCTTTGTCTCAAAGCTAGACTCGAAAAAAGGTAAGGCATCTGTGCGATGGGAAATTCAATGACAGCAAATTATCAAAGCAAGTAAAAGGAGTATGACCAAGTTAATGAAGTTAGGTCAAAATCACGAAGAAAAATTTAAAATTGAAATAACTTGGAAACGAAGCCTCTAAAAAAAGTCTGCCAAGTTGGGTGGGCAGTATAGCTTCCTCATTCATTGTAACATGGACGTACAATTTTTCAACGTACAATTTTTCAAACGTTTTTATACGTTTTCAACGTAGAATTTTATTTAGCGGTCCACCGTCTAGGACCTAACCCACACAATCCCTGAAAATTTCATCGAAATTGGTTGAATAGTTGCGGAGTTTTGGTTGTAACAATAAATTTAAAGTTCGCGCATGCGCAGCGGCTATTGCTTGACCAATTTGATTGAAACTTATAGGGTATCTCTTAGAAGTTAGTACCTAACTAACCTCCAAATTTGAGCAAAATCGGTTCATTAGAAACCGAGAAACCGAGGTTCCAGGAAATTCACGTTTGCGCATGCGCACTCGCTCCTATTGGTCCGAAGGTGCTGAAATTGATAGGGGACCGTCTAGGACCTAACCCGCACAATCCCTGAAAATTTCATCAAAATCGGACCACAGGTTAGTATAGTTTTGCCCGGGACAAGGATTGACCACAGACAGACCGACAGACAGACAGACAGACACGGAACCAAAATTGTTCGGGAAGCTCTAAAACGCAAAAAGCAAGTGGAAATTTTGATTTTGGAGGACTTTTTTTTCTCACTTCTTTCACGAATACAAAGCTTCCCTACCTTCGGTAGTGAGGAAGCAAAAAAAGTCTAGGAGGAACTTTTTGTTGCAAATTAGTTGTAGAATTTACTCCTGCAGTTTGGCAGACCTGTTTGGCTTACAAACCCCGAATCATTATGCCATTTTCTCAACTAAGGAAGACATTGGTCCAATCTGAGAGTCTGCCATGAGTGTATCATCCGGTAGCAGTAATCTTTGGATTTCCCCATTAACTCTTTCAATCAGTTTCTCAGTAAGGAAATTAGTCCAATCCGAGTATCAGCATTTTTTGGATCAGTCTTAGAACTAGTCTAGAAGCACGTACATTCCGCCAATTACATAAATTCTAACCAGTTTCCAAACCATATAAAACTCGTATTGAAGAAAGACAAGTAGGTTCGATTCGGGATATAGCTACTTCTGGTACTGTTTCCCTAGACGTTTTTGCCAATATTCCACTGCTGTCCAAATTGAGTAGGTCCAAATTGAGTAGGTATTCTATCATTTTTGTAACAGTTTGAAAACTATGAAGAATAAGGTTTATCTTCTTCAGGATTTTGTATAATTACGTCAACATAGGATAGTTTTTTCTCAATACCAATTTCTTTTGACCTTACAGCTCAAATCATTTCTAATTTATAGGATAATTTCATTACGATTCAATCAGTAGGAGACATTGTGAAAGAGTGAAAATCTCAACGAAATATCGAAAGACTTCAATCGCGTTGCTGTTTGTCGATATGCAGAAAACCAACGTGGTCGTGACATTTTATGACAACAAAGTATTTTTTTATCATCATTATTATTATCATGATGAGCCCTCAGGTTTCGCACGACCCGAAGAGGTTTATTTGCTTTACACATCCTCATAGTCGTAAAAGATCCTCTTTCGACGGTACTCATGAGATGTACTCCGCGGTGTCAGACGTGTGCCTGACGTGTGTTTGTGCCTTATTCGATATTCAGCTCGAATCGATTTGCATCCCGCGAAGAAGGCGGGAAGGTGTTTTGAGTCACGCGGGACTCCTTGATGAATCACCAGCCACATCCTGGACCTTCGGAAAGGTCACTGCCAGGGAAAAGTCGTTGTGTCGTCTTCACAGTCGGTTGTTCCCCCGGCCAAACGATGAAAAGTTGGAGGAAATGACCATTTTTTGGCGAAATAATTCCTACAGATCGCTCTACACTTTTTTGTGTTTTGTTTTGATGACAATTTATTTGGGACAGTTTGGTGGTAAACCAGGATAAACCTTATGTCACCAAAATAGGGCAGCGATGCCTGGGATGGGGGAAAGAAATCCTACAGTTCGCCTTGAACTTTGTCCAATTTGTATGAAAATTTATTAGGGACAGTTTCGAGGTTAAAAAGAATGAAGCCCAAAGAATGTTACCAAAATTGGGCAACGATGCCCGGAACATAGATTAACTACAGCTCTCAAATGCGCGTTTATTGTGAAATTTATCTGAAAACTAAATTTACCTGAAGAGCGAGTTTTACAGAAAAATAATAAATAAATAAACCGTTGAGTAATAATTTTCAGTTGTCTTTATTGAATTATCTGCATCACTCTCTGACACTCACCGTCGGGTCATTTCAAGAGACTGCGAGACACAACCAACGAGTCCACTTGAATGGTTAAGTTTAGAGATCTAGATGTTCACCGACTTGGATGAGCGAGCGAAGCGAGCCGACATGCTAGTATACAATAAACAAATGAACCCTGGAAGATGCAGGAGTTTCCCGGCTCAATAACCGGCCTTGAAATTCCAAAAATAGCCTTTCAAGTAACAACAACTGTCTGGTTCGTTTGGTGAAATTTGAAGATGAAATTTTGAATTTTGTCCAGCAAGAATTCCTCACTGTGCTTCGTCCACAGGTAAAAACTCGTCAAATGATATGATGGATTCTAAGTGTGACTTCCAGCACAGGTCTGCGTGGATAAATATCAGTGGAAAAAACGTCTGCCAAGTGGGCGCGGCACATAGCTTCCTCGTATCTTTAAACCGATTGTATAGATGATCCGACGCATAGTAGCTGATCTCAAAACATCAATCTCTAAGTACATTCCATTACCCTCATAGGGAACCATCTACAATCAAATTCGCATATTCTCTGAATGTTTCATAGAAATCGGATGAGAAAAAACCCCTAAGGTTGATAGGACCACTCAGAAACAGCAATGGAAAAGAAAGAGACGAAAGAACAACTGAAAAGCAATCCTAAGTACCTAAAACCCTTCTTAAACAGCTAACCCCATCAAACAAAAATGTAACATCTTAATTACCAATTACAGGAGCCCATTTTACCTTTTGAGTACAAACTACCAAAAACTACTGGAGAAATACCTCTTGATCTTTGGAGGATATCAACCAGTACTCAGATATATTCAACACCAGACTCGGAACCAAAATTGTTCAGAAAGGTAAAACGCGAGTGAAAATTTCGGTTTTGGAGAACTTTTTGAAGTTGGAATTTTAATTTTGTCCAGCAAGAATCCTGTTTTCCACACAGTGCGCCGTCTACAGGAAAAAAACTCGTCAAATGATATGATGGATTCTGAGTGTGACTTCCAGCATAGGTCTGCGTAGATAAATATCAGTGGAAAAATAACAGTGGTCGATAGGAGATCTCCAGCTATTCTTTTATCGTTCCTAGACATTCTTCGACAAGTCCACTTGAATGGGTTGAAAGATTTAGATGTTCAGCCACTTGGATGAGCGAGCGAAGCGAGTGAACATGCTAGTATGCCATAAACAAGTAAACTCCGTAAGATGCAGGCGTTGTCTCGGCTTGCTCAGAAATTATTGGTCCAACGATTTCAACGGAATTTCACGAAACAACTTTCTGGTTCGTTTAGCGGAATTTGAAGTTGGAACTTTTAATTTTGTCCAGCAAGAATCCTGTTTTCCCCACTGTGCGCCGTCTACAGGAAAAAACTCGTCAAATGATATGATGGATTCTGAGTGTGACTTCTAGCATAGGTCTGCGTAGATAAATATCAGTAGAAAAATAAAAGTCGTCGATAGGAGATCTCCAGCTATTCTTTTATCGTTGTTAGACATTCTTCGTCGTACATCTAATACCATTGTGCTCACCTGCATTATCTCACGTGGCATCTTGAGTCCGTATTCCACTAGCGCTATACACATTCTTGGGGTACCCACATCCTCATAAAACACGGCTAATGTACATGTGAGATGTGATAAACCAAGGATGCGGAAACATCAAAAATATGTGTCAAAACATATATTTTCTTTACATAAAAATGATAACTTTAGGAACAAGATCCAAGGAAACAAGTCCGAGGACTCGGAGTGGAGGCCGGAGCAGCAATTTGGCTCCCACAAGATTAACGCTTCACACATTCACGCTCGCTTGCTCGCACGCTCGCAAAAAAAATCCTTCGGCATAAATCAATTTGAATTTTTGGCAAACTTTTGGCATACCGATTGAAACTTGTGGCAACTCAATTTGAACTTTCGGCCAGTCCATTGCGTTTCGGCAACTAACCGTGTCCATGTTCACCTTTGTTTCTTCTAAAATGTTCAATAAAGTGTTTTTTCTCTCTTATTAAGAAAAAAAATTGTCGATTAACTTTTTTTTAATGTGTACATTTGAACTGAATCCTTGTTCGAAGATTCTGACATTGCCTGTTTGAACTCCCCGCCGCTTCACGAACAGTGATTAGGGTGTGCGCCTAGGTAGGACAAACTGTTTATTGTTATTTTTAATCTAAGGTAGACCTCATTCTGAGAATTTTGGTACCAACCGCGACCTTCTAGCGTGAGAGGACCTTCTTCTATGAATTTTTGAAGTTTCGACCGTTTATGACGTCACAGTGGGCTGGGGGGTCCTGCCCAGGCGAGAGGGACGCGTGACGTCATAAACGGTTGAAACTTTGAAAAATCATAGAAACAGATCTACTCACGCTAGAAAGTCGCGGTTGGTGCCAAAATTCTCAGGATGTAAACTAGTTTCGACTAAAAATCTTTAAAAAATCAAGGCGCCCACCCCTTTCAAATCTACCGCCTCAACCGCCTAGACCCAGTTCCGAAGCGCCCTGACAGAGGTCAGCGCTACTGCCCCGTTCTAACCCCGGTTAAAAGCCATGTCCCGACTGAACATAAACTGGAATATAAGAACCAGTGCGAGTACATTGTAATACAATCAAAGAACATTAAACAGTACGGAATAACATCATTTACCCGAAAGTACTGCCTGCCCTGCTCAGCCACTGAGGAATTTCCCCAAATTCTGTTTGCATTTTTCCTGAATAGTTAATGGTGTGGGATAGATGAAAATCGGGTTGATTTTGGAAAATAAGTCTCCTGTTATTTTTGATTTGGCTGTTATTTTCCATAAAATAACCGGGAAAACGGACCTCTTCAATGTGAAGCGGAAACGCTTGCTGATTGGCTGTCCTCCCATTGTTGCCCGATGGAATGACGAAATTGTGTTATCTAAGAAGAAAGTTATTGAACAAAAACAGGGAAAACCACATTTTCTTCAGATCTTCAATTTCGATCTTTACTGGTTTTGTGAAATGTTGCCTCCGAGGACTATATGAAGTGAGATTTCACGATCTCAGCGCTTCAAGCGGCCGTACCAGAACTATTTCTGGTAGACGTCATCCTCCCGGTTTTTTTAAAGGTTCATATTTTCTACACAGATTTGTTTATTCGTAAATTAGGAAGTACGGGCTAAAAGTTTGCCGTAGGAGCTTTTACAAGGTGCTGAATCCGATTTTAGGGTCAAAAATAGGAAATTTCGAAATGGTGAAATTCCTCATTCCTCTGTCCAGATTCAATGTACTACCTGATAACCGCCTTAAATTGAATGCTGCTTATTTCCCGTCTTTTTCCGCTGAACATTCAGTTTAACCCGTCTTATAACGATTATTGCCGAACTCATTCTCCCGTATCCTGTGGTGTAAATAGACAATATTTAATATTTAATGAAAATTTGCACATTTGTTCATCTTTATTTTTAATAGAAATACGGTAAGTTCTTGGAGAAATAATTTAGGCTGAACTGCCCAGTGATCCTGTATGGCACTCCTGCTCAAAATTAGAGCTTCACCATCCATTACTTTGTTCCCTCCTTTTTCCTTCGTATTTTCTGCCTATACGTGTTTATTCTTTAGGTTTATTTTTGCAATAATTAACTTTTGGAATCGACCAAGAAAAACATTTTTTAACAGGGGGTGTTGGTTTACGTTTCAAAGTACGTAGAATCCAAAAATCGAATAAAAATTCGGCCGTCCGTCCGCCGTGCTCCGTACGCAGTACTTTCCCCACTTAGCATTAACCGATTTTGATGAAATTTGGTATGTAGGCTCCATTTGGGGACTAGTTGTGCCTCGAAGATTTTTGTTGATGTAGGTCACTTCTAAGGGTTGAAAAATAAGGGTTGATATTTTGAAAACGCCCTAACTCAAAAAATTTTGATGTAAAGGTATTGTTCTTCCATCAATTTAAGATAGTATAGAATTTTAGAGTTTTTTGAGACCACGTGGAGCACTGTAGGACAAACTGTTCGCTCCCTACGAGAATTTAAGGGTTGGACTTACGATAAATCAGAAATACGAGTGTGAATAGCAAAAGAGGCCTAATCTCCGTTCAAATTTTAGCTGACCGAAATGCGATGGATGTTTTTCTTCAATTTTGTTGGTGGTAACAATGGGAAAGCCGTGTTCTTTGCAGACGAGTGATCTACATAGAAAAATTATAAACCTTTGTGAATAATTTGCAGCGTTTTTATTTTTTCTCCTTTTTTCTGTTCAGCATAATCATAATCATAATTAATGAGATTTTACAATTTTTTTCGTCGCATAAACTGTGTTGGTAGGAAAACTGATCCAAAAATTGATGCTACTCAAACTCCGCATCTCCTTCTCGACTAGCTTGATTAGGAATTCAATCTAAACGGATTGTAGGGAAACTGAAACCTGGATTTGATCACTATCAGTAGAGTTAATAAAATTTATTTAATACCAACTTCATCCACAATCTCATCAGACGAGCACATGTCAACTTCATTAGCATGATCTGAATATCTTGATTCACGTCATGATCCTACTAAAAGTCACGTTTCCCTCTTCCCAAATTCCAGTTCTGATTTCAGGAGAGAAAGGATCGAAGGATTTTACCTGCAATTAACTGCAGGAAAGAGAGCGAAGGCGATAAACATCTACATTTAGTTAATCGAGGTGTTTCGAGCCCGAAAATCTATCTGCTTAAGGCTAAACTACTTTCGGAGACGGGACCACACGAGTCGAGCATCTTCCCACAAAAACAGTGGCTCAAGTATGAAATTTTTCCTCGGAAAGAATGCAAGGAAGATTCAGTTTCGCTGCGGTGTTTTCACATTCAAATTCACGGTCGTCTTCACAGCAGGAACCCTGAAAGTCGTGGTTCATTAAGATACCAACAATCGCATGAATATGCTAATGGGAACTTCATTTTGAAGGGTGATTCCCGGAGTCATGTTGCACGCTTTGAACGCCGTGGTAATGATGCGTAATATCATCGAGGAAATTGAACAATCACCAACAGTCTTGACGGGAATTCTGGGATTATATAACTGAATCTGTTTTTGTGTGCTGCGGGCAATCGAATTGTTTTGATGGACGCCAAAAGACGTTATTACTTCAGAGATCAGGGAAACAGCGAAAAAATGATGGGGGATGAAAAAGCCGCGGGGAGGAATCGAACCTCCGTCCTCGTGTTCTCCATACTGTGTCCACTCAACTTGGCCGTAATGAGAAGGCTTGCAACACTGAGGAGGCATATTATGTTTGTCTTGTATTTTCGTTTAGGAGTTCTTGAACAATTCAACTAGAATAAATGAGAGTTGACTCCAATAGCGAGTGTGATGATCGACCCAACAATCAATTATCAGTCAACTGATTGGGAATGGGGTCCTCAGAATCAAACTCCTCTTTTGCCGAGCTTTCGGTGAATATATCGCATTCCTCAGGGCTCAAAGGATAATACATACTTTGAGCCATGAGGAAGGCGATAAATTCATCGAAAGCTCGGCAAAAGAGGAGTTTGATTCTGAGGACCCCATTCCCAATCAGTTGACTGATGGTTGACTCCATTGATTGGGAAGTTTAACTTTGAAGGTTTCGCCAAGGTTCAGCTCATTTCAAATACAACGCACATTTTGGAACCGTCGGAGAAAAATGTTGCAAATGTTACAGTGGTTTGATTATTCTACACAGCTCTAAGTGGTTTCATTTGATTCTGAGAATGTCGCTATCCGAGAGTTGTGGGTCCCTTAATTACGAAATTTTGTTCATCGTGGCCCAAGAAGCTCAACTATGATGAATCTCGAATGAGGAGTCGGCCCAGTTATGCCTCATTCTAGCGAGAGTGGTGTGAACTATACAACCCAATGCTAGGTCAGCCACTAGTATTTCAACGATCACCCCTCTTGAAGTCCTTCATTGTTCTGGGTGGTCTCATTTGGTTCTAAAAATTTGATTCAATTTTTAAATTATGAAAAACAATAAAAAATTTAGTTTGTTAATTTCAATAATAAACCTTTGGAATCGACCAAGAAAAAAATTTAATTCCCCCCTCAAAATTTGTTGGTTACGTTTCGAGGTACGTAGAACTGAAAATCGGATACAAATTTTCTTTAGTTACCATGTGCCGAATTTTTCACGAAATTTGGAATATTGGCTCCGTTTGGGGTCAAGTTGCGCCCCAAGGCTTTGGCCAGTATCGGTCACTTCTGAGGGCTGAAATTTTCAAAACTCTCTTGCACAAAATTATTCAATACACAAAGTGTTTCACGTAAAGGTTACACCCTCCTTCATTTCCATAAAAATACAGCGTGAAAAATGGGGACCAATACCATTCTGCATAATTTTTTTTGAGAAATTCAGGAAAAATATATTCTCGCTAAATACTTACGCACAATTGACACTAACTTCATTTTTTCAAATAACCCCCCCCCCCCCTCTTTTTATGACAGATTCAGATTCCACGTCAAATTTCATGAAAAATTCGTACCCCAACCGATTTTTTTAATTGCGCGCAACCTGGGTTTTTGACACTCCAAGTTGCGCAACTCCACAATAGCACAAAAATTAGGTTTTGGAGAACCCTAAGTGTAGCACATGTTTTTTTCATCATTTTGACGCTGAATCACTGGGTGTCATCCGTTTTGAGGAAGAGCAAGATTTCAAGAGGAAAAATTAATATGTCTTTCATAAAATCATCAGTTTTGTGGTCGAAATCATGTTTATTTTTTATTTTCTATCCTCTTTTTGAACTACGGGTTTGGGACCGTCTACTGTGGAGTTGAAAATAAAAGGAGGAGAGAATAGAAATAAATAGAATTGAAGAGAAATTGAGAATAGAATAGAATTTTTAGAATCGAATGAAACAAACCCAGAGCTCTTAATTTGGGCTATTTTTTATTTTTGTATTTTATTTTATTTATTTATTTATTTTTTTTTTTTGTTTTACTGCAGCTCTTTTTTATTGCGTTTTTGGGCTTTAGAGTTTACATAAGAAACTGTAAACCTTGAAATTTCCTACTAAATTAATTTCATGACTTTTTTGATAAGAGTGATCGTGTTGAGGCTTTGAGGCTGCAAAAATGGCAAAATTGAATAAGTTTAACTTTTCTTCACTTTGCACGGCAAAATTCGTGGAAGACGCCGTCCCATCGGAAAATGTAGTAAATGAAAGATGTTGAGAATTTTTACAGCTTTTCAACAATTCCTCACGTCTAAGGCAGTTGCAGCACTTGCAGAAAACTTTCAAGAACCCCCCCCCCCCTCCCTCATTATAACCATCCCAGCGGCCAATCTAATTTCAGTCTGAAGTTTGTGTCCCAGTCCTAATTTGGACCACTGGCCGCCATTGGAACCACTTTTATCTTCATTCGACGCAGAACTTGGTCCTTACAAATTGTATGAAGCAGTGGAGGCAACTAAGTGGCCCTTTGTGAATTTCGTTACTCCCACATAGCTAACAGCCTCATGCACAAACGATAAATCTATTGGAAGCGGTTTTAAGTAAAGAGGAATAAGGAGATACGCCTTGTCACTCCCATCCCTGCAGGGATTTGTCTCGCTGTTGGGTCGTTCCCTTCAAATCCAAATGCAATCTATTTATACGCGTCGGGGAACTACCTACATCGGCAATAATCGTGAAAACTCGGCAGGCACTCTCAGAAGCGGCTGACTAGTATTTTATATTAAGGGCTACAACCTCGGTCGTAAACCAGTTTAGGCTCCGTTAGGATCAACTCAATAAAACCTGATGATGCGACGGCGAAATAAGTTTTATTCGAATGTACCACCCCGGCTAAGTGTTCGATTAAACGGTAGAACTCTGTTGGGTCATCCGACCACATCATTTCCGATCGAAAGGAAGAGGAAGACAAGGAAGTATGTAAATGAGTATACAAGAAAATGAGAAGTCGGATTGCGTGTAAGAAGATGTGTTTTCTGGTCACATGCGCTCGCGTGATGCGGGAGCTGTTCGAACTTCATAGTTTCTCAGAGGTCAGGTCGTTTCGATGATCGAAGAGTCAGTTGTTGAACGACCTAGAAATCCGATATTCAACCGTGAGAATACGGGAATAAAGACGTAGAATCCAAAAGTTCCAGTAGTTCCAGAGTAGGTATTTGGAAATAACAATGTTATCCAAAATCTGATCCAACGATTAATGAAACGATTAAAAGATACTATTGAAAGTACCATTGGTCCTGAGTAATTGCACGTAACACAGCCCCAAAATAAAGAAATAGTTTGAAAAAAATAAGATAATTTGTTAATTCGAAGATGGAGATTTTGATTTGTTTTGGTTTATTATTTTCAATAATGAACCTCTGGAATCGACCAAGAAAAATTTTTTTTTACATCCCCTCAAAATTTGTTGGTTTACGTTTCAAGGTACGTAGAATCCGAAAATCGATGAAAAATTTGGCCGTACGCGGCACTTTCCCCACTTAGCATTGACCGATTTTGATGAAATTTGGTATGTAGGCTCCGTTTGGGGTCTAGTTGTGCCTCGAAGATTTTGGTTGATTTAGGCCACTTCTAAGGGTCGAAAAATGAATTTTGAAATTTTGGAAACGCCCTAACTCAAAAAATTTAGATTATAAAGGTATTGTTTTTCCATCAATTTGAGATAGTAAAGAATTTTTAGAATTTTTTGAGACCACGCATTGTAGGACAAACCGTTCGCTCCCTACAAGAATTTAAGGATTGGACGTACGATAAATCAGAAACACGAGTGTGAATCGCAAAAGAGGCCTAATCTCCGTTCAAATTTGTGATGTTGTTCAAATCCGTTCAAATCCGTTCAGACGAGTGATCTACATAGATAAAATAATAAACCATTGTGTAATAATTTGCAGCGTTTTTTATTTTGCTCCGTTGCTTTGTCTACCAAGGTAGCGGAAACATTATTTTCACTTTTCAAAGGAAAAGTTCTACGAAATCGAAATTTCCACTCGCGTTTTACGTTTCAAACCTTCCTGAACAATTTTGGTTCCGTGTCATGAAATCCTTGTAACTGGAACTGGCGTAACTACAAACACGAAGTTATTGTCCGATTTCGATGAAATTTTCAGGGACTACGCCGATCAGGTTGCAGACGGTCCCCAATGAAAATCAAGGCCGTAAAATTGACAGTAGTCTCTGCGCATGCGCAAACGTAAAATCCTTGTAACAGCCATAACACTTACATTTTTCATCCGAGTTTTGATGAAATTTTCTAGGGTTGTTCAGATTGGCTTGTAGATGGTCCCCTATGAAAAGCATCTCCCCCAGACTAATAGTTGTTGCTGCGCATGCGCAAACATGAGTTCTTTGTAACTGCCACAACTTCTACATTTTCCATCCGATTTCGACGAAATTTCTCAGGATTGTTCAGATTAGCGTGTAGATGGTCCCCTATGAGGGTAGTGGAAGGTACTTAGAGATTGATGTTTTGAGATTCACCTATACAATCGGGTTACCTACGGGTGGTTTCAAAATTCTCAGGATGAGGTCTACGATTAAAAATTTTTTGAAAAAATCAACAGTTTTTTGTGTGGCGAATTCATTCAGTGGTACTGCCCTACAACTAACAGTACACGAACAAGTTATTCTAACGAGATAAACTATATTGCACACTCAACTTAGCAGACGTTTTTATTGGACGTGGAAAGAGCGATCAGGAGCATTAGACCCAATTTTCTAGAACTGCATCACATCATTCATGAACAAGATTTGAAAAGTACTCCAACTAGTTACGTTTCGCAGTGTTGTGCTCGCTATGGATTTTTTTCTCGAAGTTAGATTTGTATGATCTTGCAACCCTCATTTTCAGTAAGGGCGACGACTCTGGATGATAAATCTGTCGAGTTGCTCAAACAACGAAAGGCACAATAGAGAGTTCTCGAGACTCCACTGAGTGAAGTTAGGTAGTAAACGAGGCGTCAAAAATGATATTTTTCAACTCCGAAGGCTTTTTTCCACGTAACAGAGGAAATGACACAATATTAGAAACGGTATGTCTAGCTTCAAATCTCCTTCAAGGTAGTCCGTAAGAAATCAAAACAAATTGTATTTAGACATTTTGGCTGCAATGGGTTGCATGATAACCTTCGAACCTAAGCTTTGAGTTCTATGAGGCTCGTTCAATCATTTTTTATGAAATTACGGCTGTTCATTTCTTTACGTGCCCGAATAAGGCATATCTAATGTTTTGGGTTCTGCAACTCGCAAAATTCCGGCGGAGTTGTGCGAGTTGAGCACCACCACCTGTCGTCAGATTCGCCGAGTTGCTGATTTGGTTAAAGTTCTACGCAACATTATTAGTTGAAACAAATGTTTTAATTTAAGACGTAAAAAGGTTTGGTTTTGAAATAAAGTGAGAATGAATTAATTATTGGGCAAACGAGAAAGACGAGTTTTTTATTCGAGAAAGATTTTGAGAATATAGAATGAAAAGTATCAGCGAAGAATGAGCTGGAGTTGAATGAGAATTCGGAAGTGAAGATTGTAAGAGAGTTAAGGGCAGGCAGAGAAGAAACGAGAATTTTGTCGACAACAAAACTGGTAGCAGAGCAAGATCGAGACCACGGAGATGAATCCAGAAATAGAACATATTAAAGAAGAGATTGGAATACGGAGAGACGTGGAAGATGAGAAGATGAACAATGAAAATGAGAAAGTGACTGTAAGAATGCTGGAGGTACAAGTAGAAGGGATCCAAGAAGTAAGGAGTGGGTTAAGTAACTCGAAAAAGAAGGATGTAAATGTAATGTTTGTTGAAATGAGAAGGCAGGAGACGTTGGCAAAAAATCAAATAATTATCATAGAAGAGTCTTATATGCAAGACTTCAAAAGAGAAACAGAAGCAAACAAAGTTCCAATAGAGTACCTACAAGAATGGAAACAGATGGTACTCGGATAGAATCGGGATTAGGGAAACGATAGCTGTGCAATCTTACAAAGTTATGGAAGATAAATTGAAGAAGGGTATAATTGAAAAAGTCCAAAACCCGTTCCAATGCAATAAAAATTCTGCAATCCATTACTTACCACGTTATGCAGTAGTAACGCAGAAAAAAGTACAAAAGTAAGAATCGTATATATATATATAAGAATGGAGGGAAGAGTTTGAATGAGTGCATGTATGAAGGAAGAATGGAATTCGCGGTTACATCGGTTATTGGAAGAGATGGTAGTAGTAAAAAGTAAGTAAAGTAAGCAACCATTTCAGGTTGAATTTTCGTCCGACTGCCATTCTTGGCGTCGCGGACGTCATCAGCTGTCTCCCTAAGGGGAGATGGTCATTTACATATCACTATGCACTGCGAGACGTCCCTGAGTTATCAGATCTCGTCGATACGATATGGGCCAGAGATGGGCGAATTCTTATTCATAAATACGATTAAGAATACAAATCATCTCTGCGATTTTATGATTATGAATACGAATACAGGTATGAATATGAATACGAATACAATCGTATTCACACTTTGAATACGATTTTCCCCCGTATTCGTATTTTGATAAGATTTTATAATTTTTTCTATGATTTCCCTAAAAAATCGAATTTTTTGTTTCGATTTTTCCATGAAAATCATACTTTTTAAAAATTATTTATTGCCGAACTATGGACATATTTAAAACCTAAAATGAGGAATTTCACCGATTTCTATTTGCATTTTTCCTGAATAGTTAATGGTGTGGGATAGATGAAAATTGGGCTGATTTCGGAAAATAAGTCTCCTGTTATTTTTGGGAGACAGTCAAAATTTTTGATTTCAAAACTAACCGGGAAAACGGACATGCAGCGGGAACGCTCGCTGATTGGGCTGTTCGGATTCCCGTCTCCTCCCAGTGTTGCCCATTGGGACGACGAAATCGTGTTTTCTAAGAGAAAAGTTATCAAACAAAAACAGAGGAAACCTAATTTTTCCCATCTCGCTTTTTCTATTTTTTTCTTCAGTTTTTCGATTTCGAACTTGACTGTTTCATGAAATTTTGCATCTGGGGACTATGGATTTCTCGATCTCAGCGCTTCAAGCGGCCATAAATGAACTATTCCAGGATGACGTCATTTTCCCGGTTTTTTTAAACATTCGTATTTTCTACACTGTTTTTTTTATTCGTAAATTAGGAAGTTCGGGCTGAAAGTTTGCCTTAGGGGGTTTTTAGAGGTGCTGAATCCGATTTTGGGGTAAAAATAGGAAATTCCGACATGGTGAAATTCCTCATTGTAAAAATAATCAATCAAAATTAAAAACGCTCACAAATTCTTACAGAATTTTTTACGCAGAATCGAATGAGACCAACCCCAGGTCGCTACGACCAACTGAATAAAAATTACGACGAAATTTCCGCAGAAAATCGTATTTTTTTAAACGATTATAACTGAAAATCATTAAAAAAATTATGATTTTTACCGGAAATTTCGTCGTACTTTCTATTCAGTTGGTCGTAGCGACCTGGGGTTGGTCTCATTCGATTCTGCGTGACATATTCTGTAGGAATTGGTGAGCGTTTCGAATTTTTTGAAATTGTTTTGACAATTTTAGGGAATAATTACGACCAAAATTCCGGTAAAAATCATAATTTTTTTTTAATTATCAGTCCAAATTGTAAAAAAATAAGATTTTCAGCGGAAATGTCGTAGTAGTTTCTATACGGTTGGTCGTAGTGACCTGGGGTTGGTCTCATTCGATTCTGCGCAAAAAATCCTAAAAGAATTGGTGAGCATTTCGAATTTCGATTGATTAGTTTGACAATGTTTAATGTTCAATGTCCAGAGTTCGGGAAAAAATCATTAAAAAAGTATGATTTTCAGGGAAAATCGGATAAAAAATTCGATTTTCAGGGAAATCATAGAAAAAATCATAAAATCGTATTCAAAGTGTGAATACAATTGTATTGGTATTCATATTCATACCTGTATTCGTATTCATAATGATAAAATCGCAGAGATGATTGGTATTCTTAATCGAATTTATGAATAAGAATTCGCCCATCTCTGATATGGGTGACGTTATCGATAGTCAAACAAATAAAACACAGCTAATGCATGTTCCATGTTTCTTGAATTTTAGCCAACGGCTCTAAACAGTAAGCATCCAGGGGCCTCCGATGAGTTTTCTTGCTTGATTCCGAAGGTTTATTATTGAAAATAATGAACCAAAATAGTTCATTATTATGGTAGACGTTTTTCGCCTATGCAATTGCAGGTCCTCTCAAAAGTGAGGGTCGCGACCTCGGATGTCCGTCGAAATTTTCGTAGGGGACCTCCAACGGCGATTTGCTCCAAACAAATAATAAGACGGCGGATACCTTCTCGCCCACGATTCGCGAGTTTAAATCCGGAAAACGTAAATTACGGCGATTTTGGGAGGTCGGAATTCGCCGCATCTTCTTTTTTTTTTCGCTCGAGCGAGGTCCTATCGAAGATGAGACCGATAGCTGTTCGAATGGTTCCTGAGGACAGCGATAAACGGCTTGAGGACCTTCGCGAGTTGTTAAAAAGTTTGGTGGCCGCACGTCATGGATTCTGAGGGACGAAAATTCAATTTTGAGACTTTTGTTATACTTTATAAGTGATGATGTTATCAATTTTGAAGGCGCGTGGAGAAATATTAATTTGTCCGAGTGTCACACCAGTAAAGTCAGATAGTCCTCCTCTGGACGCCTAGTTTCGCTCTGTTCTCTCTGCCTTTGTATCTAACGTGTGCCCCGCTCTCAAGACATTTCAACCATTGCAAATTGAGTCAATTTAATTTCTCAAGCATTTCATCCTTATAAGTTGAAAGAAAGTTAGTGTTCTCCCTGCAAATCTGAACTGCTGCACATCTTCCCCATGACAAACAACTACTTACTCGTATGTGCCACATACCATACAACACGACTGACCTTCCCTTTCCCTTCGACGCAGCATCATCAAAACCAATCGCATGAAAGGTAATTTCTTAATTAATTTGCTTTTCATCAATACCTAGGTTATGTGATTGGGTGTCCATATTTTCACTTTAGCTATCGCCACCTATTGCTTCCCAGTCTACCAAGGTAGCGGAGCTTTGTTTTCACTCTTCAAGGATGAAAAAAAAAAACTTCTCACAATAACTTCTACAATTATCATCCGATTTAGATGAAATCAAGGGTATAGGATGTGTATGTGTGATTTATAACGTGTGTATAATGTGTGTTCTTTTTTTGTTCGACGCGGAAAACTATCTAGTTGTGCACTACGGCGCCGGAATTTCGAATTTTGCCTTTTAAGGGGAGGAAAGGGGGGGGGGGGTTAATGCTCGAAAAACGTGCGTTTTTGGGCATAATCTTGTGTACTCTGCCCAGGCCTTAGTTCTCAAACGATTTTCGTGGTTCTTTTTTCGTTTGACGCGGAATACTATCTAGTTGTGCACTACGGCGCCGGAATTTCGGATTTTGCTTTTTAAAAGAGGGAAAGGGGGGTTAATGCTTAAAAAACGTGCGTTTGCGTGCATAATCTTGTAAACTCTGCCCAGGCCTCAATTTCCAACCGATTTGTGTGTTTATTTTTTTGTTTGACTCAAATAACTTCCGAGTTGTACATGATTTCACCAGAGTACCAAAATTCGCAAGGGGAGAGGGTGAATGGGGGGATAATATTCACAAAATATCCGATTTTTCAATATTTCGGTTCCTTTACTGCTTACTAATTGTACCCAAGCTTTAAAATTGAGGAAAAATTCTCATTATACCTCCGGATTTTCATGAATTATTCTCTGTACCACCATGGAACTAATGGTGGTGCCACCATGGTGCCAGGACATGGTGCCATGATGCCATAAACCGCTTATTTCGTGTTTTTTTTTTTTTTTTTTTTTTTTTTGTGTTTCACCTTGAATACGGATGTGAACTTCGACGGACTGCCTACCAATACTAACAGATGAAAGTTCAATGTTACGACGTATTTCCGCTTTGGTGCCAGACTGGCACCATTTTTGGCGTTGGGGTGGTGATGGGGGGGGGGGGGGTGAACTCGAATTCGCATGTTGGGTATCGTAGTTCATGGATTTTAAAATGCTCTTCAGATTCGAGGCTCCCATGCCGCTAGAAATGTGAAGGTGGATAATGGTGGGGGGGGGTCAGTATTTCTTGCCTAAAGTAAATAAATTACATCGAGTGAAACAGTTTTATCACTTAACAACTGGTTAAACTGATCTAATGCTTATCCAATGGGACGTCCCCTGGAATGCATGCATTACTAAACAATATGTTTTATTGTTGTCTCATCATCTCCAAGACGTAAGAAATATATAATCATACGGTACAAACAAATAATAATAACAGGATGGTAGGATGGCAGCCACATTACTCCCCCCCAAGTTTCAACGATACCATTCTCGAAACCGGACTTGTCGACCGCTCTGAGTTGTAGTATGATGAGTTGCCGGTACAGAAGTTGGTGTGCTGGCCTGTGGGATCGAAAATGGATGAGGAGCTGGGTCCAGATCTGCGGGCTGAGCCAGCATGAAAGCTGGTTTGACTCTGTCTACCGAAACACTCTGTTCTCCGCGAGGCGTCTGTAGGCGAAAAACGTTGTCTGTATGGGACAGTACACGATAAGGGCCATCCAAATTGGGTTGCAAAGATCTTCTCATAGCATGCTGTCGTACGAAAACATGCGAAAAAACAGGTAAATCTGGATGGACATAAGGAATTTTGGCGGTGTGATGTTTGAAAGGAAATGGACGGAGGTTACGGACATGGTCACGCAATTTCACAAGTAAATTTGGAAGATCTGAAGGTCTACTGGGGGAAACGAAAAAATCAACTGGAAGACGAATGGGTTCTCCATAGATGATTTCTGCTTTACAATGTCTGGGATAAGGTAGAAACGTAATCCTAGGAGGACTGTTGGTAACGTTGAAATCCAATCCTCTGTCAGTTGTGCTTTCAAGGCACACTTCAAGCTGCGGTGTTATCTCTCAATAGCCCCATTAGCAGCAGGGTGGTAGGCCATGGTTTGTATGTGTTCGGAGCCTTGCAGTTCGGAGCATTGCAGTGAGATGCTTGAAAAAGAGGCAGTCAAACGTTGGGGTGGAGATGGTCCCGTATTAAAATCATACTCCCCAAATCGAAAGTATTTTGTGCGTATCCGCTGGATCGATTCGGTTCAAATTTGGTATATGGGCACCACAAAGATGCTACAACTACTTTGAAAATTGTAACTCCCTCTCACTTCGAAGGCAAACAGATACGTACAGAACTTGGTAACTAAGATTTTCCCCATGGCTGCTTAACACTCCGAAGGTCGCGCCCCAAAAGTTACTTAGATGGTCGCGCTGGTCCTGTGAGATCCATCTGGAAGTGATGGAGTTTTTCAATGAAAATGACCCCCATTTTTATATTTTAGGAGCTAGAAAACGTAGTAAAGTAGAATTGAACTATTTTCTGGTGAAAATGATAGTTTACAAGCAGAAAAAGGTGTATTTCTTGGAAAAAACTAATGACTGAAAAATATGACTTTATCTCGAAATCAAATGTAAGTTTCTCTGTGAATAGCAGTCAGGTACACTATATAATGTATGCATACAATAGAATACATGGCAAAAAAGTTGCATCCTTACAAAAAACAGGTACCTACCTGAATAGAAAAGGAATTAAATTTATAATCGTTACTTAGATCAAATTACGAATATAACAAAATCCATCATCGTGTTGTATGGAAGGTTAGTAAAACTCATCACAATTATTGAATTATTGATTATCCTTTTTTGTATATATGAAAAATACAAAAGGCGGTAACTTATAAGTAACAATAGTACAAATCGTTTGTACAAACTAGAATATAGGTATTTTCAGACTTTCATTGTTTATTTATTTTCATTTAATGTAGAATGGCAAAAACATTATAGCGAACGAAATAGTTTCATGCAATGTGTAAAATTACTACAAGAAAGAGAAAAAAAGGGAAATTAGAAAAAGTTACATGCTCGGCCATGTGGATCTATCAGATCCGAATGAAGATTGCACCACACGGGAGGACCGGCTGACTTCCATGATCACACAGAGTCCAAAAGCAACTCAAGAAAAGAAGGTACTGGGAGAGGGAGCCCCCTTCATTGAAGGGTTGGCTGGGAACAGACCAAAGTCCGTCAGTGGATCTCTCAGATCCCAGCGCGACCATCGGAGTGTTAAGTGGAGAATCTGGTTCAATCCATGTTGTCGCAATATTTGGACTGATTCGTCTGGATATATTTGCCAACTGCTCACATACCTATTGAATCCCGTTATGAACCTCCAATAGAAGGACATAACGAACGGAAGAACTGGTACAGTTTGAGTTGTCACCCAGTTCTCCAAACCTAGTAGAAACGGGAAGAAACAAGCAGACAACCTCCAGCTCAGCTGAACCTCAGGCTCATAATAACCAGCGCTAACGGTCCGCGATGCTCCTTGTTTCCCTAATTATTTGACTCGCGCTTCTCATTGTTCCTAGCGGGCTCGTAGGGGCCCATCCCGGTGTCACACTCGGTTCCACCATCTCCGACATTTCTGAGTTTCCTTGAGCATTAAGTCGCCCCGTTCCTTCCCTCCTCCTGCGTCTAACAGACCATGGGAAAACTTGACGAACCGCTAATGAATATCTACCGCACGTACGTGATTCTCCTACTTCTTCCATGAGAATCCTCCGAAAGTACATTAGGAATCTCCTCTGTTTGCAACACACATACGACTATCATTCTTACCTTTCCCACTAGTGAAATTATGATAAAAACCTACTCCCACGAGTGTGCCATTATACAATGAGTAAAAAGGATAAGACATGAAGGTTTTTCGACGACGACCAAGTCGTTATTTTCATGTATTCACCTATCTTGAGAGCATTCTCACACCATTTGAAGGACACTCGGTTTCACCAGTTATCTACAAAAATAATGGGCTGATTGACCGGTCCCTACCAAATGAGGAGTTATACCTATAGTATGGAACCCTGACACAAAATGGTATTTTGACATCCTTAATTCAGTTAATTTGTGAGAAGGAAAGTATTACAATTTGCAGAAACGCATTTTGATTTGTGGGTAATTCACAAATTAGCAATTTTGTCCACTTCAACTCCACAAAAGATGATTCGTTTTGATAAAAATATGAAATAAAATCATAGTGTTTCTTGTTTTATGAAATCAAAAATACCAAACTGCGAGTCAGAATTATAATTTTCTATCTTCAATTGAGATTGAATATTAACCTAATATTTGAACAATCATTACGGAGGTTACACCAAGATCAGGGGAAAGTTAAACTATGACCTTGGAGGTTACAACATGATCAGGTGGACGTTACACCATGACCTAAGAGATTACACCATGAACACAGAAGTTACATCACAACCAAGTAGAGGTTATACCATGACCTTGAGGTTACACCATGATCAGTTGGAGGTTAAAACAAAACCTTGGAGGTTACACCATGAACACAGAGGTTACATCACGATAAGGTGGAGATTATACCATGCCTTGGAGGTTACACCATGACAACAGAGGTTACACCATGACAACAGAGGGTACACCATGATGAGGTGGACGTTACACTATGACCTAGGAGGTTACACCATGATCAGTTGGAGGTTAAAACAAAACCTTGGAGGTTACACCATGAACACAGAGGTTACATCACGATAAGGTGGAGATTATACCATGCCTTGGAGGTTACACCATGACAACTGAGGTTACACCATGATTAGTTGGACGTTACACCATGACAACAAAGGGTACACCATGAACATAGAGGTTATATCACAATCAAGTGGAGGTTATGCCATGACCTTGGAGGTTACACCATGACAACAGAGGTTACACCATGAACATAGAGGTTACATCACAATCAAGTGGAGGTTATGCCATGACCTTCGAAGTTACACCATGACAACAGAGGTTACACCATGATGAGGTGGACGTTACACTATGACCTAGGAGGTTACACCATGATCAGTTGGAGGTTAAAACATAACCTAGGAGGTTACACCATGAATACAGAGGTTACATCACGATAAGGTGGAGGTTATACCATGGCCTTGGAGGTTACATGATGACCAAGGAGATTTCACCATGACCTTGAGGTTACACCATGATGAGGTGAAAGTTACACCATGTCCACGGAGATTACACCATGATGAGGTGGAGTTTAAACCATGACGTTGAGGTTACAACATGATGAGGTGGACGTCACACCATAACCACAGAACGTACGCCATGACGAATGAAGTTACTGAAAGTTTTATAATTGTGTCAATTTATCAAAACTTGGGTATAGGAGCAGATGTCAGATAACGAGTGGAAAACAACACTAGTTGAAGCAAAACAGGATACTAACTGATCAATTCTATAACAATCAAATTAGCAAAAAATAACGAGAAATAGCAAAATAATCCTGAAAAATCATTTATCTTTGTTTTTACAAGTATTGTATTTAAAAATGTCCAGTTTTTGTAGAGTTATACCATCTGATTCCCAAGACTCAAGTCGAGCGACTTGTACGACGATTATGGGATTTATATGGGACATCTCAGGCTGAATTGGAATCAATGAAACGTCCGCAATAGTCATTAATTTCGAATATTTTGCTTGGAACATGAAATTCGACGTTTCCCTGGTTATTTCTAATAATCCACATGTACTGGAGTTTATAGTTAATCTTTAAAGAGCTTATATCCACAAACTATCCGAACTTAACGATTTTGGGCTGATTGTAACTGAGAAATAGGAGTTTGACGGAATTCACGAGTGATAGATGTCTGTCATTCCTCTGTTGTTTTGTTTGTTTATAGTTCAACCTTGTGATCTACTTTCGTCCATTATTGTTGTCCACTATTTCCCGTTATTCAAGCACTTGCTCATATAATTAATGAATAAATTACATTTACTCGCTACGAGGTAATTTCCCTCAGATCGTCTGGATCCCCGTCGAAATCGGAAACATCGCCACCGCTAGACGATTGTAAAACCTGAAGACTCAAAAGGTGATAATTGGAGTTAACAAGAGACTCCATACGCCCATTCAACCACGTTTATCACCTCTCCTCACATCCACGGATAAAAGGGCAGCTCGGACGCAAGTTTATTTCCAAACGTTGAGAATAAAACTCGAGGAACGACCACGTAGGTGTGGGAGGACGATAAATAATAAAAATTTTCAGCGGTTTACCAGCCAGAGCGTGACTACAGATATTTTCGCGTTTTTTCTTCTTTTTGATTTTTGTGTCCGCGGAAAGGGCGCGCTCGTAGGAACGTTATGGGGAACAGGTTTTAAACGTTCGAACATGCAAAGGACTCGGTGCAGATTCGCCGCTATTTTCTTCTTATTTCTCGTTCGAACTGATCGATGAAATAGCGCTGTTTGATATTCATGGTTTTCAGAGGCGGTATATTTTAAACGGCTCGGAGGCAGGGGATGTGTGTCTATAGGCGCTAAAAGGTGTAGGTACTTTAGTGGTACGTCAGACATAAAATTCGTAGATATCAAGAGGCTGGTCGTTTTTATTTTTATGTAGAGAATCTCATATTGAAACATGATAAATATTTTGTAGTCGGGATAAGTGAGGGCCATTAAGCTTCTTCTATCTCTTTACTGCCCGCACCGACTATTTCATTCCGCAACCTACGTAGGAAAAAGGAAAGTATGGCAATTAGAAGGGAACGTGTTTGTTCAAGAACGAATCTTGTCGACTTTTACGGCTGAGAGTCCTCAATTTCGGTAAGAATTTTTGGTTTATTACTTTCAATAATAAGCCATTGGAATCGAGCAAGAAAAAAAAACTTAACGCCCCTCAAACTTTGATGTTTTACGTTTCAAGGTACGTAGAATCCGAAAATCGAATAAAAAATTGTCCGTCTGTACGCAGTATGCGGCACTTTTCTTAGCAACACTGGACAGCTGAGGACAATTCTCCTCCCTGATCAGCTGAGTGAGCTAATTTCGCTTTTGATGGCCTCAATAATTTGGATTTGATGGGTTCGTGGTTAAAGCGTGTTCTATATTTTCGTCTTAGCATAATTAGCAGACTCAACCCGGTGGTGCTGGAGGGAGGAGGTGCAATTTACAAAAGAAGAGTAAATTGGGGGAGCACACCAAAAGGCACAACTAGCGCTCCCTCTGGCATCTTTCTGAGATTAAGCTTTCCGCTAACTCGAATCTCGATGCTTTTTAGTGAATATGGAAGATCATCTAGGTATTGAAATGTTTGTAATATTTTAGGTAGGCGGTTGGGAACCATCCCAAAAGAGGTTTAAAAGCAGCATCAGGAAATTAAACTATGGTTTGAAGAAGTACTTGGTCTGTCTTACCAGCATTTCAAGCGCATTTTCCATAGAAATATATAATTAATAATTAATTGAATATATCAATCATCATCATTCATTCATTTCATCATTCATCATTTTAATTTTCCATTTCTAGAAATAGAAGCTTTTTGTTCACGACGTTTCTTATTCAGCTCCCCCATATCTGTCCAATATTTTATTCCAAAAGGAGGTGAGAAAATGAACAAAAAATCGATCATCTACTTTTCAGTTTTTTGCTACTAGTATCTTGAAAAAAATAGTTTTTGATCAATTTGATACAGAATACATGTTCATCACTCCATGAAAGCAGTTTTAGGCTGAGTACCACTTTGTTTCTCACTCAAAATCGAGGGAAATAGATTAAATTAACCCTGGAATGCTACCCTTCAATTAAGCGACGAACATGTCGCTACTAGTTAGTTGTCTACGTGACAATGGAAGGAGCACCCGGTGACCCGCAGCTTTTCGCGATTTTTTTCTCAGCAGTTTAAAAGTCATTTCGTCGATGAGACGAACGAGTAGCGTTGTAAGCTAAGGAATTATTTGTCAGAGCGACTATTGAGTAGCATTACAGAGTAAAAATGTCTGCCAAGTGGGAGTGGCACATAGCTTACTCGAACTATAAATCGATTGTACTGACGATCCGAAGCATTGCAGCTAATTTCAAAACATCAATCCTTGCACTAACCTCCTAATAACCATCCACACGTCTTCCAGCTCAATTCCTAAAAATTTAATCCAATTTGGATGAAAAATGTTGAAATTACGGCTGTAGTATGGATTTTACATGTTATAATATATATTTTGGTTCTTGTCTGTCTGTCTGTCATGAAATTCTTGTCACAGCCATAACTTCAACATTTCTTCCAATTTTGATGAAATTCTCAGGAATTGTGCGGGTAGGCGTGTAGATGGCCCTCTATGAAAATCATCACCACCGTACTGATAGTAGCCGCTGCGCATGCGCAAACGTGAAATCCTTGCCACAGCCATAACTTCTACATTTCTCACTAGATTTCGATGAAATTTTCAGGGATAGTGCGAGTTGGCATGTAGATATAGGGATGTCCCAAAAGTATCGATACATATCGATACTTTTTCCCCTGATATATATCGTAGTATCGATACTTTTTTCCAGTATCGGAGGCGATACTTTTTAATATCTCGCATTTTATCTGTTTCAACACCTACGACATGAAGGTACCTACTTGACAGTACCTCTATTTCTACGTAGATTGTTGGGAGAACAACAAATTAAACAAAGATGATGTACCACCACCTCCAGCTCTCTATGATAACCTGCTGTCCTCCATAATCGAGGAAGGACCACCAAAATGTTAACCCAAACAAGTGCAATATGAAAAAAGTGCCTAAACAAAAACAAGTTTCAAAATGTTTATTATTAAAACAAGTTTTAATAATAACAAAATGAGTGATTTATTGTTTTGTTCTTTCTATATTAATTATTATCCTCGTGATGGAGGGATGTCACACTGATAGAGAGAAACATAAACGACAATTTCACCCATTTTTGTGAAAGTATCGAAAAGTATCGATACTTCAAAATATCGATACTTTTTAAAAGTATCGTATCGATATTTTTTGATACTTTCTAGATGTATCGATACGATATTATATCGATACTTTTGAAGTATCGGACATCCCTATGTAGATAGTCGCCTATGAAAATCATTACGGAGCTTTTTAAACTGTCTGTGGGCAGCCCTCGTCCAGGGCATAACTACACGAAAGCAAGGTCCGATTTTGATGAAATTTGTGGAGGTTGTGCGGGTTAGACTCAAAACGGTCTCCCATAAATTACACCGATATCCGACAAACAGCGGCGAGTCTCACAATCTCATAACTGTGGATTTGGACGGAAATTTATCATTTCACTGCTAGATTACAAGCAATTTTTACACCAACTGATTCTATGTATCCCACGATGCTACACCGCCCACCCAACTCCGACGTTTTATGTGTGAGGCTGAAATTGGTTCGGTATCGTGTAAGAAATGGAATACTCGGCTTCTCTGACAGATATATATTACGGAGTCGTATCCTCTGGCTAATGTCTTCATCATCCTATCACGAACAAGAGGTCGTAAGGGGATGTTAAGCGACTTCGCGGGTCACGATTCGAACCGCAAACAGCGCGGGAATGAGAGTTCGTAACGACCCTTATTTTTTTCAGCAACGCACAATGGGTGGTCCTCTACTTCTACACAACATCAGGTACCACCAAGAAACCTAAATTGAATGTGTTAATTCGAAAAGTGTCACTCTTTGCAGAAACGAACTGTTGGGACAACGAAACAAACACCAAATCTTCTGAAAAACGTCTAAAAGTCTTCTAAGAAAACGTCTAAAAAAAAATCTACAAAACGTCTAAAAAAAGAGGACATTCTTAGGTACGAAACAATCGTGGGTACATTCTAACATACTGTTGGAATGTACGATGCAAGACCACGTAGTTATAATTGATACAATATGAGGAGTGTTTTATAAAAGGGAACGTATCCATTTTTAAAAAAAACGGCAAGGAGGAAAAAAAACGAATAGCATAGGCAGTTTCATATGTTTTAAGGGTTTCTGGGCGTAGCATTGTACAAACAAGCGTAGAGTACATTATCAAAAACGGAGGAAAAATTGCCATTTAAATTTTGGATATGTGCCTTTTTGAACGAAAAAATGTCATTATGTGCCCTTCGATTGAAACAGAGTGCGTTCTCTCAGATGAAAGTTATACTAACCTTGCCTCCGAAACGTAAGGTACGTCTTCTATAGGATGAAGTTTCATTAAATCAATTACGAGTACTACCAGAAGATTACACTCTTAGTGCTGTGGATATGTGCTCTTTTGAAAAAACTGAGCTCCTTTTTGATGGATAAGATCGGAAAAAATTGAAGGAAATGGATTTGTTGCCTTTTGGTTGAAACCTTTATCTTTGCCTATTAAATGGACTGGGATATGTTTCGTTTGGGATGCTACAGCCTACAAGGTTCAATGGGGCTAATCCAAAAGATGAGGACAGTTAAAAAAAAAAAAGTTTCTCAAAAATGTGGATTTTTTTCTTTTTGAAAAAACACACCCCATATTTTATTGAAACTTCAGTTTGAGTTTGGATTCAAAAGAAAACGACGTTGCCCACTGTATGATGTAAATTGTTCTTTCACCTGGTATCATAATCTGTTGAACGGTATTGTTGAAATAAAAGAACGGAGGGGTCTCTCTACCTGTTGTATTAGCTGATCTATAAGACTCACTGACACAGGAATTTTTTGTCAAGTACTCCAGTCATATTTATTTCATTATTCTACTATATTACTCCAAGTATGCCTTGATATTGCCTGTGATAATGCAATCACAGTGTGATATTAAGATTGGAGTACCTACTTAGGTGCATTTTTAGCGTCACTATTATTTGTTGAGTGTTGATAATTATGTTTGTTGTTACTTGTGATCATTGTTAAGTTACGGTCGAATGTAATTGAAATGATCACAAAGAGATTACAAAGATCCATAGCAGCTACAGGCATATTTTCCAGCCACCTTCGAAAGTTGTATACACTGCCAAACATTGCTTCATGCCTCGCATTTTCCATTCCACCAAGCCATTTGCTTCTGCTGATTTGATCAATTGAATGCCCCTAGAATTTGCAATTATCTCTTGAGTCCGCTGTCAGAAACAACACGATTAACTTTGTTCAGTTGGGAGGTGAACGTTACAACGCGAACTTCATGAACAGGTTAGCGGTATCCTACATTTGGGAACAACAACACGATTAGGAGTTCTTTCTGATTTATGTAATGTTATGTCTGCGTGTCGTCGTGTGAAGGCGATGGCCTTCACGTCGGCGTGTCGATTTCTATTGGTCCCTACTCAACGAAGGTAAAGGATGGGACAGCATTTTCTGCCCGGCGCTTTACCGCCTACTGCATTCAGCTCAGCTGCGTACCTCGGCGCGATTGCTCGCCGACTGGAGGGAGGCAGTACATTTATCTAGGTCCTAGTTGGGGGCAGACAACTCCTAGGTGAAATGGGAGCGGAGGCCGGCGCAATGTGCCTACCGAGACCTCTGAGAAACTTTGGGCTTCTAAGAGAAGGCGAGGTAGAATGAGAAATAATCAAGTCAATGGGGAATTTGCCTCAATTTTAGATTCTGGAATTTCAAGTCAAATCCTATTATAGGGCCCTAGAATAACGTTTAACACCAGGAATAACCAAGGGGAAAAAATTACCGTAGGAGAAAATGACTAAACAAGTGAACCTCTGTTACAAAACACCGCGAAAATCGAGGAGTATTGTTGACGTCATACGAAAAAAAAAAAAAAAAAACGACGCGAAAACAACGACAACAGACAGAGTTCTAGCACCGCGACACAAAACGATCCAGTGAAATGGCTACTCGAATAATGTGATTCAAATCTTGAAACTAAATAAGAGAAGATGAAGAATAATAATGCTTGATAAACTAGTAGATAGATTCGTACTGTAAAAAAGTGAGTAATATTGTTTTTATTTTTAATATTGTGTTTGGGTTCTTCCTGCCAGTTCGTGGCGCACTCTTGTGAGGACTACTCGGAAGGTAAAAGTTCGTGTATGTTCCGCTTCTGTGGTAAGCGCCACAGAACCTCCTTTGAAGTCAGATTGGTAGAATATCCGTCACGTTTCAAACATGGCTGCCTCTTACACATTGCCACCACATTTAAAATTTCCATCTTCCTTAAATTCTCTATTTTTTTTGGATGCGTTTTCGAGCAGCTCACTATGGTTTTATTCCATAAAAACAAACCCTCATTCGAAAAAAAAAAAAAAAAAAATGTGAGGCAAATTCCCCATTGTTAGAAGACGAATGCATGAAGTTGAAGCCCTGAGTCCTCCTTTTCTACTACTTTAACATGGTAAAGGGAGAGTGGAGGAAGGTGACGTCAAATGACGTGTTCGTCCTCCGTACCTTACTTTACCTACCTGACATGATGAATCACCTTGTGTCCTTTATTGGAGAACTAACACATTTGCTAGTATGAGTCATTACATGTAAATTTTTCAGAATGTGGATTGCAGTGAAAGATAATATCAATTGCAGTGAAATTCATCAAGCAAAAAATCATCAATTCAAGTTCAGAAAAATCAAATTCATCAGCAACAATTCTGGAACCAACCAAGAAAAATTCGTGTTGTGTTTGAAAATGGGAATGAAATTTATATGGGACCATCTAAGGTCTTATACCTTATACGACGTAATGTTAGGATATTTGAGAGTGGTTCTAATTCTTAGATGAAGATGGAACACAAGGAGTGATTGAAATGACCTCCACAAGCTCAAATACGAAAAGACCTTGAAGACCTCGTCCTACCCGAAAAGAACGGAATCTACCGTTTTCCATGAATCACACCCTTGATATGCCGTTGCATCACCGGGACTACTCTGAAGGAAACAATGGCAGTCAGAGAGGCGTGGGCGGCTGAGGACAGCTTCTCTTAAGAGACGACGAAAGAAGAAAAATATCTTGAAATCTCTTAGTAGAAAAAGGCGAGAGGCCAAAGTTGCGGCAAAAGTGCGTTTTTTACTCCTTCTAGAAAGTCGAACAATCTCCGAAGGGGAAGGTCTCATTAATCCGAGGGACTTATCTCATTTCACACAAACTGGGACAGAACTGGGGTGTTGAAACCAGTTGCCAGCCGTACAGTTCCCTCATGGACTCACATCTAAATGCACCCGATTTCAGTTAGCATTTTTTTCCGCTAGATGGCACTACTTTCAGGGGCGAAGAAATATCCTTTTTTCTCTGGAACGGGAGGACCTATTTTCATTCAGTTGTTTGGTAATATTTAAGGACATCCAGGATTCCATTTTTAATGGAATCCAGGTTCGTTTTGGAACAGCCAGGATTGAATTTTTAGAGGATTCGTGTCGAAATAAAAATAGATATGTACAGTTTGTCTACACTTAAGATGGCCAAAACTTCAGGGTTCTATTTACAAGGCATTTCGAACAAAAAATGTATCTTTGCAATTTTCTTTTAACCCACTGAAAATGCCATTTTTTCACTTCGGGTTTTTTCGCGTTTTTGACCTTACGGAACTAATATGGTCATAATCCCTTATTTCTCATGCAAATTAAAATCTAACTACACCGTTGGAAAGAGCGTCAAGTTCCGAAGCTACCTAGTGCAAAACCAAAATCTTTCAGCAATAAAATAGTTTCAACAAATCAAGTCAAAGAGCAAACTTTTCACTCTGAATTCCTGCCCATTTTGATGGGCGCTCTTCGGAAAAAAAAAACATGCTCAATTTGTCAGGTTTCCAACGGTTTATCAAGTTTTAAAAAAATACTCAAATTAGAACGGTAAATTGAGTTTGAACGCCAAAAAACGTGTTTTACTAGACAATCGAGTGTTTTACTCGGTGTATGGCCACCCTCGATCTCTAGCTGGTTTGACAAGTTTGATATCACTTCCTATGTAATGTTTGACGCAGAATCCAACGGTGATACTTCCAAATAAATACGCCTGCTAGAATGTGAATTTTTCGAAGAGAACCTTCGTTTTTTGTACACAAAATATGCATTAATCGTGGATATGGTAGTGAGCATAAAGTAACATCTTTTTACTAAATTAAAAAATCAATTTTCTAGCTGATTGATGTTATAATTTAGTAGAAAGGTGTTACTTTATGCTCACTGCCATATCCACGATTAATGCATATTTTACGTACAAAAAACGAAGGTTTTCTTCGAAAAATTCACTTTCTAGCAGGCATATTTATTCGAAACTACATTACATAATGAAATGATATCAAACCTGTCAAGCCATCTTGAGATCGAGGGCGGCCATAAACCGCGTAAAACACTCGATTTTCTAGTAAAACACACGTTTTTTGGCGTTCAAACAGCTTTTTTGGGATCCACCACAACACGCATGATCCCTGAAAATTCCAACGAAATCGGATAGAAAATGTGGAAGTCATGGCTGTTACAAGGAATTCACGTTCGCGCATGCGCAGCGGCTACTCTCAGTCCGGAGATGATTTTCATAGGGGACCATTTACACGCCAACCCGCACAACAATCTCTGAAAATTTCAACGAAATCGGATGAAAATTGTAGAAGTTAGAGCTATGGCGAGGATTTCATGACAGACAGACACGGAACCAAAATTGTGTCTGAAACGTAAAACAAGAGTGAAAATTTCGATTTTGGAGAACTTTTTTTTAAACTTGAAAAGTGTTCTTTTATTAGAGGCTTGAAAGAGAGACTTTAGAGCCTTTTAGAGGCATTGAAAACAAAGCAATTTTTTTAGAGGCTTCGTTTTTGAGTCATTTCACTTTTAAGATTTTGCAAGGTAGCACCTTGGTAGACTCGGAAGCAAAATCTTAAAAGTGAAATGACTCAAAAACGAAGCCTCTAAAAAAATCGCTGATACATTTTTTGTTGAAAATTAGTAGTAGAATCGAACCCTGCCCGGTGGTGCGCTCGAAAGCCTGACACCCTGTATAGGGTGGTGATGCTATGAAAACGTAGGCTGCATAAATACCTTGAAAATCAAAGGGGATTGTTTGTAATATTGACATAAACAAAAAAACTAACGTCAGATTCGGATTCAGCACACCAAATACCTTAGGAAAAGTGATGAAAGAACGAGGCAGCCAGACCACCCCTAAATTTTGTAATCTAGTGTAATTCGTGTTCACATTCTATTCAAAGGATACTCTGAATGTTCGAGTATAATATACTCGAAATACACCATATTATGGTGAAGACACCTAATGTGTCCAACCTTCAAGGGATCGATTCTACAACAATTCCCTACAAAAATACATCTACAGTATTTTTGACCCATTTCAAGCCAAGGGTAGAAATAACTGAATAATGGGGAGAGGAGGATGAAGTGTTTTACAGAATGCCGGCCGAAATAAAGCACCATTTTTTGCTCTCCAATCGAGAGCAAAAATAATCGGTATTTCATAAATTTTACTTTTTAATGAGATTTGAGAGTTTTAAAAATCGATATGATTTATCCAGTTCATGGTTTTTGGTAAAATGTAAAAGTCTAAGGACCGGAATCTGTTTCACCTCATGGCCCAGAACGATCACTCGCCGAGAATCGAATTTGAGCCACCATAATCAAGCCTTCGGCCAAAAGGCCTCATTTTCCAAAAATTTCGAAAATCGCATTGTGCTCCCGAACGTCATAGAAAATTTTTTCTAAAAAGTTTAGGAACAGTATGAACGAGAAAAAATCTTCTGCGACGATTTTCTACTATTTTCAATATTTAAAAAATCATAAATTTATGATTTTTTTAAATATTGAAAATAGTGGAAAATCGTTGCAGAAGAATTTTTTCTCGTTCATACTGTTCCTAAACTTTTTAGAAAAAATTTTCTTTGACGTATGGGAGTTATATTTATATGACTATGCAAAAACGCATCAGTGGCCGGAAATGGGTTAACCCCTTGTTTTCGTGAGTAATTTAATTTTCAAGATTGTTTTCGTGATTTTGACCTTAAATATGTCCCACCACTGTACTAAGGTTGTGTGATTCCCAATAAACCCTCTTCCATGGCGTTCATTTTGCTTCCGAGTCTACCAAGGTAGCGGAAGCTTTGTTTTCACTTTTCAAGGACGAAAAAAAAAGTTCTCCAAAATCAAAATTTCCACTCGCGTTTTGCGTTTTAGACCTTTCTGAACAATTTTGCTTCTGTGTCTGTCTGTCTGTGTGTCTGTCTGTCTGTGTGTCTGTCATGAATTCCTTGTAACGCGCATAACTATACGAAGTTATTGTCCGATTTCGATGAAATTTTCAGGGATTGTGCGAGTTGGTGTGTAGACGGTCCCCTATGAAAATCATCATCCTCGGACTGATAGAAGCGACTGCGCATGCGCAAACGTGAATTCCTTGTAGCGGCCATAACTTCTACATTTTTCATCCGATTTCAATGAAATTTTCAGGGATGTTACAGATTAGTATTTAGATGGTCCCCTATGAGGGTAGTGGAAGGTACTTAGAGATTGATCCATACAATCGGGTTATGGATACGACGAAACTATGTGCCATACCCACTTGTTTTTTTTAATAACATGTATTTACCTCCAAGAGCATTCATTAATAGAGGACCTCCGGAGTCCTTTTGATCATGTAGAATCAATGTATCACCCGACCAACAAAGCACATAAATTTCACTAGTTTCTAATTGTATATTGATCTAAATAGTTGTGAAGTAATCAGTAACAGTGATCATATCGTAAGTGTGAAGTGTGAATAAGGAGTAACTTGGTAGCGAATGCCGTTTCATTGCGAAATAAGGATCTGGAAGGATCAGGGTTGGTCCTACACAGAAACCAAATGCAAATGCAAATATTGACAAATGAAAGCTGCCTGTGAAAGAGTGAACGGCTTGTATTTGACCCGAAGGCGATTGTTGAGGCAGCCTTCGACTCCAGCGACTTACCATGACAAAGAAAGAGCGGAAAGGTGGTATGTGTTGTTGAGGGCGACTGCATAAAGGGCGGTAAGTAATGAGTTGGCGGTTACACAATGATCTCAAAACCCTCAAAGAGCGTCAGGTTCCATTATAACCGCGAGGGAGGTATCACGCATTCAGAAGACATTGACGAGGATTATTGAATCGACTCGCGAGACACGGAGAAGAGTTCCGTTCGTTTTCGCTCCTTCAACCATCCGGCAGGTTGTCTTCGAATCCAAACACCAATCCAAGGTTTCTTATACTTGAACAGGTAAAGATACATGCTTACCGACTATACGACTTTGTTTCGAATACAGTCCAAGTACTTACCTGAAACAAAAAAAGGCAAATTATTACTACTATCCTAGTAAATTATTTCTTTCCTATACAGGGTGTTACATTTCGTGACGGTCACAGGCTAGGGAATCGATTCTACTGCTCATTTCCAGCAAGAAATGCCTCATAGTAATTATTTTAGAGGCTTCGAGTTATTTCACTTTTAGGATTTTTTTCGTAGTTTCGACCTTATTTAAGTAAAACGGGTATAACACTCCGAAGTTTCAGATTATACCGTTGGAAAAAATTTCCCAACTCCTTGATGGAAAAAACGCTGCAAATTATTACACAATGGTTCATTATTTTTCTATATAGATCACTCGTCTGCAAAGCCACCAACCATACAATATGAAGAAAAACATCGCATTTCGGTCAGCTATCATTTGAACGGAGATTAGGCCTCTTTTGCGATTCACACTATTGTTTCTGATTTATCGTGAGTCCAACCCTTAAATTATCGTAGGGAGCGAACGGTTTGTCCTACAGGGCTCCGCGTGGTCTCAAAAATTCTAAAAATTCTATACTATCTTAAATTGATGGAAAAACTGATCTCTTAGTTTGATGGGTTTTTGGAGTTAGGGAGTTATCAAAATTTCAAAATTCATTTTTCAACCATTAAAAGTGACCTACATCAACCAAAATCTACGGGACACAACTAGATCCCAAATGGAGCCTACATCCCAAATTTCATCAAAATCGGTCGATGCTAAGTGGGGAAAGTGCAGCGTACGGCGGACGGACGTCCAAATTTTTATTCGATTTTTGTATTCTACGTACCTTGAAACTTAAACCAACAAATTTTGAGGGGGTGTTAAAAAAAAATGTTTCTTGGTCGATTCCGAAGGTTTATTTAGGTTTATTTAGTCGGTTATAAAGGTTTCCCAAATAAGCCAAAATTTCCTTTTTAGAGGGCTTTTCCATACCTCAAACCTTGACTCAAAGAAAAGATCAGGCGTCTAACCGATAGAAAATTTAACGATCTTTCCAACGGTTTCCACAAATTTGAATTTACACAGCAAATTAAGAGACTTACGATCAATTTAAAAACGTAAGGTCAAAATCACAAAAAAATCTTGAAATTGAAAAAAAAACTTGAAGAAATAAGGGGTTACAAGAAAATTGCTAAGAGACTTTTAGCGAATTTTCAAGGGAAATGAAGCTATTTCAATGGCCTCAACGTTTTTAGAATGGAATTTTTCGAAAAAAAATTTCACTGAAATCCGTTTTGGAACATTCTGAGACGATCCCTGAAGTTTTTCCAAAAATCATGTGCATATACATATATATCCATATATATAAGTGTGTGTATGTCATTCCGCACGATTAACTTGAGTAAGTATTTAGATTTTTTTCTTTTTTTCGCCAAAACGTTCGTAACAACAAACCCAGAAAGCCAGAAATTTAATAGCCAGAAATTTTGGAAAGGAGAAGAAAGAAAGAAAGAAAGGAAAAGAAAGAAGGAAAGAAAGAAATAGCCAGAAATTTTGGACAATTCAAAGTGGTCCAAATTTCAAAAAAAGTCCGAAAAAATCAGTTTTTGACATCCACCATCGATGTCGAGTGGAAACATCGACCAAAAATATCGATGTTTCTGGACATCAATAGATTTTCTTTCCATCTGATGAATCAATTTTTAGCCACTAGGTCAAATTCTAGGTACCCTCGTACATTTTCCAAATGAATATTTAAAGCAGTTACACCCCTAATAAATTGCGTGAATACCTCAGTGAATAACAAAAGTATATAGTGTTCATTATTCTCATAGCACTTGAACAGGCATTTTTTTAAAAGTAGGAAAGCATTGCAAGGAAAGCATTGAAAGGAAGGAATTGCAGATTAAAGAGGAACTTTGTTGTTTTGTACTGTTTATTACGATTAACTTATAACTGAATAACTATAAATCTACCAAAACCTTATCTTGTAACTAATAAACTATAACTAATTCACTTATAAATTACTACTACTAGTTATTGCTACAACTAAGTAATAACTACAACTAATTTTAAGCTAACACCCAACTACAAAGGTGTTAGTTAGGTATCTGCTTCATTGGAATCTTGTTTCTCTGAAAACCCCAGCTTTAGGTAGATTGGGCAAGCATCATTGTCATCTTTCACATTCAGGGGCAAAGTGGTAGACTTTGGGCCACTCAAGGGACACATTGCCTCTCTCAAGCTGCCAGGAATCTACCAGTCTTCAGTGAGAGCTCCAACCAGCAACCCAGTTTTCTATCAAATCATCCATCATCATACAATCATTATACTTCAAGGGCCACTTGTCACAAAAACCATAGTCCGTGCAGTGTTTGTCCAATCCAGTGTAAATCCAGTGAATAGGACATTCTCCATTGGTTATCTACAACATTGAGGAGGCAATTTCAACAATTCTCAATCACAAGTTAAAGAAAGTCAATATAAATTAAAGTTAATTTATCATGCTTGCTCACCATTCTCAGTTTTGATTGGGAATTTGCCTCAAATTGCCCCTATTTCAAGAACACTTGTTTATTAAAGTATTTTCAAAAATTAGAACGACACATGAACAAAAACATAAGGTTCATTATATTTCCAAATCTCAAACATTCATTCAGATTCAGGTTTTTCCATTTGGCTCCTCAGTACTTCTGGATTTCTGTCCATCAATCCTGGCTTCCTCATCTTCATCCCTCAGCAGAAGCCTTGGAGGACCCTCATATACGCAGCTCCCAACAGGTACTTCTCACACTATAATTACCTGTGTTGTGTTCTGCGTGAAGTCGAGTGAGGGGGTCCTCTCGATGCACTGAATGAGGAATTTCACCGAATTCTGTTTGCATTTTTCGTGAATAGTTAATGGTGTGTGATAGATGAAAATCGGGCTGATTTCGGAAAATAAGTCTCCTGTTATTTTTGGGAGACAATCAAAATTTTTGATTTCAAAACTAACCGGGAAAACGGACGTGATGCGGGAACGCTCGCTGATGGGGCTGTTCGGATCGCCGTCTCCTCCCAGTGTTGCCCATTGGGACGATGAAATCGTGTTTTCTAAGAGAAAAGTTATCAAACAAAAACAGGGGAAACCTAATTTTCCCCATCTTGCTTTTTCTATTTTTTTCTTCAGTTTTTCTATTTTGAACTTTACTATTTCGTGAAATTTTGCATCTGGGGACTATGGATTTCTCGATCTCAGCGCTTCAAGCGGCCATAAATGAACTATTCCGGGATGACGTCATTTTCCCGGTTTTTTTAAACATTCGTATTTTCTACACTGTTTTGTTTATTCGTAAATTAGGAAGTTCGGACTGAAAGTTTGCCTTAGGGGGTTTTTCGAGGTGCTGAATCCGATTTTGGGGTCAAAAATAGGAAATTCCGACATGGTGAAATTCCTCATTGTTCCTAGCCTGAATCCTACTCAACTGAGAGACTGATCCCTAAAGCCTAGGGCTTTAGCACTCCATCCGTGGCGCCTCGTGGCCTACCGTCCAGATAAGTGCATATTAAGATCTATCCGCTAACCTCGGCGTCTGATGACAGACCTACCGGCGGGAGGCAGAACATTTACCTAGTGAGGCCTAATGTTCTGAAGATGTCCCTAAGGGGAGCTAGAGGTTCGGCGCCTTTATGGGGCAAGTTCTCCTTGGAGGAACTGGGCTGTAGGTAAGACAAGAAATGATAAGTCGGATAGACAAGGTACGAATGCATGTTGGAAGACCCTTGAGTGCGGCTTATATACTCAAGTTAGTACGGTGAGGGGGAAATGGAAAAAAGGTGACGTCAGATGACGTGTTCTTTCCCTTCCTCGCCTCGCCTGTGTTGGTGATGACTCATACCACTCTGGGTTTTCCTACACGTCACTTTATTGGAGAACTACTGAACATAGATTTATGAAATTACAACCTGATTACTCGAATTTCCTTACCTATTTTAACCTTTCAAGTTCCAAAATAATTGGATACATTAAGTCTTAACAGAATTAAATGTACAGCACTTACTGCCGTACGGCACGGCAGTAATACGGCACTTCTACGGCACTTATTGCCGCAACCTGCGCGTTAGCAATCAGGCATTTCCTATTCAGAAGCTCCTCCTTCGGTAGAAGCTCGATTTGGTCATCCTTCAAGTATAAGTAGGAGGGTTGCTACTTGTTTTAATATTAGAAATTATTACAAACACGAATAAATTTTAAAAGCCTGATTGGAGGTTCGATGAGTTTCAATTACGAGTATGAAGGTAGAAAAGGTCGATGAAGCCCTGGAACTGGTCACCGGCGCCCCCGGATTGACGGTTTTTCTCCGCTGGAAAAGACGTGGGACGGTCAGCGTTGGTGTAGAAATGACGTTGAATCTCTCGAATCGGAAATCCCGGTTTCTACGAGGTCCAGAAAACAACGGGACTTCTCGATGCTTCTCGATTTGGAAAACTGTCAAGTCGATCGAAAGAATTTAAGGAATAATTGCCATTTTTAGGAAGTCTCAATTCTTATTAGAGTTATTTTTTTCTTAAGCCGACGGAAGCTGATTGTCTGCTGAAGATAGAAGGGTCTGCAGGAGGTCCACTGAAGGTTTAGGAGGTCTACTGAGACTCGGTCTGTCTGTTGTTCCGCAGAAACTCCACGTTTTTACTATTCTTTACCAGAGTTTTATTTATGGAAGTCTTGAAGCACCGCCTATGAATAATTTGAAGGTCTGCTGGAACTCAAAATGTCTGTCGTTTATCTGCTGAAGCAACTAATTAAAGCTACCTTTTGAAACTCTTATTATTTTCCTTGTTGACTGATAATAACTTATTTTCCAATTGTCCATTTCAAGAGAGAGGTCATCTATCGAGGGTGAGATGTAGGCATTCTTGAAGGTCTTGTAGGTCGTGAAGGTTTGCTCGTTGGTCGTAGCTACTGAAGGATCTGCTGTAAATCAATGTATTCGTAAATTCTCAATGTACGAGTGTTTCAGATTATTCAAATCCGTAAGGTTCTCCTGAAGCTACTGAAAGATCCGCTGAGAATCGATGTATTCGTAATCCTCAGTATTACGATTTTTTTTTTTAAATTTATTTTTTTTTACATGATGATTGTAAGCCCTTGATAAAGGTAGGCACAGTATAGTCCTAAGGCTGCTGAACGGTCTGCTGAAGCTAATAATTTCTCAATTATACGAGTGTTTTTTTACAATAGCTGATTGTAAGCTCCTGATGAAGGGAGTCATTTAGTGCTGATGCTGCTGAAGGGTCTGCTGAAGCTTATCATTTCTCAATTATACGAGTGTTTCTTTTTTCGATAGCTGACTGTAGTTGGAGGGTCGGTAAGCTCTTGAGGTCTACTGAAGCTCTGCTGGAGGGTCTGTAAGTTCGTGAGGTCTGCTGAAGCTCTGCTGGAGGGACTGTATGTTCTTGAGGTCTACTGAAGCTCTGCTGGAGGGTCTGTATGTTCTTGAGGTCTGTTGAAGCTCTGCTGGAGGGACTGTATGTTCTTGAGGTCTACTGAAGCTCTGCTGGAGGGTCTGTATGTTCTTGAGGTCTGTTGAAGCTCTGCTGGAGGTTCTGTATGTTCTTGGAGTGTCTGCTTGAAGCTCTGCTGGAGG
>CM019168.2:24382919-24627604 GCA_009739505.2 Apolygus lucorum | reverse complement strand
TCATTCCGCTCCTCTGCTGAATCGATTATTCTTCAATCCTACGTTCCCTTTTTCTTCATTTTTTGGTAGTTAATCTGGCTTTTCAACATTCGTCCATATAATTAACCTAGATTGTCATAATTTTACAAAATTATACCTGGCCAAAAATGTGAGCCAAAGCATAACTCCCAGTACTTTCTTTCACATTGAAAACAGACCCAATATACAATGAGAATGACTCCCACGTGTGAGAAAACTGATCGAAAAATTACGTAAAATTCTACGTTGATTTCCCAGTGTAGTCTAATGTGACAACACAGATTCTCCGTCATGGTGATGCAAGTCATGCAGGACTATCAATGAAGACTGTTTCATCCTTGCTTCAACGTCATTTTTCTTCTCAATCGGTCTTTCCACCGCAAACAGCCTCTGATATTGCTGTAAAACCTATCAGACTCTCCACCGGAGAAGTTTTGTCGTGTTTTTGGGAGCCACCAGAACCAGGCATGGCTGAAAATCTTGAAAGGCAAAGGCGTCGCTCCCAGTTTCATCCTTTATCCGCCCAGTTCTTCCCATTCGAACACTGTAGCGTTCCTATGTAATCCACTAAGCCGGTGGAGCAGTAACTCAAATCACAGGAATTTGTTGGGGCGTTTCTCAGAGAGAATTTATAGGAATTTCGGTATTTCTAAAGGCTTTTTTTAGAGTCGTTTGAAGCTTCTCTGGATTTCTGGGGAAAAGCCTTTTTGGTCCAGTGCTCTCCAGTAAATCTTTCATCTCCCACGTCCGACACCCTCTGCCCCCTCTGGTATCATAAATTCTAACTGTTTTCCTCGGGTCAGGTGAGTCAAGGAATAAGGGTCTATGTGTAGCGGGTGACGCGTCACGCTCTGAAGCCCCAAAACAACAGTTGTTCCCTTCTCGAGACGAACCACCTGTGCCGACCGCCTGCAGAACCCTGAAGAACGTCCATTAAGGAGTTCACGAGCCCTCATCCTTCCCCTCTTGCTTGTAGGAACCCCTGGAGGAAGGCGAATCTAGAAGAAAACCGTCTGACAAGTCGGGTAGGCAGTATAGCGTCACAATACAAATCTGACTGCGACAAAGATCATTTTGAAAACTGGATTTTTCTCGGCCACTCACGGGACCAAAAATGACCAAAAAGCAAAATGTGAAAGAAATTTTGATTTCAGACCTTCTCCCTGAATACAAAGATTGAGGAAGCAAGAAGATGATTGATTCTGAGGAAGCAAGAAGATTCCTTATAACCCATATTTGAGTTATCAACATACTTAACGTGTTGACATCTTCAAATTCAGCCAATATTGCGCTGTTTACCAGTAGTGGTTTCTGTCATAACTTCGAAATTAACTACCCAATCGACCTGCGGATGGTTTTATTCGATTCGGCATCAAAAAACCCATCTTCGCCACTTCTTTTCCTTCATAGAAGAAATTCACACAGGAAGGAGAAAGAATTTTACAAGTCCAGGAGAATCCTTTGTGTTGAAATCTTCAAATTCTTCCATTATAAACTACCTGTTTGTATCTGTCTAAGTTGTGAATTTAACTGGTTTTGGTCTCATTCGATTAACGTTTCAGTTAGACGCTGTTCCTTCATTCCGGTTTCTTACATTTTGGAAACAACGTAGATTGAAAATGAAAGGTCGACTACATTCAAGCGAATGGAAAGTCGGAACAACCCGGAGACTAATCTGGACGACTTCATTACAGGTTTCCCGAAGCAAAAATGTATTTGCACATTTCCAAGATAACGATGTCGTTTAGGACCAACAAGATCCGAACTCAACCAGCCTTGTCAACCTTTCTCCACGGAATTATCCCGTTGTCTGCAAAACGTCCAGAAATTGCTCCAATCTTTGAGTTAGGCGCCTCTGAATTCCCTTCCCGTCATTCTTGCATAATAATTCCAGAGGGCAGACACGGGAGACCCGTTCGGCCTTAAGTTTCTTCACCTGAACCAGTTTTTCGAAGTCTTCTCCCAGGTGGATTCCCATTCACCAGGATCCAGGAGATGTTTATGGGGAGTCACTGTCAACACGAGTGGAGGATTTTGGGAATTGAGATGTTGCTTTGTCAATGAGATAACAAGCTAATGAAGTGAAATTTATGAGTATCCAGTAGAAGACACCAAATAAACTGAAAACTCTAGTTAATCAAACATTAAATAAGATATGATAGGAAGGTTGTCCAGGACTACCGATGATTCTAGGTATTTGGGGATGGAAGAATGAGACCAAATGAAATATGAAACCCAGAGGAACCGGGTGGTAATACCACAGAGCACTCCCACTGAGGTACCCATCTCGAGTGAATCCATGGCACATTTCTCACCTCGTAAATAGTTAGGAACTCCAACTCCTAGGATGTAGGAAAGTGCTCGTCGGAGAGCCACCATCTCAAAGAAGTGCCGAGCAAGACGCGAATGTTGACGCTACGGATTAATCCTGCAGAGATTCAGTCTTGTCTACATTTCGCCCACCCCACATCTTCCATCATACAATATAGTATCCATCATCAAGCAGTATTTTGTTCAGAATGCCAAGAAAATTTATCACAAATATGCATACTTTTCTTCTACCATTTCAGGTGTGTTGAAGATAATGGAGATATGCTGAACCAATGTTCAGAACTGTGAAGTTATGAAGGGAGCCTAAATTATGACAATTGGTGGACAATATTGTAGAGAAATTGTAACTAGTCTTGACAGTTGGGCATTTAAACACGACACCAACATTCTGAAATTATGCAAAATTTATCAGTTTTCTATCAATCTAAAAATCTTGCCTGGGGCCAAGTTCATCCTGCAGGCTTGCTGGTCTATGCATCTCATCAGATTACATCTCTGGCCATTTGGAAATATTTCTCTAGCTTCCAGAAACGAAATGGGTAGGCAGTTGAGAGTGGCAAGTCGGTCGGGCGGAGGAACTAGTTTTTTCCTTCTGCTTTCGACTCGAACGTAACTGGATTTGCAGGAATAACGACAATCTTCGCCAATTACCAGGACGAAAGCTCGAAGATTTTTCATTACGACCCAACCTAACTACACAGCAGTTTAGCCGCATCGTGATCTGTTAAGGCCGGAATGCGCTCGCTCCAGTGTTTTTTCCGCTGCTACCGCGTTTCAGCTGTGATTTAGCGGCTAATCACGACAATTTAGCATGAGGGAACATATAATAGATACTATTGATCGTTTCGACCTCAACGTGGGGTATTTGAAAGAGCGTAACTTATCTATTACCGATCAGCTCAGGGCCTATCTGTCCAAATGATTCCACCTACATTTTGGATCAACGAGCAACATCTTTTCAAGAATTTCCGTGCGTTCTCGCTTATTATGAGAGTTAGTGAGTGATCTATTCGATAAGCTGGTCTGCAAAATTCATTATTAATTGGTTAAATATTGGAATATTATTAAATATTGGACATACTCTCGGTCGTGTTAATTGATATTCTAAACTGATAAAAATCAACATGAAAGAGAATTTTTTCATCGTCAAGTAGTTATTAGGTTAATATTTTTTCAACTTACCTCACAATTTGATGTACAATCCAAAAATTTAATCTAACGCTTAATTAATGATTTTTTTTCAACTTGCTTCAAGATTTTGGTTAGGTACTTATAGTCAACCTTAGGAGGTGAAAAATATTGGATAAAATTATCAAAGTGTTCAATTTGAAATATTGTGCAATTTCAAGAATCGAATTAGACCACTCAGAGCTTTTTAGTGGCAACCGTTCGCGAGAAATTATTCAGAAACACGGTCTGCAATTTCGTTAATTCGCCAACTCGCTAGTTATGAAAGGTTTTAGTTCCACCGCCTGGCACCAGGATGCAGTAAAAGAACATTTACTGAGTCTTTCCCACCCCTGTTTACGATATTCGATTATTTATTATTGTTCACTACTACAACAGTATTGAGCAATTAACAAAAAAAATAAACCATGTGCATCGTTTTCGTATTTTTCGTGATGTAGACAGTCAGTAATTTAGAATCCTTTCTAACTTCACTATAAATCCATCCATTTCCCTCTGCATTTCTGCCAAATCTCCTTCAGTCACCTGAAAAATTTACATTTTTCGAAAAAAGCGTCAAATTTTATTTTCAGCCAGCATGTAATGTTGAAGAAATAGTGGTAACGTAATTTAACGGATGGTCCAAGTGATTGTAGTATTGAAAAGGGACTCCACTTGAAGGTTTTTTGTACTAGTACAGATTCCTCTCAGCAGTGCTCAATTGAAACAGTTCACTTCAACTGGCCCCAGCATTACCTAACTATTTGAGGCTCCAGAAGTCACTGACTGTACAAGATCACCCGATTTGATAGTCGAACGTCTCTAATGCCTGATTCGTGTCCCTTCCTGAGAGCTTTTCGCGTTATCTAATTTTTGATTTCCTTCCGCCAATTAGACTCGGGTGTCACGCCATCTGTCGCTGTTTGTTCTCTCGACAATTACAACATCGTTGTTCAAGCTTTCGTTTCAATTGACTGAATTGTGTAAACCTCATTTGCAGAGTTAGATCATGGAGTTCATCCTCAGTAGGAGAACTTACTTATTCAACTCAGTCATTCACATGCTTCTAAAAGCTCTGCTGAATTTGCTCTTGGCAATTCTACTAGTCTTGAATTTTTTCAAGATGACAGGTAATACAACTGTCAATTTGTCGCATAGGTACATCCATTGAGCTGAGTTATAATGAGATCTCGTCTTTTTTCTGAAATTTTAAAGTAGTAAGTATTTAGCTGAATGATTCATAAGAGCGCTAAGAGCTCTTAAGTATCTTGGATAACATTGGTTAGATTTGCTCCTGCCAATCCTACTCGTCTTGAATACAGGACCTGTCCTTTGTGGCTCTAAGAAGACAGGTAGTAAAGCTGTCAGTTTGTCGCATATTCCCATTGAGCTGAGCTTCAATGGGATCACTCGTCACTCGCAAAGAGGCTTTTCAAGCCCATTCTTTACTCGTTCTGAATGCACAGCTCGATACACTCATTTATATTTCTGATCATCATTTCTGGTAAAGAGGAAGCGATAAATACGATAATGAAACTTCTATGAATTATTACTGTTTGGAACATTCAAACGTTCTGAGTTCCCTGAGAGACCCCATTGATAGATCGATGGTCGACTTTGTGTCAGTCTGGTGAAACGAGAGCTCAACAATGGACAACTCCTTTTGTTGAGAGGCGGCAAAAACCTTTTGGAAAGAACACGACTTCCTCTATTTTCCCCTCTCGTGTATTTAGATTTAAGGACCTCACAAGTCGGCATTGTCCAAATGGGTACTTGAAACATCGTTAGACGTCAACCCTTCTTGCCCTACAAGAACAAAGGAAGTACAAGGAATACAGTTATGGGTTGGACCTACTCTGTAGAAAAATAAAATTTAACGGGAAGGAGCAAAAAAGTCATAGAGGACCACACAAAATTATCAGCGGTCTCTTTTTACAAGAAAACTAAATCAAATTCAGTCTTCAGAGGGTTATGGTGAGGTTCTAACTTTATTACTTCCTCTGCATTGATTGGTTTCGTTCCTCTCTCACCACATTAGCTGCTTTCTTTGAATGGTCGGAGTCATGGAAAAAAAAATAGCAAATCATTACGAAGATGACTTCCAAATTATCATTCATCATTCGACGTGGTACGAGAGATGCGTCATGTCTGCCATTATAACAGTTTATTTTTGAAGTCTTCTATAGTTATTCCGCCCGGAATGTCTCGAGGTCCTTAAACGTCGCACGAAAGGTTTTCTAATGGCGAGATCGTGCTTGGGGAAGTACGGGTCACTCACCTCCATGACGTCATATTCACGCCTTCAGTCGGTGTCATCCCGAAAAACCCTTCTTGATGTTGGATGGACCTCCGGTAATAACTTTTGGATGGTTTCCAGAGCATCCCGGTGAACATTAAGGCCCTTTCAGCTCATTATGAATTAAACCACTTCATCTCCGCCGTTTCTTTATTTGGAGCGTCATCAAGGACCGATTCATGCGAGATCGTGACTTTCAGGGAATTTTGAAGGCGAAGAACATCCCATCTTCACGCACCTCAAATTTGCTACCAAAATGACCAGCAGAAAAAATTCAACTCCGACCGCTGAAATCTATATTTCCTCTTCACTGCAGTCTTTAAATTCCCTACAATTATCTGAAGAACTCCATTTTGCGAATTCAGGCCTTTAAAATGTTTCCCCGAATCAATTGAATCCTTGAAGGATTGTCAGGCGAAAATCTTGAAAAAATGGGCTAGAAAAGTATTTTAAACCCATTAGTCGTCGTATCGTCCAACCATTTAAATTTTATAAATAAAAAATAGTTCCCATTTTTGTTGATTTTTTTGTAGTTTAACTCAATAACATCAAATTTTCCTTGAGCCAGAAGCAACCTTTATTGAAAATTTTGACCAAAATTGGGCCAACAGATCGCGAGAAAATGGAGTTTGCATCGGTCATTATCTAATGCTACAATCCGCGAAGAGATTCATAGGGGACCATCTGGGGGCTGAACATCACAAATGCCGATAATGTCATCAAGATCGGACCACAACTTTGTTTGAAATTGGCGTAAAAGTTGAAATTTCGTCGCTCCATCGCAAAACATCAATAAAATTCGGAATCCAAAAATATAGGTAACCTATTTTAAACGCCGTTTTTGTTCAAAATCCGAGAAAATACGTGTTTTGTGGAATGCCATGATTTTGTTGTCGTTTTTGGCTACTATGGAGCTACGCCAAGCCTCTTGGTAATAAACAGCTGTCAATATAGACAAGGGTCTCACCGTATTTCACTTTGCTGGTTTCAGACAACATGAAATACCGCTCGCGAAATAATGGTCGAGCGGACGTACGAAACGAGAAAAAAACGGCCTTGAAAAACGAACGTGATTTTAAATGTTCAACTCTCGAATTTAACGATTGTTCTCAAGGGTCACGGAAAGGTCGTAAAGGGAGAAATTACGAAGGGCTCGAAGGGACGCTGATGTCGCCGTAAATAATATGGGAGAAGACAAAGGGAATAGAGCACCCTTTGTTTCCAGAAATACTTTGTCGTAGGGCCCGACATAGACGACACGACGGTGCTCTTGTAAAACCCAAGAAGAAGAAGGAAGAAAAAGGAAAGGAGGAATGAAGGTGGAAGCATAATCGACGCTTCCACAAAACCAGACCACAAAGTTTTACCTGCTTGGCCGACACCTTGCAGAAAAATAGGAATCACGTCCGTGGGATCCTCTTCTACCGCAATTTTCCTTTGATGGTCACCTGAAGCCGCCGGGGTTGCTTCGGTTTGTGTGAACAGGAATGTCTTTTCTTGCGTGTCAAAGGTGCGATTTTGAAGGGAAAATATTATCGAGTTTGGCATCTATGAAGTTATCTTTGGCTTCACTCCGCCTCTTCTAGTTTTTTTTTCCAATTTCGAAACCTTTGGGATATTCTTCCTCTGGAATCTGAATACGCCTTTGTTGTCACATCTATCATATCTGTTTGCTCACAAGTTTGACTGTCGGTCACGACTTTGCATTAATGTTGACGATTTTTGTCCAATTTTTCCACTTTTTTACAGGAGCGCTAAACGTTGGTTCAGCCCTTTGATGACAACAAAGTGATTGGCTATCAAATCAGCCTCTGGAAATGATTGTCTACCAGATCAGTATCAGGAAGTTTCTGGCTATCAGATCAGTCTCTGGAAGTGATTGGCTGTCGAATCTGTCTCTGAAAGTGATTGGCTGTCAAATCGGCCTTCAGAAGTGATTGGCTGTCAAATCAGCCTTTGATGGTGATTGGCTGTAAAATCCGTCTCCAGAAGCAATTGGCTAGCAAATCAGCGTCTGAAAGTAATTGGCTATCAAATTTGTCCCTGGAAGTGATTTGTTACCAAAAGAGGCTTTGGAAATTATTGTCCATCAAATCTGTCTCTGGAAGTGATGGACTGTCATATTAGTCACTGGAAGTGTCTATAAATCGTTCCCTTGTCAGAGATTACTCTCCCGGTCAGTGCCCTGAATGTAGTAAAACAACGAAATTCTATCTAATTCTTTCAGGAGCGTTGTAACTTGTGCAGAGGCTATTGGAGATACAGGGAGTGATTAGAAAGATGTCGGACCAACCGGCGAAACAAAGATCATTTTCTTGTTTCATCGATGAAATGTTCTATACACTAGCTTGGGGACCAATAGGAGTGATCAGGAGGAAAACAGATCAGTGTTCTGATCGCTGAAAATTGTTTAACAGTAACTTGGAGGTCACTGGAAGTCAGAGCAACTGCGAGTACTTAAAAGACGATTTTAAGGCATATCTCCTAACTTATCTCCTATTCATCATGATGAATATTGGTAATTTTATGATTATTTCAGGAGTCCAGGCATGAACAAGCACGATGCCAATAAGGTTATCCAACGGATAATCAGCTAGTGGATTTCCATAGTAATGTATAGATTGGTAGTTACAACAAGACATATCGTACACTCGATGCCAAGTACACTTGATACCTTCGCAGACTCAAGTGTACCTTCAAGTTCTCAAGGAAGGCTCTGTAAACAAGCCTCGAGTTTCTTCAGTCTTGACTCTACGATCGATGGAACAAAACCTAATAAGAAGAAAAAAGGGTGGAAACGGCTAAGAAGAGCCGGCGCTGTCTCCGACCAACCGTAACGATCCACGCTTGAAATCCGCTTTCGGCCTTCCACATGTCCGCGGACAAGGCCTCGACCCTTCAAAGATCGCGAAATTACTCTACTTGAGGCTACGTGGATGTGGAAGTACCTCCTAGAGGAAATGAAAAGTGGTGTTATGAGAGCGATTACTGACAATCACCAACTGAACAAAGAACTCGTACGTTTGTTCCTTCGGCGGTCAGAGATCTCCTAATTGGTTAAATCTGTACGAAACCGCGCTTACCTTTCCAGTGGGCCTGAAATTAATCTATTCCTGTCATTTTTTGTAACATTCGACTATGTATCCCTTCTTAAATTCCTACCGAATTTGAGTCTGTTGACCACAGTTGATTTATGCATGGAAACCCTGTGTGGCGACTCCCAATCACTTGGAATTTTGGACCATTTTGATGGTAATTGGAAAAACACGTTACCAGCAGAGATCAGAACAGAACCCACACTTCCCAACTTTCTATAAAGTTAGCAATACTTTGTACTCACTGCTTCAATCCTCTATATCAGGTAGAATGCAGGATGGAAAACATGATGTTCTAAGTAGGCTTCCTCTCAAGTACGGTGTAGGTCTACCACAAGGTTCGATACTTGGCCCAATTTTATTTTCTCTAATCATAAACGATTTATTTATATTGTCTCATCTAGTTATAAGTTATTCAGTGACGATTTACTGTTGTATATTCAATTTACTTCTTCCCATCAACTCCAACCTTGATATTATCAGGCTTCCAAGAGTGGCTGGGCACTGAATGAATCAAAGAACCAGGCTATTCTATTTTGGAAAACATGGAGAACTTCACTGAGGTCCCCTTTATTCAAATTTTGGTGCTAACAAGCCCGAATTGATATTCGTGTGAATATCTCCATAACCCTTACGAAAATTCCTCTTAAACGGGCTCCAAATCCTTAAAACTCGAAAAATTTATTAATCAAAATTCAGTGGTTTATCAGTAAAAATGAGCAGTATTAGTGGCTTAACATTAAGTTATTATTAGGGCGAAAACAAAAAATTAAAAACTATATTTGTCGGTTTTATCGTATCACAAAGACGTCAAGGTATTTTTCTGGAGATGAAGGGGTAATCAAAGTAATTAACTTTTTTTATATAGTACAACCGAAGTTTAGAAAACCGAAGTAAAAGGACCATCAGAGGAGACTTTCGTAGTGTAGGTACCTAATCGGTAACTCCTACGAAATTGTTGTAGGATTGTTTTTATTTTAAAAACTCCATTCCAACCAATAAGGAGTAACTCGATTTTTTTCCTTCCAAGGGTTTATTACCCATTGAAGAACAACTAATATCCTCCACTGAAGGTGTTTTGTACCTTCACTGATTGATTTTTTTTAAATATTGATTCCTCTTATTTTTAACATCGATAGAGTGAGACTGACTCCGAAGATGCGGCTGGAAAGATTAAACCAAATCACAGGTCTCCGAGACGGCATTATAACCGCTGGACGCGTTAACATCCCTTCGGGCGCCCTCCATTAACGCACTGGGATGCTCAGACGGGATGCTGCGGGTATCAAATGAGCCCTTATCTAAGTGAGAGAGAGATGATCAAAATAATGAAAGTGATGTCGAAATTGATTAAAGATACAATGAAATGACCACGAAGTCCTGAGCAGGTAGATGTTTCTCTCACCAAAGAACCAGTAGGTAACAGATACCCATTCTTACTGGAATACTGTAGAAAAACCATTTCTTCAGCAAACACAGTTCGTGTTCAGCAAACATTTCTTGATCAATAGTCAACACTTCTTTTTCAGTTTCTTTTTCTTTTCTTCTTGTACTTTCTCAGTTAACAGTTTTTTAGATAAAACTTCTTCATTGGACGACGCTTGTTCTTCAGTCAACACTGTTCACGCTTATTGTTTGCTGTCATCAAACTTAACGAATAGTTAAATGTTACTCAGTTTTTGCTGGACATCTCCATCAGGAGCGTTTTCGTTCGTTTGTATTGAGTGAACACTCTTCATTAAAGTAAAGACAACGTGTTTATTTTCCTTGGGGAGAAACCATGGAAGAGAGTCGTTTTCTTTTTTACTTCCAGAAGAGAATTATGAGGCGGGGAAGTGGTTCTCATTAACCTCGGGTGAACCTCGGCTTTTACGACCGCGAATAAGATCGACGAGGTATGTTATGCGACTCGGAGTGATGTGCGAGCGACGTGCTTCAGCTCTGAAAATCGATTGTAAACCCCGTGATTTACCGGCCATGAAATTAATAATTGTAATCGTTGGCAGATGGTCACCTGCGATCCGATACGGCCCGTGGAAACCCCCTGGACCGGCTTTAACCCACACGAACTCCCCAGTTATGAGCCGAGTGCGATTGAATTGTTACGACTTCGTGAAACGCCGTTTTTTCCATTGCTGTGTCTGGGGTCTCATTCATGCGTTCAGTTAATGAATTTATTATGAGGACGGAAAGCACGATACGCGATGGAAGTAATTACCCCATCTACACATAAAAAAATATGAACTTTGGCTCTTAAACAAAGCTTACCTGCCTTCGGTAGTTTTTTCATGATATATTTTACTCTTTATCGTGACTGAAACAAGATTTTGCTTCCGAATTTACCAAAGTAGTAGAAGGTTTGTTTTCTCTTTTCAAGGTTAAAAAACAATGTTCTTCAAAATCAAAATTTCTACTCCCCCTTTTTCTTTTTAGACCTTCTTGAACAATTTTGGTTTCGTGTCTGTCTGTCGGTCTGTCTGTCTGCCATGAAATCCTTGTAATGGGCAAAACAATAAAAAGTTGTTCTGACTCGAGAATTTATTTAGTTTTGACTCAGGAAAATTTTGATTTCCTCCTTGCTCTGGACTATTTTATTGTTACGGCATGAGTTTACTGTCTAGGATATAGGTCTTAAATTTGAGTCAAATCAAATTTGCTGTTGCTAGGAAGTACGTTTCGTGTATCTTTGGATATTTGACGATGGTCTCATTTTGACTGTACTACTCGTAGATATCGATGAATATCGTCACTTCTCATATACCAAATTGCTCCAACCATACTTTGCATTATTTTGTTCTGAAAAGGCTATATATGTACATTGAACATAATTATGTTCAATTTTCTATTTCTTTGCACAGCCTCAGATTGGAGGTCCTTCCAATCACCCAATAAATCTTTCTGAACTTTATTTTCAATTCTTGCTTCTTTTTTCTAAATGTGATGTTTCCACTTCGGTTTGGAAACAAGTGTCATAGCTAAATATTTCACTGAATCAGCGTATGGTATTTTATTTGAATTAATTTCAATGTTTAATGCTGGAATTTTCCAGTTGATGAAGCTTATGTGTGCTGATTGTTATTGAATTACGTTAACTTTTGTTCCTGTGATCATGGGCTGAACGGTGTCATCTGAGTCAATAAACAGAGAGTCAATATACGTAGAGTCGATATAGTTAGTGTCAATAGATGTAGAGTTTACATTAAGTATATCCAATAAACATAGAGTAGTGAAACAGACACGTAGACTTTCGAAGTCCATCTACCGCTACAACCAGGAATGAGCTAACTCAGCTTCTAATGAAAAACTACCTAAGTGAAATCATTAAATTCAGTTGTCCTGATTTCAATTTCCTACACAGCATTTGAATGTCAAGATTTGAGATGATTTTCCATTCAAATGAACGGCATTGATCAATCCAAGCATGACATGTTGCGACGAGAGAGGCAGAAAAACACATTTTCCTTCAGGATCTCACATGGAGGCTAACAAACATGACTCACATGACTGCAGCTGGTGGTTTGTGTAGATCATAACAGAGTAGAAAGCACAGTGTTAATCTCCACTTCTTTGTCCAATTGGTGGTAAGAAACCAAGTGGGTGTGGCGCATAGCCACAATGCATTTGAAGTTCGAACTAATAACGAGGCTGGATGCGTCTTGAAGGCTCGGTTTTTGATAAAACCAACTCCAAAAACAAAATACTGATCAAAAGGACGGATTCCGTGTTGCAATGCCGTAAAGCTGTTTTCCCTAAAAGGTTGTCGTCATTGCGACGTCTCTGCAGGGGACCCGCAAACAGTGCGACACGCTAGAACGGCCTTTGATTTCTTCGGAGGGGTGCCGCAGAAATTCAAGGAACTTTCGCTTCAAAGACGACCTGAGTAGACACCAAAAACGTTTTCCCCTCATTGGGCAGACGCTGGATGTTCTGGTTCCATAAGACGAGATTGCGCACTTTTTAGACTACCAAATTGGCCACAGTGTTACCAACGGGTGCTTTTCCATCAATCGAACCTGTTAGTGGGTGGATTCAAAGCAAAACAATGGAATGAATCATTAGACACGGTTACCCTGGAAACTCATAATGTTATTGTTGGTGGGCATCAGACACGCCTCGAGATTCGTAAGGCGATCCATTTATACCTACAGCGTGGAGGAAACGGGTAATAATTTTCCGACGAAAACGCTCGTTTGTGTTGCCTCAACGATTTCGAAATAAGAAACGGATGTCAGCCCTATATTGAATATTGGAAGAATTGATAAATCGACCTTTTCCGGTCTGGTTGAGTGGAAAAGGATGGCGTTGCTCAAATTCATCTCGAAATGCAACATCAGTCGATTAAATCGTGAGACACCGGTACAAACTGTTTTGGTGGGAGGGACCAATTCGTATGGGATCATCAAGAGAATGATGCACATTTTCATTTTCTCGAACAGTTTCTCCCCGGACAGGAAACTCGACTTTTTAGCGTATTATTGAAGAAAAAATACCAATTTTTACCATGCATAATTAGGACTTTTTTTTTCACTGAAATCCGTTCAAGAACAATCTCAAACAATTCTTGAAGTTTCAATCTTTTTCCTAAGTTTGCGCCAAAATATTCATAATAACAAAACAAAAATACCTGATCATTAGCCAGGAATGGAAAACACAAAAGAAGTCGACATTTTATAGAAACGGTCTAAAAAACGTGTTTTTTGTGAGGAAATGAACGTCATATTTAAACTAATGTTTGATTTATTTTGAATCAACAAATTATGTCTGAGTGAGATTAAATTTCAGTAATTGAACGTTGTCTTAAATGGTGTAAATATACAAAAACATAATGTAAAATTACGCACAAAAACGTAATGACTCGAATATAGAAAAGTGGGTATTCTATGAGTTCTTTCAAACAAACAATTTCTTCTAGGGTTCTTTGGGTCTGGAACGACGAGTGGAGTACATTCGAGGTTTTTGAAGTCCAAAAATTGTAGACTTTGAAAACTAACTCATTCACTCATGCTGCTCGAATGGGTTTTTCATACCATCGTCGTTTCAACGGATTCAGCCACAATTTTTCTACCTCCAAGACTTTCAATTCAATCAACATCACTTGCAACAGCTGTAGGCTTGATACTACTGCCTAGTATAACATTATAACTATTACATATTGAATTTTGGTTGCCTGATGAGTATAATATTGAATCGCATAGTGGCCACTTGGTAGGTAGCATGCAAAGTAGGAAGGCATGTTGAGTACCTTCATTATAGATGCATTATTTTTGCAAACTTACTTGTGTCTATTGGCATATACCTACACCTTTTTTTGAACTCTAAAACTGATTCAGAAAGAGTAAAGTTTATAGACAAGAATTTGAGGGATTTTGGACTTCTAATGACCATTTTTTTTTTTTTAATAAACTCCCCTCAAAGACAAAATGTCTTTTGTGACGGAGGGGGCACGCCATAAAAACAAAATAAATAAATAAATCAAATATAATGGGGAGGACGCCCAGGACTCACCCGACGCCGGCCCTAGGGATGAGGGAAGATGAGGAAGGTGGGGGTGGGAGAGAGGGATGAAGGGAAGTGCCTCTATAAAATGACCACCTTTGTACTTAATCTATGCCTACCTACAAGGTACCATCAGTCAAACAACAATGAAACTCATTGGGGACAATCAAAGTTGAAAAAAGTCATCAAAATAGTGCAATATTTCAAATGTTTGATCTGGGAGGCTTCACAAATTTTAGCCGGCTGCACGACCTCAGATCCAAAATGGGGAATGGTACAGGGATTGGAATTTACGGGGCTAATCCCAGATGGAGCCACTTAGCTCCTCTAGGAGTGCATGCCACGGTATTTTAGGCTGAATTGCTTGCAGTTAGGGTCTGCGCTGGGGAAATTCTGCGAGGGAACACCGTGGTGTACACGTCCGCATTCTCTTGGACAGCCAGGCTGCGATCAAGGCTTTAGCCGCTTCCTCCATTAACTCAAAGTTAGTGTGGGACTGCTTCCAAACCATCTGCTCCCTGTCGCAACACAACAGAGTCTCTCTGGAGTGGGTGGCAAGACACAGCGGAAAAATGGGAAATGAGAAAGCAGATGCGCTGGCCAGAAGGGGCTCTCTAACCCCGTACATTGGCCCAGAGCCAGCCATCGGCATTCCCAAATCTTCCTTAAGGGCGGCCATAAACCGGTGGGTCACCAATGAAACCAACCTAACCCCAGCACCACTGAAGAGCTGCTGCGGCTAAGCCGCAAGGAAGTCAGGTTATTGGTTGGCCTGGTAACATCTCAACCGCATTGGGGTAAGCCAGAACACAACCCTCTGCTGGCTGTGTGGAGAGGCTGAAGAAAAAGCCTCCCACTAATATTCGATTGCGTAATACTATCAATTCGCAGGTTTAACCTCCTCGGGTCACCCACACCCAAGAAGGGTTTTCCCAGCACAAATCTAGCCAAACCGCTACTCGCCCTTACCAAAGGGCTAGGATTCTTTGACAAGGAACAGAATCCGCGGAGTAGCACAATAAGCCTTTGGGCTCTCATCGCCCTGATCCGCGGATTCAGCTACAATCTACCACCTCAGAGGTTTTCTATCTTCGATTGTGAGGAAGCAAGATGTTGTAAGTCAAAAACGAGAGAAAAACTTGTCAGAAAAAGAACTTGTGCATCACTAATTTAGGCACTTGGAGTATTTTTCCGGGGCAGTTTTGCCAGGAAACACCACATTTTGTCTAACTATGCGTGATCAAGGCTTATTTCCCCCGCATGACTGAGTGGGTATCTAATGAAAATTGATACTCTGGCTGTGCGGCACGCTGTAAAAGAATTTTCGAGGCAGTTGAGCAGTATCCCACGCGTGAATCTCCTTACTCGATTACGTCCCCCCTGAGAACCGTTAGGAATCGCGACAAACGCGCCTTTTTTTGCCTTGAAAGACTCACAGCTTCTTGTTCCCCTCCTTCATAACGGGCCCGAGATATGTCGTGATAGAAAGAGGCAGAATTTCGACTGACTTTAAGGTTGAGCAATCCGAAAACTGGTCGATCATTAGGTTGGTACTACCGCTCCTGAACAACCACTGGGGCGCTTTCCTTGTATGGAATCAAACGGGCTCTCGAGTTTGGAAACTTGACCATTCCCATTTAGTTACCCTTACCTTATAGTTCCTCGTCTGGTGTTGAGAAGTGTTCGAAAAGAGCGTTATATAACGGACATTCCTGACGGTTTACATATCGTTTATTCTGTGAATTTTTAATGTGGCAAACGCACCCATGAACACCCTACGAATTTTCACAACACTCTAACCACCTTAACTTGATCAAGTTGCCTTCCAATAATCTTTTTCAAGTCATTTTCGATATTCAAGATAATTCTTGCGATTTTATTTAACAAATAATTTTCGGTTGCTAAGGTTTTGTCTAAATTTCTCCGATTTTTTGGAAATGCTGTTATACAACGTACATTCTCGACGGTTTTTGTACAGTTTATTTCACGAACTTTTAACGAGTGAACGCACCTTTGGTCACCCAATGAATTTTCACGACTTTCTAACCCTCTTAAACTTGATTACGTTGCAATAATCTTTCCCAATTCCGGTTTAAAGGTTTTGTCCGCGTTTCTCGATTTGTTGGATAGGATGTTATCTATAAGAGCTACATTCCTGATGGCATACATGGTTCATTCTGAGGATTTTGACCAGGGCAAACGCACCAGCGGTTGGGTGTTGACGATTTTTAAGGACTTGAAGTGCAGCCTAAACATTTTTGAAGTATTGTTGTCAAGAAGTAAACTATCTTGACCAAAAAATGGAACGGGTAAAGCCATTATATGATCTTTCTTAAGATATTATTGAGTTCGAACATTTCGATTCTGGGATTCACGATGTTCTTTGTGATTTTTGGTAGCAAACCATTTTGGACTGATTGAAAAAGTTCACTCTTCCTCTTCTTAGTTTTCTCTCCTTAGTTTTCCCTTCTTCCTCTTCCTAGTTTTCAAAGTTGGTTTTTTTAATTTTTCATTTATTTATTTATTATTATTTTGACAGAGATTCTTAACAATAAGAAGTTCAAGTTCGAGAGGGAGGGAGAAATCCGGATCCCCTCCAGAAGATGTGGTAGGAACAAGAGAAGCCAACCAAACGAGAAAAAAAACTTCACGACAAGTTGATAACGATAAAAATAGATCGTCTAATAGGTGCTCTCGTATAGGGATTATCAATTAATCCAGAGCCCTCCCACGGTATGTGAAATCGCGAAGGCCATGTTTTGCACTGGCTGCACTTATTCATGCCAATGATTTATTGAGAAAATCGTTACATCGAAGGTTGAGCTAGCAGAGGGCTAAATAGAATGGTGAAATAGTGAAGGAAAACAAAATAATACCCTCCAGCATCCTGCTGACATCAGCTTCTGGTGTTGAACTTAAAGGCGCCACGCTAACCCCAGTTGTGCTTGCAGTTGATTTCTTTGTGGATTTGTAAAAGGTGTGCAGTGCAATATCTTCTGTATTCTGGCTGTGCAAACATGTTGAGGCTGACACCTTATTATATATTATTTTATGAAAATGAGGATAAAACTGTTCGTGTCCTGTGAAAAACTGTATAAGGAAGAAGTTCACTTCCCTGCATCTTTGCATGTTTGCTGTCCACTCATCTTTGAACTCTTACCAGTTTGCCATTGAGGGCTTTTTTTCTTCCTAGGCTCATTCATCTCTTATGTCGAAGACTCTTTCCCTCTCTGAAACCATCAGCTGAATGGATATGAAATTCTTAAAACGAAGAACGCAGCCTTCAATTCAGGGCCATGCTACTGGGATGGGAATATTTTCGGAAATCGTAAGATGTACTATTTACAGCTTTTCGAAATTAATGTTTTTATAGCTACCGCATCCAATTGCTCACTCTGAAAACGAGCCAATCAAATCGAACATCAGAAGCGCCCTTGCAAGGAACTGCTTGCTCTTAGTGATTATGCGAACACTCATTTCAGAAAGGAATATGCTCGTGGAGTTTACCCACTATTATACCATTTTTATAAAAATTACGTTCGAATTTCAACCTCCATTTCCGTGACCCGAAACTCAGATGTGAACTCTTCAACGGGCCCTGGTGTGGGGGTGAGACGAAAGTAGTTACCTCTGCGGTCGGTCAGTTCGGGGAGGCGCTGGCATCACTGGAAACTCCGCAGGTCATTTTGCGGTTATTAGGATCATTTTTGTTCTTTTCCCGCCGGATGATAATTCGTTATGACGTTTTTTTCCCTTCTTCTGTTTCCTATTTTTCTTCGTCGGCATTTATCCATTTCTACGGTTCTTCCGACGGAGTTCGGTCTATTTCAAGAGTCTCATTCCCCGGGGAGAACAACGTGACTCAAGATGAAATCATTGTCATTGTCTTACGTGTTTTCTTCTTAGAGTCGTGTTAGTCTTGAAGAAGTCGACCGTACATTCCCTTTACAGGAGATGACAGGTTCAAAGGCATTCGTAGATCCGTTCCAGACATGAGCCATCCTCGTCCACGAAGACATTGATGAACTCTCTTAGAACTCTTACTTAGAAAAATACTATTGATTGGTTTTGGTTAATTTTTTCCATTGGCCTGTGGTACAATGAGTTCTTACATTCTAACCAAATCACACGCGACGAAGTTGTCAAAATCCCTGTCAATTTTCAAAACATAGGTAGGTAAATGAGAACGATGATTAGCTATTGTAAAATATCCTGTGTTCATACTCAAAAAGAAAGAGATCTTGAGTTCCATCAATCGAAAAAAAGGGAACACCCAATACACTCTGAGGATTGGACCAGGAGGATCAATCACGGCCCTAAATGAGGTTATTCCTCAATCTTCATTCCTAATTATTTCTAATCATAAACATTCATTATTCATGTTTTGTTAAGAAGTTACATTGTGGTTTTCTTAATTGTTTCAGGTAAGCTCAAACGATGTTTTTCTTTGGTGGAGAATGTAAGTAATCGACGAGATAATCGGAAATCATTAAATTTATAACAGAAAAAAAGGGAGTCAAACTACAGGGGAAGAACGATCTTCATTGTGATTCAGGGTTTTCCTTGTATTTTGCAAAACTTCGGAGATGATTCAAAAAGCGATTGAACTGTTTGATGACGGTTTTGAACCACCATTTCGAAGCAGAATCTATTCAAGTTACTTGAGAAATAGAACAAGATACTATATTATAGCTTACACGACTATTAGGTACGAATTTTACGAACCTACAAGTAGGTTAACAAGTCAAAAGATGCTATCAAAATCTGTTATGAAAAGAAAAAATGTTTCAGTTCTTCGATTTTGGTACTCTCGTCGATTTAATCTACCTACCGTTGAAAAAGTTCACTATATAAATAGTGGGTATTTAAATTGTACTAGAAATGAGACAATGAAGTCGTATATATCTAGAGATCACTAAATGAATATTTGGTATATAAATATTAGTAGGCATGTGACAATGGAGTTCTATACAGAGTCGTCACGAAATGGTGGATTAGGAAGGTACCCTTTCCGTACCCTTTACCTTAGGAAAGTAAGAAAAACACGTCAAGTGGAAACCTTAATTTCAATGAGTTTCATGGTTTCCTTGATTTCATACATCGTTTCGTGCGCAGCGCAGTTCCAGAAGCGCTCAAAATTAGTCTACGCGCTTTTGCGCGCAATTTCGATCCGATGGAAAACCCTCAGTGAGGCACATGATTCTGGGCTATTTTTTCATTCTGAATCACGTGTTGAAGTCACTTTTTTCGCATTGCCTTGGTATTTGCAAAATAATCGCTGAAAAAAATCGGAGTTTTCTCGGTCTTCAACCCTAATTGGACCATGGTGTCACTAGTGTCACCGAAAACATCTTGGGAATTTCACAGCAGTCCCAAAGCGTCATCATATTAACAAGATTTAAATTGAAATTTAAAAATTAATGGACAGAGCTGAATTTTTTAATCTTGTTTTTAATTATGTTATGACAAAAATTTGAACATTTTTTGGTTTATTTCCCTGAAAATTTATTTAATAACTCTATTTAGAGACATCCAATTGCTCACAAAAAATTCTGCTGTCCTATGAATTTAAAATTACAGTTCAATATTGGTTACTCCGGAGACAATTAGGGATATCTGAGGAGTTCCAGGGAGGTGATATCATGGTCTTAATCGCTATTTGATTCTATTTGTTCATTTTTAATCAATTTGATTCTTTTCTCATCAATTGGTGGCAGAAAATCGATCTGATTGATTCCAAATAAAATTTGTTTGAGTATCAGTTACCGAATTCACGGTCGAATTTTTTTTAAATTTTTCCAGCCAAGTTGGTTATGATTGCGTTCACTATATGAATAGCTGGTGTATGAATAGCACTGAATATTTAACGATGAAGTTCTCGAAACACACAAGCAAAACTATTTCATGATGTTTTTTTCGGTCTGATGTTGAATCACCTTATCTACTCTATCATGAAAATACTTTCTATTGGTTTACGTGATTTACTCGGAATGGATTGGTTGGCGATGTGTGCCAACCCTAATTGTTCGCAAGGCGCCTTAATTGGTTTCTGTCTCAAGAAGGCGCCTTTGGGAAAAACAATGGAAGGTTTTTTTTTACTTTCTCTCTCTCATCGACTTGTGCGCTCTGGAGGGCTCTAATGCGATTCTGCGACCGTACCCCGCTCTGATTGTCCGACATTTCGAACTCGAGTTTCCATCGGGGCAATCAATCAAACGACGAGGGCGTAGTACTTGTGACGTTGCGTAATAACTGTGAGGCAACCCCCAACTAGAGAGAAAAAATTAATCCTGCTGGAAAATTGTCGAATGACTTGCTGTCATTGATTGCTAAGCAATCACAGGACAGACAGTCATCAATAAACAATGTGAAATCATTGTCTATAATGTTTTACAATGACTCACTTAATGGTTATTATATGAATGTAAAATCTTTGGATTTTTATAGGCTGAACCCAACAAGTTTAGAAAGAGAAATCTGTCACCACATGGCAGCACCAAAATGAAAATATTTTCTTGAAGACATTTTCTTCAAGGTTCACGTAGAACAATGGTTCAAAAAGTGTGCAAATTTTCTGGTCACTTCTCAACCTTCATATTTTTCAAAAAGGTCCCTTGTAACCATTTGCATTAGACACCAAAGAATACAAATCCGTTTTCAGTTAGGCAGGTGGGAACCTGGCTTCACTGCAGGAAGTGTAGCGTAGTCAATTTTATATGTACGACCGTGTTTTTGATCCTTTAACACAAAAATTTCACTTTTTGGGAAAAAATACATACTTTTGAATTACGTTATCTAAGTAATTATTCAACCTGAAGAGCTCATGTTGATCTCAAACTGCAGTAAAATCAACTAAATTCAACTAAGTTCAAATTTATCATCGTTTGGAAATTACAGTTAAAACATTTTAAAAAGTGCTGTGATTTGCAAGGTTGAAAATTTGGAATAATTTACCCTTAGGGTTCCTAATAACGTACACGAAAAATCATAGATAACTCCCCCCCCCCCCCCCCCTTTGGAATGTTTGACCTCTTTTCATAAATTGACTGGGCTAGTACATAATTGTTGAAAAGTCTCCTCCCACACGACTATAATTGATTATTTATCCAAAAGTGTGACTCTTTCAGTAGAAATATATACCATTTTACTTATAATGCAGTCAAACAACTTTAAATGAACACGATATTGTCAGGCAGAAAATCCAAATTTTCATGATAAATTGAATGTCTAGTTACAATCCGGCATCTTTTGAAACTTTGAGGAACATAGATATCAATCGGGACACCTTGGTTCCTTTACTACAAAACCCATTGAACGCAGTAAACTACTTTTCAATGTTGAGTCTATAGTTTCAATATAGAAAATACCTCCTGGCTAACTGTAGAACCGTCATCAATCGAAAGATGCGTCAGCGTACTGGTGACTTAGAACCTAACAACGGTGAGCCAGATTTTCTAAGAACGCAGATAGGGAAAAGTGTGGAAATGGCGTGAATTATTATCGTAAATTAGTAGAAATAATACCAAGGAAAATATGAAGGCTAAAGAACAATAACCAAGAAGATCAATAGTAATCGTAGTAATCATAGTAAACATTCATAAGTAATCATAGTAATCGAATGATAATTCTGCTATCTCGTCAACTTTACCCGTCTGCACTGTGAATTGTGGGAAATGTATTAAGTTATAACATAATATGATTTATGACAAATAATGAGCCGTGTAAATTTATTTTTTGCAATCTTTTATTTACTTTCACCTGTCCTGTTGTCTGTCTAATCAAATATTGCAAGTTAAATTTGATCCACTTCCTGGTTTCCGATTAAGCTGAAATTTTGCGTGAAGGTATAAATCGAATGACAATGCAATATTATTCACTTTCAAAGGACCATTCTCCAATTCATAGGGGCCATCCTTCATTTTATAATGGAAAAACTCCAATTCGTAGGAGACCGTCTTCCAGTTCATAAAAGACATCGATCAATTCGTAGGGGTCCGTCTTCCAATTCATGATGGGCTGCTTCATTTCATAATCCTCCAAATCATATTTTAAGTCGTAGATCACTAACTAGTGATTACAACACTAATTTAAACATAATTTTACCCAACTACTACGAACAATGTCGTAGTCGTAGTAAATCTCGAATCAAAAATACTAAAAAGTTAAATATAAAATTGAAGAAAAAAAACTATTTTAAAAACAAGTTTTTATTGTTTGTTAATAAAATGAACTACAAAGTTGAAAATAATTAACTCAAGTAAGAAATGAAACACAATGTAAAGATAACACTTTATCACAGTCCCAATTTTATAAATTAGCATATTCTTTTCCCTTTTGCTATCACACTATAACACGCTTTTATTTATAAAATTGGGACTGTGATAAAGTGAAGTCTTTATAAAGTGTTACATTTATCACTAGAGTTAATTTATTTTTAACTTTTTAGTTCATTTTATCAACAAATAATAAAAGCTTGTTTTTAAAAAAGTTTTTTTCCTTACCATAGTTTTCAAACACCTCATACCTGACTAGGTAGACTCTCGGAGTGAAAATATTGGTTATTTGCAAGAACATCAGTTCTACAACATTGTGGTCTTCCTTGACTGTCATAGCTCGACATACGGGCGAATTCCTTGAAGCTGTGAGTTTCTCCAGTTCCTCTGCTCATATTTTCCTTCATCTTCCACTACGTACTGCCGATCCAGGGATTCCTAGTACCCACATTCTCTCAATTGCCAACAACGACGGATAAATCAATACGAAGGCGGTAGCTGAAGACTTGTCTCAAGATTTAAGTCTTGGGGTCTTAATGGAAGTGCTGTGAACGTTCTCACGAATAATTTGAAAGCGAATTACACGTATAGATAGCTTGTTAACGGTGATGGAAGTTGAAAACGATGGCCAATGTTTTCCACTGAAATCACGTTTCAAAATTTGCGACTTGTTCCTCTTCTTCTAGTCATATTCGTCAAATGAGTATCGTCTGGATGAATCATTGCAATCTTCACTCTTCACGATGACAGGCTTGACATGTATGACTAGAAGCCTTTATAATTTATGGTAGCTCTTAGCTGGGAAGTTCATCTCAAAGACGATTTCTGTGAATATTTTGCGAAATGGCCCTATCTGTGATCCAATTTAAAACAATCCTTCTTTGAGGAAGCCAAAATTTGCGACTGGTCTCTGGCATTGCCATCCAACGACGATCGTCTGGACGTATCAGCGCCAACTTCACAATATATGGGGTCTGAAGATGATGAATGATTGCTGGGAAATTCTCTGTAGGTGATTCAATAGGAGACATTGATAGTTAGAAAGACTACATACGCGACATATTTTAGTAATTAACGCCAAATGAGTATCATCTGGATATGTCAGCGCCAACTTCACTCTTCAAGGAGTGTACCATAGGTATGGGAAATTAGATTTTTCACCTTGACTTTTTGACGGTGACTGATAGCAAGGTTATCCATCACAGAGTCGATTTCTGTGGATATTCTGTGAAATGAACGCATCTGTGATTCGATACAAAGCATTCCTACGGCCCGTAGTGATGAAGTCAAAATCTGGACGTGTCATTCAGACATTATCTTTATTCTTCACGATGTGTACCTCAAGTATGAGAGAAGAGATTTTTCAACTTGATCGAGGATGGTGACTGATTACTGGGTAATTCATCTCACAGTCGATTTCTGCGGACAGTCTGTGTGAAATGGATCCATCCGTGACGGCATCTGGGGGTGCACAGCGGTAACGTTGGCGGCAGACCGAAATTGTGTTCGAATCACGACCGACACCATATGGCGCCTCTTGACCGCAGGAAGATCGTATTATTTCGCAAGGTGGGGTTCTCAACTTTACAATCCCAAAGAGGCTCAAGGCTTCCCTCTCAGTTCGCGGCTTTCTCCCGCAGCGCCATCTAAGGGGTAAAAGTGATGACGCCGTATCATCCCACTCTCGGGCCTCTCCAGGGCTTTCGATCTTATAACCTCAGCGTGCCGATGTTATGACAAGAAGCGGATTTTATCGCCAAGGGAGTGGCACGTTTTGAGTACCTTCGCCTATAACTTTGAACATCATTCTCATTTTACCGGCAAAATCGAAAGAAGTTCCAGTTCACTGAGGGAAGGTTACATTTATCATCTAGCCAATGACAAAAACACATAAGTATCTGAGAATTGGCATTTTGTGTTGCCTTCACTTTAGATTCCACAACGAGGTAAACTTCATGGAAAGGCCTAAAAACCAGCAATCTCAATAGCTAACAGTAGGAAAGCCTGTATTTGTGCAGAAAATCTAGCAAATTTCATTCCTCCAAATATAATTTTTGACCGATTTTGGTTCCATGTAAGTAATTAGGTTTGCTTGTGCAATGGTTCTTTTGTCGTGAACAGTGAGGAAACAAATATAACGTAAAAATGGAGCTTTCTCAATATTAATACTCATTTGAAGTCCATCACTGTTCATTTCTATTGAAGCCCGTCATTATTCGCTTTATGATCGAAGTTTAACCTTTATATCCTCATACTTCTTTATTTAAAGATTTGTAACGATTGAAAGGTACTTTCTTAAACTCTATGACCAAATCAGCCTTTCAGATACGAACCTCATTTTACCCTTATCTATGATTGACGGAGATATACCGCTAAGTCGATATCTGCATCCATATTTCCTTTTGCTCGTAAAGGTGCAAACCGTAAAAAAAAACCATGAGATCGTGTATGAGAAATACGAATCCGCTAAAATAATATTTGTCTGTTCAACGACTCTTCACGATACGACGCCAAGAGGTTTCGAATAACGGTTATAAAGCTACAACACAAAGATCCTCACAAAACATCTCACTTTTATCCTACGAGAATACGTTGGTTTTTGAATAATATTATACTGAAGATAATTAATAATAGGTGATCTTATAAGGTGAATTTATAACGTAACCCATATACATAATAACGTAGTATCTGATAATGTTCAGAACTTTCTTGACATGAGAGGTTTCAAAATCGACACTGGTCCCTCTACCCTTTATACAGTCCTTTTAATGAAGCACCTGAGAAGACCTGCAAAACTGTAGAAACGAGAAGTCAAAATTCCTAAAAGCAGATAAAAGCCTTGGAAAGTTGCTTTTGCGTGGTTACAGATGCTCTGATCGTAGGGGTCCATCCAGGAGATAACCACCACAAATAGCACCGACCGCGAGAAGGAATCGACTTGAGGCAGACGGACAAACTATTAGGAAAACTCTATAAGGTAAAATTGGTCAAAAAAAAACTCTGATTTTGCATCAGGTATGCCATAAACATGGAAAAGATGTGAAAGAGTAAACAGAATCCTCACTTTATGAGGTTATGAGGGTACCAGAGAATAGCCAATCTACAGAAGCAAGTTGTCGGAATCCGTGTCGAGCAGAGACATTGACGGACAAACACTCACACGGATACAAAACTATTAAGAAAAATCAACAACGCAAAATAGGAGAGAAAACTCCGACATGACGTGGAAAATACGTGGAAGAACTTTCGAAATCCACACTTTTAATGAAGTAGAAAGATTAACTGGGATGCCCAGCCAATCCACCCATGAGTCAACCGTGGACATTTTGGGCTGACAATGTTTGATTTTGCTCGTTTCAACTTTCGCAAAGTTACGAAGCTTCCTTACTTTCATAGTGAGGATGTAAAACACCCTACGATCTAGAATGGATGAAAGATGAGATAAATATTCTATCAAGAAAGCGTGATTTCTGAGTTGAAAGTGGTTTCCATTCACCACTCGAGTCCCCGTGCCTGGATAACAGCCGATGGAGATATCTTGCTAATTGCCTCTTCCAGCTCGTTTTCCCCCAAAAAATGTCCCCCAAGGCGAATCCAAACTGCCCGATTTTTTCCTCCATCTTAATTTTTGCCGTTTTCGATCGGATTTTTCTCGAGTCCGCGAAACAAGTGGGACGTGACAAGCCCAGACGGCATCGTGGGTCGCCCAGCTGCTTGGATCTTTGAAGGGCCTGTAAACTACTTTCCCTCGCCAGACACGGTGGGGGTCTCTGAGGCCTTGACATTTTCCGCGGACCCAGAACCCGTTTTTAACATATTGCAGTAAGGTATCGGGCTACCATATCATCCGAATCGTTCTTTTTTTTCCTCATCTCTGCCTATTCATTCTGGCTGCACCCCCTCAAATAAAGGGCAACAGCTGCCGGCTCTGAAGATCGTGGCCCCATTACCATAAATAGGCATTGTTTCTTTTCACTTTCCTCATTCGATCAAAAATACTACACAAAGAACTCTAAGATAGGAATACTAGAAAATTTTGGAACCCATTTTCCATTTAGAATTATTATTTTCAATGATAAACCTTAAGAATTTACCAAGAAAAAAAATCAACCCTCTCAAAATGTGATGTTTTACGTTTTAAGGTGGGTACGTAGAATTCGATAATAGAGAAACATGGGGAATTAAATTTTGAAAATTCACTACCTTTCAAACCGAAGTTATAGTTTTGTTCTTCTGTTGAAAATATCAGTCAATTTTTAGAATCGAATGATACCACCCAGAGCTCCGTTGGACCAAATGTTCGCTCGTTTGCCAACCCCGACTCGCACAAGTCGAGCGTTTACTCACGAATGGTTCGGGTTTCACCAATTGGCGCTACGATGCAGAGAAAGGCTTTTTGTCACCTCGGTTCACGGTATTAGGCTAACTATTATACATACTATAATATTGAGCAATGAAAAAGCTGTGACCTCAGCAAATGCAGATACAAAAAAATCAATTAATAAATAAATCCTAGTGAAACAATTTGCAGTATTTTTTGGTCGGTAATAAAACAAATTCCTTCGTATTCGTATTTCATGAGATTTCCAGGCATCCTCATGTCAGTTCAAATGAACGGTATCATTATGTTACAGTAGAAACAGCTCGTTGTAGCCACTTTGGAACCGATCCAAATAGGCAGAGAAGATGTGAACATACCTCATAACGCGAAATGGGTTGAATCCAATAACAATCGCTACTCTGAAGCTCGTCCTTATCGCTGGACTGCTTATCATTCAGTTGTTTTGCTTTCTTCTTTTCTTGCTGGAAGGCAGAACAAATGCCGTCCTCAGTGACGCTCTTCTAAGCCATTCACTGGAGATATTGGTAGGCCAATCAACAACTGATTCTTCTTCGGTTCCTTCGTTTTGCATAAACCCACCTTGTCAGAATCAGTTCCCCACAGTTGCTAGTGACACCTGGCCCCAAACTGTTGCTGCTAAGAGAAGATCTCATTCTCAATTCCTCCATTCAAGATGGCAAGCACACTTTTTCTCATCTCTGACCGATAGTGAACCTTGAGCGCACAAATGACGCCGCGATCGCAAAGTTGAATCAGAGATGTAGTGTTAACCAGAAGGAAAACGACATTAAATTTGTCACATTTTCTCCAATAATGTATTCTGAAGATTATAACTTCTTTAATAATTATTATGGTATGCATTAACTGAACACATGGTTCTAAATGACAAAAAATCCCAATCGTGTTACTGTTTCTAAACTTGGAATCGAGAAGTTCAGGTTTCATATCAAAGAATTGAGGTGCTTACAAGCCCTTCGAACCACCACAATATTATTCGTGTCAACGTTGTTCTTTGTGAAAAAAACTCGATTGCCCACCCTACTTGGGTGACGTTTGTTATATTAGTTAGGTAACTACTTGAAATGTGGTTACTTACCTGGCGTAATTCTGCTCTGTTTCATTTTCGTGTCAGACACCTGTGAACAGATGAAATGATGATTTAAAAAAATTATACCACACAACATGAAATTCCAAAAATATGTTATATTCTTAAATATAGAATGAACAACAGCAAACTCCCGAGAACGTCTCAGAGGTGCTATAAATTTGGAATTACACAGAACATCTACTACTTCGACCTCGAGAAGTGGGACCGTTCAAAAGCGGAATTCAGTTCGGATCGAAACGACCTTGCCAAGGGCGACCTCAACATTAGGCATATTTAAGACCTTTAAAATTTATCCAAAGCCTCCCGCGAAGCTTCGATAGGCATCTGAAACGAGAATATCCTCTTTTTTGCTCTCACCAATTTTTTAGGCTTTTTTGTCCGTTCTTGCACAACCTGTCGATCTGGTTTCGAAGGACAGCCGGCAAACGGGGAAAAAGGCGCCAGAACATGATTGGGAGCCTTGTTTTAGTCATGCAATGTTTAATTGCGAAGGAGGAATCTAAAATATTGTACCAGTTTCTGTAATCAACCATTGTAACAGGTTCTTGCAATTCTTTAACAAATTACGCATAATCAACAGCTGATTATTCAAATTTAAATGAAACATTCCGAATTATTTAAATTATTTTTCTTAATTTGAAGGAACTGTACTTGAGGTGGATTTGTAGACCCTCAAGGTTCCTAGAAGGCTACATCAAAGTAGATTTGTAAGAGCCTATACTCATTATGTCTGCAAGATACAGAGGTTCAACATAAATAATTAAAATTATTGGATTTCTAAAATCATAGAAGCAATAATAATTTGGAAATTTTAGCTATACCGTGTAAAATTCAAGAGCTTAATGCTAAATGCCAAGAGCTGTTATAGCCAAATTAAAGTAGTTTCTGTGACACTCTTTGTCAACATCCTGTTTTTTAAACAGAACAATTTAATTTATTTATTTTCTTTTTTCAAAACTAACAGGTGTTGGGGGGGGGGGGGATCCATTAATTTTCTTCCAACAGTGGAACATCCCGTTGAAAATGGTCGTGGCATCCCATCTGAAATTCTTGAATATCACGCAAGCTGCTTTCTGGGGACATTTATGATAACATTATTCTGGAACCTAAAAGACGCATCAAAATGGAGAGCTCTTGACAGCATGAAGTTTTTAGCACGAGTTAATGAAAGTATAATTTGGAGGTACTATAGAAGAGGACCCTGTTCCTGTGCACATTCCTGAAATACGTAGCTTTTGAATCAGGCCGTTTATGTGGCACTCGTGACGCAAATTATCACACAAAGGTTTTTTTTCTATACAGATCACTCGCCTGCAAAGAACACGGCTTTGCGTCGTCAACAACCATAGATACTACCTACCAACCACATACCTACTTCACAATCAAGTGAATTTGGAATAAATAAACGCTTCACTCTCAGTTCGAAGATACGAGGAGTTATGGGTGCCTTCATGAGGAAATTTGATTTCTAGTTGCTAAGGACGCAAAACTGAGTACAACTCGAAGAAACAACAACGATCGCATGTTGGTCAGATAAAATTTGAACGGAGATTAGGCCTCTTATGCGATTCACACTCGTGTTCTGATTTATTGTAAGACCAACCCTTAAGTTCTCAGTTAAGGGATCGAACGGCTGGTCCTTCAAAGCTCTGGGTGGTCTCATTCGATTCTAAAAATTCACCAATATTTTAAACTGAACAAAAAAATACCTTAATATCGAAATTTTTTGAGCTAGGGCGTTTTGAAAACTTCAACCCTTACAGGTCACCTACATCAACCAAAAGCTTCGGAGCACAACTAGATCCCAAAGGAGCTCATATACCAATTTCATCATAATCGGTCCATGGGACCTAAAGATCCGCGTACGGCAGATGGCAGAAAGAAAATTCAAAATTCCTCAGAAATTCTGAGGGAAGTTAGAAATTTTTTTCTTGGTCGATTTCAATGGTTTATTTTTGAAAATAATAAACCAAAAACGAGTTATTCATGTTGCTCAACTCAAAAACTTTCCTAGAAATGTTTTATATACTTCATTGTAATCAACTTGCTCCGAATCGAGGTGCCAACCATGGTATCAACCATGCCCCACTTTTAAACAGCCGTAAATTGAATCCTTTTATATGAATTTGTATCTTGTTCTTTATCTACCTGAATGGGAGCACCTTTCGTGTCTTTTGTGTGTTCTGGCTGGATTTTATAGTTTGCCAAGAGGGATGGCAGTATCAAACTGCCCAGAGCTTGGTCGGAAGTAACTATAACGACTGCCAAGGAAGCAGCATGGCATAATGAACAATACCAAGACCACCCAACATGAGACTACAATCCTGCGAGACTACAAGGCTCATACAACGAGTCTTAACCAGTAGAAGAGGCAAACATAGTGAAGAGCGAGAGAGACGAGTGGACCTGTCAGTTGTACACAACGTTCTCTCATCTGGGTCAAGCAGAAATGAGATGAGTTGTAGAAGGCATTTCTTTAAACAGGGTTTTAGTCATTCGAGTTGCGTTACGGTTTTCATTGTGCAACGGTTGGACGTCCTCCAGGTTACAGGCGAGCACAAAAGGAGGTTCTGCCCTTGTGAGGAGAGGACTCACGTACTGGAGTCAGGTGCCCGGAAACCTACGTGGGCACCTCCAGACCGACAAAGTACCGCAAATATGTCGTCATGATCGTACGAGTATGTCTGAGGACTCGAGAGTTCGTTGATCCTCAGATACCATAACTGTGGCGAGGCAACCCGATTCATATTCATGAGAGACCGGCAATTTTTTCATAGAAGTCCCTCAATCCGCTCCTCAGCAACTTAATCGAGGGTTTATCTTTCATCCTAAGAACGTATCTCTCAGACGTTATTGTCTCAGTAATCCAAATATCTTAATTTCGAGCTGAACCATAATATTATACTGTATAAATTCACGGAGAATCAAAATCTTGCCATATTTTCGTAGGTATGGTTCTCACCCTAGCCGGACAGATACAACCAAAATTTTTCCAGATCTCTAAATCGCAAATTTTATGAAACCTACAATTAAAACTAAACAAACAACAGCTTTGAAACAAAAACCTTACACTTACAGGAGGTGATTTGACAGGACTTACATAACCTACTGCAAATCACTATTGTGAGAAAATAACTGGAGTCCACGTCTCTTTACGACCCTAACATGATGTGGAGTCTCTTTACTCGGGAAAGTAACAGCCGAGATCGTAGAAAAACAGAAATACACAGAAAGGTGAAGTAATGAGTCGAACGAGCCCATCAATATTCATTAGTCTCAGAACGTAAGTTGTTCTACTTTGAAGTCACGTGGACCCTTTCACTGTCTGCTCGTACGCAAGTACAGACTCAGGTTCAAAAGGACCTCCTCTCCTAACAACGATTCCGTAATGGAAATAATCTCGGGACAACCTTTCTTCAATTTTAGCCACAGGTGGTTTGTCTTTCAAAACGACTTCTCTAATTGAACGTAATAATATAAAATCCTAGTAATTTTCAGAAATTTTCATCAACCCATAGATGCTCCAACCTTACGAAAAATTTGCATAATTATTTTATTCCAGATAAAGGTAATTTAGCAACATGTTTAGAAGACTATTCCTAGGTTGTTTCATTTGCAAGCAGGAGGAAACGCATCCAGCTATCAAGTGAAATTCAGACAACTCTTGGTCTTGAATACTATTAGATTTGTCACTACTATTCCTTGAAGAACACATCATGAAGATGATGAGTAAAGATGCTCTCTGAGAAGCAAACGTTTGATTTTCCTTGTTTACTCGCTTTTCCCATAGAACCGGCCTGCCAGCTTTGCTCGGGGCGGTAACTATGTTTATCCACTTTCTCCAGTCTCCCACGCCTAAAGACACAATGGCATAACCGAATATGGATTCTCTTCTTCTGCCGTGTAACGGGTGACACGTCGGATTTCATAGCCCTTTCCATCCCCTCATCTCTACGAGAATGTTTGCTTTCTCCGTTAGAGGCCTCTAACGTACGTAATGGTTTCTTCGGTGTGACGAGGGATTTCACGTCGGTCAATGCGGTTAGTTGAATAGACTTGGGATGGTTCCAGGAAGGTTAATATCACTAATATTAATCTACGAGAAACTACAATATAATTGAAAATGAGACGGATCTGCAGATGTGGCACATAGTTTCATAGTTTCACACATCGTACAATGAATTGTATTGAATGAAGAAGGACTGCAGTCCAACTCTTAAAATCTCTGAAAATTCATTGGAAAATGGCCTCGAGGCAGTCCCCTATGAATTTCATCAACGTGGAACTCTTCAATAGAATCTGCTCGATTTCATAAAGATCCCTTTCTGTAGGAGAATGTTGGAAATCCTCAAAGTAATCAGAAGTGACTTCTCAATCTTGCTAATCTTCAACTAACATAATCGTCAACACAATTGTGAAATATATAGGTTCATGGTGAATTCATCACTGGTATAACTCGATGATACAATCTAGCATTTTTACACGGCTTTTTTAGCGTCTAATTCATCAGCTAGTATTTAGCTTTTTGCTTCCGAGTCTACCAAGGTAGCGGAAGCCTTGTTTTCACTTTTCAAGGACGAAAAAAAAAGTTCTCCAAAATCAAAATTTTCACTCGCGTTTTGCGTTTTAGACCTTTCTGAACAATTTTAGTTCCGTGTCTGTGTGTCTGTCTGTCTGTCTGTCTGTGTGTCTGTCATGAATTCCTTGTAACGCGCATAACTATACGAAGTTATTGTCCGATTTCGATGAAATTTTCAGGGATTGTGCGGGTTGGTGTGTAGACGGTCCCCTATGAAAATCATCATCCTCCGACTGATAGAAGCGACTGCGCATGCGCAAACGTGAATTCCTTGTAACTGCCATAACTTCTACATTTTTCATCCGATTTCAATGAAATTTTCAGGGATGTTACAAATTGGTATTTAGATGGTCCCCCATGAAAATCATCACCTTCCAACTGATATTAGCCACTGCGCATGCGCAAACGTGAATTTCCTGGTAACGGCCATTACTTCCACATTTTCTACCCGATTTCGATGAAATTTTCAGGGATTATGTAGATTAAGTTGTAGATGGTCCCCTATGGAAATCATTACCCCCGGACCGATAGTAGCCGCTTCGCATGCGCAAACGTGAATTCCTTGTAACAGCCATAACTTCTACATTTTCCGTCCGATTTCAATGAAATTTTCAGGGATGTTACAGATTAGTATTTGGATGGTCCTCTATGAAAATCATCACCGCCGGACTGATAGTAGCCGCTGCACATGCGCAAACGTGAATTCCTCTTAACAGCCATAACTTCCACATTTTCTACCCGATTTCGATGACATTTTTAGGGATTACGCGGATTAGGTTGTAGATGGTCCCCAATGAAAATCAAGGCCTTAAAATTTACAGAAGCCTCTGCGCATGCGCATACGTAAAATCCTTGTAACAGCCATTTACATTTTTCATCCGAATTTGATGAAATTTTCTAGGATTGTCCAGATTAGCGTGTAGATGGTCCCCTATGAGGGTAGTGAAAGGTACTTAGAGATTGGTGTTTTGAGATAAACTACTATGCATCGGATCATCTATACAAACGGGTTATGAATACGAGGAAGCTATGTGCCACACCCACTTGGCAGACGTTTTTACATCCAATTCAATTTGCTCACATTATGTAATGTATTTTATCTTGTAACTATTTAATATTGCAATTCGTACTAGAGAAGAAACCTTCAGACATAGGAAGTTTGCCCTCTACCTATCTGTCGCTCAAGGTACCTGTGAGCTCCCTTTTAAATCCCAACCCCTTCAAAATTAAATTTTGAAAGGATCCTAAATAGATTATAAATAATCGTTCATAATTATCGATCTATTTAAGCTACTTATTACTTCTGTAGTCCTTAAACAGGTAAAAATATATGTTTAGATTACATGAGTTCACTGACTACCAATTCAAAGCTGTTGAAAAGACTCTTGGATCACGATTCGTGAATCAATAGCGGCAGATTTTGATGGAAGGATGAGGGAACGTGCTTCTCGCGTTTTTATAACCTTCTGCCGCAGAGCGGGTCAGACGTGTCCACGAGTGAGTTTGAGAGACTTTTCAGTCAGACATAACACTGCTTCCTCGTATTATCCTATTTCTTCAGCCTGTCTAGATGCTTCCTTCTTTCTTCCTTCAACCTTCGCTCTCCTTACACTTCACAACGCAAGAAGGACAGTGATTCGCGGTTCAAGGACTCCTGCACTTCTACCCAGGGTATCTCCAGGAGTCGGTTGATAACTGTTTCTTTCTTTCGCGGAACGGTTCGCATTGCAGCCTTGCTACTCGTGACGTAGAACTGGACCACACCTCGTACCAGCCTGTCAACCTCTCAAGTCATCCTACTTCGCTCGATTTTTTCCCTTTTTTCATACATCGAAATTAACGGCATTTGAACCGCTATAACAGCATATTCTCAGATGTCTAACCAAGAAAGGTGGAACTCCAATAATTGGAGTCAATTATTGATCTCCAATCATGATGTAAGTTATTTTTAAAATCGCATCTTTCAGGTCATAGTGGAAAGGGAATATCTTAATTTTTAAGGTACAATAAATATGATACCTTCTCAAAATTTAACAAACGAACTTTAGGGTAGGCAGCAACCATTCGGAGCTCTATACGGACACCAAAAAAAGTATTGCTGTCTGCCAAAATTTTTAATTTCTTGAGCTACACCTTGGCACGGCAGTACTCAAACTAAACCTTGAATCGTGAAATCATCATGATATTCATCACATCAAATCAATGCCATATCACTTCATTGGAGCAAGAATGATTTCAACCTTCAAAATCGCATTATATGTCTGACTAACCCCTAATGAGCTTATCTCGTCAGAAAGAGGTAAAAAACTGGTTTAATCCGATTGGATTATTATTCATGTTTTTTATAGATGATTTAAAAGGTTTTAGTGAGAAAGGACAACAGAGGCTGGATATTTTTTTTTTTTTTATTTTTTATTTTTTTACTTTTATTTACATATCTACACCCGGAATTATCTCCATATTAGTTTTTTCCTTATTTTCCAGTATACTAGAATGGTTTTATCACTACATATACATGTGCTATTCATAGAAATCTGCTGATACATAAGCCAGTTATTGTTATGGCTATCATTCGGTAGAGTAATTAAAGTGCCAAAGTAGCAGCATTGACATGGATGTAATTTTATTTAAAAAACGTCACAACCATCCATAATAAACGCTACAAATTATTACAAAACATTTTTTTTTTTTTTTTTTTGTGAAAATATTAAACTAGAAAAAGAAACATCCTGTGATCTGTCGGATGAACTCAGGAACGGGAGGAGACCGTTGAACTTGGCACTGCACCCTGCAGTGAAGATTGGCAACTCATCGATCATCCTCGAAGGACCTCTCCCGCAAGGAGGTCTTAAGTTTCATTGATGGGGACCACCCAAGAGAGGGTTCACCCTTGCCGTACTGATGGGTCGTGATTGGAGGATCCTTCAAATCTCGACGGAAAGACTTCTTTAAACGATCTGGATCCTGTCTTAATGAACTGATAATTCGTGTTTCGGTTAATTGCCTTCGTACAGCTCAGCGGCCAGAAATCGTCAATAAAAGTCAGAAATCACGAATCTGCAAAAACCTAGTTTTGATATAATTGGCTATGTAGGTCAACAACCTCTCTTAAATCACCTTGTCGCGTCTCCAAACGTCCCAATCACCACAAATATTTCCACATACTGTTTTTAGTGATTTTGGTTCTCTCTTTTCAAGAAGATTTCAAAAGATTCTCGTTTCAAGAATGAAATTTTCAAATCGCCCTGATTTAACCATTTTTAATATTAAGGTTTGTTTATTCGAATGAGACTCGTTGTTGGTCGAATGATACCACCTAGAGCTCTAAAACCAACCGTCCGCGTCAACTGATTCAGAAACAACACGATGCTGCAAAAGGATGAAGAATGTTGACAAGCGTTTTTTCATCCTCGTTTAAAACCAAGAATCTACAAAAACCTGATTTTGAGGTCGGCTGTGTGTATCAAACTTTGAAACTCTGATGTGTATCAAAACGTTCCAGAGTTACCGGAAAATTTTACAATATACCTACGTTTTTTTTGTTGGTAATTTTGGTTTATTATATATTCATTACTCAAAATGTATAATCGCATCGTTGATTTTTGTATGTATACAAAAAATCAATGAATTTATATAATTGAATGACATCATTCAGAACACGTTTTATTTTACGTTTAAGTGAAATGAATCAGAAACTCGATCTGCGATTAAGACCTCGACGATTCTAATATGATGTGGAAGAGCAACAACCTTTCGAGGCGAACATGAGCTGCGACTCTTCAATACCAATGTGAAGTAGTGCTGCTGCACGGCAGAGAGACAAGGAAGGAGATGAAAGCTGTCACCAGACCTTGTAAATCCTTAGTAAACCGCTGCATCGACGTATCCTGAGAATCTGGTGGCCTCAAAGAATCTATTTTCTTTATATCCCAGGACTCCTGAACCGACTTCCACTGAGATGGAAGGAGGATGAACACTCATTGGTCTGAAAGGATCTCCAATGAAAACCTCCGGAAAACTACAGAACATCTCTCTCATCATCAATCATATTGAAATGGAAATGCTCATACCCTAAGAAGACCCGAAGTTGCTATCGAGAAGGTTTCCTTTCATTGGAATCTCTAATGAGAGAGGAACTTTTTGACTGCCGAGGGAAACCTTTTAGAAGATCCGTCAGCAAGGAAATAATCCGGGCCAGCAAAATATTGTACAAAGCAAGGAGGATTGCAGCTGGGAGTACAGACTGGAACATTCTTACATAGATTCCCAATGCTCCAACAGGAGTTGAAAAGTAATAAGTCAAGTCTAGCAAGCCCTCATGAAAGGTTTTAGTTCCGCTGGTCGGTAGCCAGGATGCATTGACTCTTTCTCATCGCAGTTTAAGATATTGGGCTAATTATTGTGATATTTTATCGCAATTAATAGTATTGAGCCGTGAATAATCTGTGACTTTTGCAGAAGGGTGATCTGTACAGAAATTAATAAATAAACCCTTGTGTAATATTTTAACTCGTTTGTTAGCATAATTCTGTAGTTTTATGGAAATTATGAATTGTTGGTGATGATGGAGCCTCCGCAGAATCCGATATTTGCAGATTCGCGGTTTTGAAGAACTGTCACCTTTACAACGGAACACAGGTAGTCGTAAAACACAACGGAGACCCCAAAAGCAAGCTCATCCCACTCAATTACCCGTCCCTCGGGCCCATCATGATCGGGCATATTTTTTGTACGCAAACCGCCTCCCGTACCTTCCGAAGTCACAACCACTTAACACATGTACAAACAGCCCACCTTTTCTTCCCTTTGCCGTCATTAGGGTTCCCGCCGCCGTTGGAGGTCGATCCGGGCGGGTCCCCACGCGACCATTCAGAAGCTTTATTTACACCTTCCCTTTATAACCCTGTGATCATCGTTATACCACAATAACTTCATTGTGCTTCACGAGTACCTTCTGCATCCCCGATATTATCCTTATCGGTCCCAACAACAATAAGAATTATCTACAAAGATCGATTTCTTCGGGAAGATCGCACAAAACACGAAAAATTTAGGTGTAATAGTTGTGTGGTTACTATTTGAGCTCAGGTTGACGAGGAAAGTATTGTTTGAGATTTTTTCAATTTTTAACCAAAATTTGATAGAAAAGTAGTAACAATTCGTGCTTTTGCCACAGCTACAAGGGTGGAGAGTGAACCAGCCAATATTATAATTTTCCACTATTTTCTGTGATACTTGTTTTTTTACTACTTACAATCAGGTCATTCGCCCTTATGAACAGAGGAGCATTACAAAGAATTTTTTGACTAGTAAGCCCCTTGATGGTATAGACATTGTAGCCAATTTTCGAAGCAAATTACGCCATTGCAAAGGACTCAAAATTTTTAGCTTCAAAGCGAAATGATTTTTTCTAATAAAATTAATTTATTATTTTTCTGCATTTGACTGATCAAAAAGTCTTTTTTGACTTAAACCTTATACTATACGAACATAACCTACCCACTCAACCATTACTGTACAAGTGTTTCCGGGGTGAGTCCTAAGAAGAGAGAGTGGGGGGGAACTCCCCCTTCGCTCTTAAGGCTAAATATGAGGTTAGTCGTGAATGTTCTCACCACGTGGCAGCACCAAAATGAATAAAATTTCGTTTACTTCACATTTGACAACGGATCGAGATATTTTAACCCATTTCAAGCCGAGGGTAGAAATAACAGAGTAATGGGGGGAGGAGGATGAGCTATTTTACAGAATGCCGGCCGAAAAAAGGCATCATTTACTCACCAAGGGGCTATAAAATAGCATTTCATAGGTCTCAGTTTTCCAAATCGATATGATTTATCCATTTCATTGTCAAATATTTTTTTTTAATCTATATAAAATCTAAAAATCTATTTTTATGAACAGGAATCTGCTTCGACTCATGGCCCAGAACGCTCACTCTCCCAGGACCAAATTTGTGCAACCATAATCTTGCTTTCGGCCAAAAGGCCTCCTTTTCAAAAAACAATGTCCCAAATCGCATTGAGCTCCCGAATGTCGAAGACATTTTTCTTTGAAAAGTTTAGGTACAGCATGAACGAGTAAAAATTATTCTACAAAGATTTTCCACTATTTCAATATTTAAAAAAAAATCATTATTATGAGGATGCAAAAATGCATCAATGGCCGGAAATGGGTTAATTCCGCAAACGGATTTCTCTTCAAGATTACCGTAGAATTGAGGGTAATTGGTTCAAAAAGTTTGCAATTTTTTTTTTCTTCACACTGCCCCAACAGTGCTGAGTTAACAGCACAGTTTTCCCCACTCCTGGAGAAAAAAGTCATTAATATTTCAATCACTCTAAATGAAAGATGTTTTGAAAATTCCATCATTAACTCAAGCTGCATGAGAAGATTTTTATTTTTGGCGGGAAATTTGGATGTCGATTGTAGTCTTAAGTTTGTTTTTGTGTGTCTTGAGAGTAAAAAATGCTTGAAGCACATCACAATTTTACGGATGTCACACACGCAGTAAAACGTAGGCCATCGCGAACGGTTCCGCTTAATTGTATTACTCGGGTCGCATCTGCTTGTTGCACAGACCCGTTCGCGAACAATGGTCGCATGCAACGCTTAGCCCAGAGCACCACCGTTACGTTTTATGCCCTTATGCATTCATGTGCCGCTATATCGTGCTCGCTTTAATTCCCTCAAGTACATCATCCCGAGCCAAGACGGCGAATGCACCATGCGGGCGTCGAGCAACGGTGCGTGGACGCCGTTTCCTTCATTATTTAAATATCAACGTCGAACCCGGTAGTCGCTTTGTATGATGCGGAACGATTTTATGATAGTCGCAGAGCAATTAGTCGTGCAGCTCGTTAGCGGGCGAAGTGGGAAAAATCGTTCTGTATTCTCGAATATTACAGTTTTTTTTCTTAAGTTACACAATTGACCTCGTGGTTGTGATCCATTATCCGCCATTATGATGGTAATACGGACAAGCCGGTGCATAAAGATGCAATCAGTGGCACGCGAATCCAACGTGACCTGATCCGGGTGTACCTAATGAACCTTTTCGACGTGAAACGGTTTGTTTCCTAGCTCGTAAAGTCCTCGAGAAAATTATAAGAATAACCGACTGTCTACTGACAACTATTATGATCAGTGCTCATTGAAGGAACATAAACTAACTACGAACATGTCTATCGGTGTTCTACGAGGTCCATCATATTAAAACATGGTTGAACCATAGAGCAGGGCCGGTTCTCAGGCATCTGACGGAATGCACACCAGTAATATAGTACTATTGAGGGAAAATAATGTAGTATTAAAATTATATGGCAGTGTAAAGTGAAGTAGCCCTTAATGCTTCTTCCAAGTTGTCGATGTAAAATGCGATACCTTGATTTTTTATGATCAAACTAATTTTAAAAGAGTCGTAGTCTCAATATCATGACTTTGATTTTCATGGAAATTTTCTTGTTTTTCTTCAGCATTTGAGGAAAATCTTTTTGTTCTTCAACTGTTAGTAGACATTTTATTGTTTTTCTTCAGCAATTTACGAAAATTCTCTAGTTTTTTCTTTAGCAGTTGAGGAAAATTCTCATTTTTCTTTAGGAGTTGAAGTAAATTTTATTTTTCTTCAGCAGTTGAGAGTAATCTTCTTGTTTTTCTTCGGTAGTTGAGGGAAACCTTCTCGTTTTTCTCCAGCAGTTGAAGCAAATCTAGTTTTTCTTCAGCAATTGAGGCAAACCCAGCTTTTCTTCAACAGTAAACGAAATCTTGTTCTTCTCAAGCAGTTGAAGCAAACCCAGCTTTTCTTCAGCAGTTGAGGCAAACCCAGCTTTTCTTCAGCAGTTGAGACAAACCCAGCTTTCCTTCAGCAGTTGAGGCAAACCCAGCTTTTCTTCAGCAGTTGAGGCAAATCCAGCTTTTCTTCAGCAGTTAACCAAATCTTGTTTTTCTTCAGCAGTTGAGGCAAACCCAGCTTTTCTCTAGTAGTTGAAGCAAATCTAGTTTTTCTTCAGCAGTTGAGGCAAACCCAGCTTTTCATCAGCAGTTGAGACAAACCCAGCTTTCCTTCAGCAGTTGAGGCAAACCCAGCTTTTCTTCAACAGTTGAGGCAAATCCAGCTTTTCTTCAGCAGTTAACCAAATCTTGTTTTTCTCCAGTAGTTGAAGCAAACCCAGCTTTTCTTCAGCAGTTGAGGCAAACCCAGCTTTTCATCAGCAGTTGAGACAAACCCAGCTTTCCTTCAGCAGTTGAGGCAAACCCAGCTTTTCTTCAGCAGTTGAGGCAAATCCAGCTTTTCTTCAGCAGTTAACCAAATCTTGTTTTTCTCCAGCAGTTGAAGCAAACCCAGCTTTTCTTCAGCAGTTGAGGCAAACCCAGCTTTTCTCCAGTAGTTGAAGCAAATCTAGTTTTTCTTCAGCAGTTGAGGCAAACCCAGCTTTTCATCAGCAGTTGAGGCAAACCTAGCTTCTCTTCAGCAGTTAACGAAATCTTGTTTTTCTTCAGCAGTTGAGGAAAATCTTGTTATTTTTCAGCTGTTAGTAGACATTTCATTGTTTTTCTTCATCAGTTTACGAAAATTTTCTAGTTTTTCTTTAACAGTTGAGGCAAATTTTCTTTTTTCTTAAGTAGTTGAAGTAAATTTTATTTTTCCTGTTTTTCTTTAGTAGTTGAGGGAAATCTTCTTGCTTTTCTCCAGCAGTTGAAGCAAATCTGGTTTTTCTTCAGCAGTTGAGGAAAACCCAGCTTTTCTTCAGCAGTTAACGAAATCTTGTTTTTCTTCAGTAGTTGAGGCAAATAGAAGATGTCATGGTCGATAAATTTTGGTTTCGTATTCGATAATAACTCGATGCTATCTTCCCTACCGTTAGCCGACGAATTCCTGGTGTAAAAAAAAACCTACCACAAAAAAGCCATAACGGAAACGTACTGCACTTTGAATCCACAAATAATCACCCTAGGCAGGTCATGATTTGGAAATTATAAAACAACATAATATGTACCCAGTAGTACCTTAATTGAAAGAAAAAAAACGTGGTTTAATATCTAGGTACCATTTCGATAAATTATGAACTCATACGGTAGCCTTTGTAACAAAAATGTTGCAGTTCCAATTTTTGAGTAACTGCCAAACGTTCTTTGAGGAAAACCAGGTCGACTGTCACGATTCTTTTCATTAATGAACGTAGACATTGACCTTATCCAGTGACAAAGTATAAACAGAAGGACAAGATATTATCTCTCGATATAAATATCAGCGAAGGTGCCACGCCCGAAGTCTGACTCCTGGCCTGCAGGCTCAGTTCAAGGAGAAACTACCCGTCGCTGGAGGCACCATTATGAAAAGTGGTGCAAGACTTTTAACTGCAGAATCGAAAGGCTTTGCGTCAGAAGTACGCAGATCCGTTATAAAATATGAATTCGTTCTCAACTTGAGCCACGTTTGGTTTAATTTGAACGGGAACTAGGTTTTTGTGTTTAAAATAACATACAGGTAGGTTCCAAAGTAATTGATAGAGCATCGAGTACTATCAATTCGCTCCTAAGAAGCGATATATACTGTATCCGTCTACGTACAGTAAGTACCTACTGTCAATTTTAGTCTTCAGATGTCATCTAGGTATGAGCGAAATCGAACAATGAGGAGGATTCTACATTTTTGTAATAACAGAGGCTGACATCTACCCAGAAGTGATGAAATTCACAAAGGACCATCCAGAACCCATCCACCACAATCCATGAAATTTTCATCGAAATCGTTCTATAAAATAATTCGGGTTGGCCCTTTATTAGGTTTTGCGAATCCACACGACCAAAATTTGTCAGGAATGTCAAAAACAAAAGATAAAATTGGAAATTTCGACTCTGGGCAATTGGAGATGGAGGGGCTGAAGAAAAACATCATTTTATATGAACATAAATAACCTCCAATATAATCATTCACGAAGCACAACCTTCTTTTCGAGAGGTCATAAATTTATTCACTTCACTCTCATTCTTCAAATACTTCTCAACGGTGCTTTCAATTGTTCAAGTAGTAAAACATAAAAGTAGGGAAAATAAAATAAATTGTAGATTATTAAATCGACGAACGACATATTTTTCACAAATATTAATTCTATTTAAAAACTAGTAGTTTTGACTAATAGCCGTTTGTTTCCGCAAGCCATTGATTGATTCGAAGTTACAAGGAAAACAGTTACATAATATGTAACTGTTTCGATATTATCGAATAATTGTAGGCAATAACAAAAGTTGTATAACATTGAATCAGACCGAACTGCGCTTAATTGTACATACGGAAGAATCGACTATTAAAACTTCCCGTTGCTACTTTTATGTGGAGAGCTCATCATCTCGAGACCTTTGCTCCCATTCAAGAAACGACTGGAGGTCACTTCAAATTGCCTACTTATTCCCCCATTGGAACCAAGTCAATGCTAAACGCATTAAGACATATATGCATAAATCGTAAAGGTGTGTCCGTAATTCCCCTACATTAGTTCTATCGGTTTCGACCCGTTTGAAAGAGGATATATTAAGGTAATATATAATGTACGAAGGGTATTAGTAGGTAACAATCATGTTAACAACATGAACAATAATTGTTCATGTTGTTAACATGATTGTTACCTACTAATACCCTTCGTACATTAGAGAAATCGATAAATCTACAATTCGTCGTATCAATGTTTTCGGAACAGGAATAGCAGTGAATATTGCTTAACAATTACCTATTGTTAAGCAATATTCACTGCTATTCCTGTTCCGAAAACATTGATACGACGAATTGTAGATTTATCGATTTCTCTCGATTTAGAGGCTCGACGAAATTTGATGGAACCTAGTTGGATACTGGGACGAATTTGAAATACAGACGAATTTTGGTCCTGAAAAATCGGAATTTTTACTCAATTTTGGGTTTTGAAATTTTTCGAAAACTTTCAATAATTTTTTTTCCATATTTGTCTACTTAGGCAAACCTTACGGACATGGCGGAATATTTTGAAGGATTTTCCAGGAAATGTTTGTGTAATTCCTTGAGGATCCTCTACGAGTTGCAACGGTGTTGGACTATTGGTAAGCCGAAACGTGAATTCTTATAAGTGCTATTTATTATTTCATACCTGTGCAAAATCGTCAGAATTCGGATGATCTTAGCAAATTTTCGAAGAAAATGAAGCTATTGAGTTGGCCAAAATATTTGAAGAACAGGAAAATGTATTATGTCACTCGGTACGAAAATGAGCTGTTGTCTAATAAAATAGTTACACGTGTGAGTCAGAATGTTACATTACGTAATAACAATAGAAAATAATTTAACGAACGTTTTTCAGAGGGTAATAAAAGATATGACTATCGTATTTTTTGAGGTTTTGGGTGTGAAATTTCCTATAAGAATGCCCATCTTATAAAGTACCTATAAATTATCAGTCGAAAATCGGTTAAAATATCTATTTCTTTGAGAATTCTCTCATTTACTCATTCTCCACGAACGGGAATTCGAAGATTACTGGAAAGTTGGATGAATTTCATAGAAATCCAATCAGCAATGGGATTCTGAAAGGATAACAATATTATCCACAACAATTACATACATTGAATAGAATTCTCAGTGTCATTGTTGTTGTCTCTAAATGTAGAAGAAAAACAACAGCGTGAAGTTCATGTTTTATCAGAAAATTTCGGTGACTACCTGTTTATTAAAGGTATGATTGAGGAGACGATAGCATTAGATGCAATCTTTTTCGAACTAACTTTTTTTTCCACGTCATTCTTTACGAGGAAGTTAACTGTTCAAACATGAAAACATTTTCTGTCCGAATCGTCGTAAGCTATATAAAATTCGTACATAACATCTCTTTCTTACATTTGTGCTCAGTCACAGTGACCCCGTGGCGGAGACACACGTGAGCCATCTTTTACCGTAAAATACAAACGAACGTCGAATCTTTTCCCTCATTTTTCAACTCTTTTTTGCTTACCAAGGCCATGAAAAGTTCTTCTGTTCTCTCCTCATCAAACCCGTTGGATTTCCGGGAGAGGAGAAAAAGTCGTACTATTCGCTTTTACAACGGTTCCTCTCTCTGCGGCTCTTTTTTTCCCCTACTCGGGACGTCTGGTGATTTTTTGACATTGGTCATGGGCTCGTTCCTTCCACATATTACCACATCCGCCCCACACTCTGCTGGTCCTCCTAACACGGTTCACAGTTAGCACGACGTTCAGAAAGGGCTATCAAAATATCTGCCACTTAACTGAGGCATCCTTACATTACGTACTTATCTCGATTTACTTGGTAAAAAATACAAACCCGACTGAGGTCGTTCCGGCTGAACTTTCGGCTTTTTGCAAAAAAGTCACTATAAGCGACACCACATTATTATCTTGTGTTGATTAGTGGTAACTATTAAATAGTTTACAAATTTTGTAAACTCTGTCGAAGATGGAAAAAAGTACATTAAAAAATACAAGCGTGCTCATTTAGACAATGGCAAATACCAATAATTGGCGAGGAATTGATTAATATTATGATGTTGTTGAGATTCTACATAATTAGACAAACAGCACTAAAAGCAATGCAACCCAAAACTGGCATTTTTATTCGTTGCATACAAATTGCAACTAAGGAAAACCAACTTGTGTTCCAATTCGTAAGAATATTGTTATACCCATCGATGAGTACAAAACGTATTCCACAATCTTACTGATAAAGCTCTAGATTCAAGAACATTCATGTGTGTATTTTATTTTATTTATTATTTTCTTAGAATAGCAATTTAGGTGAGAAGATCCCTGTATTAATCATGGCAGTTATTTGCCGAGCTAGCTTTCGCCTCAGGGCATCGTCAGGACTCTTGTTTATTTTTAATAGTTTATTAATATGGAGCTGCTAAATTCCATTTTGAATAAGGTGGGGTCATCCATCCTTGCCAACAATCTTATCATGAGACGTAATAATTACGATTGTTATCAAGAATGGATGACCCCACCTTACTCAAAATGGAATTTAGCAACGCCATAATTAATAACTATAACTAAACCTGACGATGCCCTGAGGCGAAAGCTAGCTCGACCAATAAAAGGAAATATATTCATAGCTAAGGAAAAGCCGTTTTATTTTATCCCTGTATTGATCATGCGCGGGATTTGCGAGGATAATTTCAAATGAAATTTCGAAGTTTTAATGGCGTCAGCGTCACCATAGGAGTGGCATGGAAGATGTCCAAGCAATGACGTCACCGGTGTAATACCTACCTTACTACCTATAATACACCTACAATTAAGGTAACAAAAACGTTATTGCGATCCATTAATTCCACGTTTCCGCTATTATAATGGAAACAATTCAGCAAAGTTCACATTGACGGGCGACGCTCATCGAGAATGTAACTATTGTGTTTCCGATTATGTTGATGTTTCTAAACATTTTCACATTTTCCAAGCCCCCCTACCCTGAATATATGACATGGTAACATGAAACCAATCCAGTCATGTTGAAAAAAACGTTCTAATTTGAGCAAAATTGAACCAACAGTTATTCAGAAAAATTACGCTCAAGTAAGAATTTTAAAATTATCCACGAGAATTATCACCTATAATAATTATAGGTAATAATTTCCACAATTATTGTGGAAACAATATTTAATTAAATTTAATTTAGGTAGCTATTAATCTATATAAACACGCATTTTCATCTACAGGTAGTTACGTCACCCCATTGAATTGATGGAAATTATTTATGACAAAACAAATTATCAATATTATTACGTATTACTCTCTTGCTGAAGCTACATTGATGTGTTTTGCTTGTTTCAGGTAAGCAGAGAAGAGCTTTGACGTTTTTCATTACTCCTCGTGAGGATTCGAAGGGTAAAATTTAGTAGTTGTTTAATAAACGAATTAATAATCCCGTAAAATGTCCATCTAAAACAATACTTTTTAACATTTTTTATTCTTTAGATAAATAGTTTTGAAGTATCATTGACCATTGACTATTATGTTTTTGAATGGAGAACATAAATATTTTGTACCATCAGAAAGCAAAGTCTATGCAGCACCACTGGATTCCATTGTGTCACTAAAGTCCCTCTACCCTATATTTTGGAATCGGTTGATTTATGGTCGTGTAGTCAAGTTCAGAATGAGCAATTCGACTGTTTTTCCCCCGAACTCAGTGGCTCCAACTAGTCCGAATGCAATAAAGTTCAAAGTCAAGCGTCTTGGAGCCCATACTAATCCGGATGATTTTGGACTGGATGAAAGCTAGGAAATCGTAAATAAAACTCATTGAGGACGATCCAAGGACTAACCCGTAATTTAAAATTTCACCAGAATCATAAAATCTTTTCGTACCCGTCCGAAAGAGAATTTCGCCAAGGCACAAGGCAATGACATTCAAACACGAAACCGAAATCGTTCAGAACGCTCTGAAAAATATGGATTCTGGATTCTAGACTCTGGACGAAATGGAGCAACACTTAGCTCGCTAAGTTCCTGTAGCGTTTTTGGTTGTTTTTTGATATCACATCTACTTTGCCGAAGTTGTGAGCCGAGCATGAAACTCTTTGCGAGTTCTGAACTTCTTTTCTTTTCTTTTATCGAGCAATTTTTGGTTAATACAAGGCGCGGGATCCAGACCCATAATCAACACCATTGGTGCGACTTATATCCTCATAATCCGCGGGTTCTCCTGCCGGTTACTGCGCCCCCAAAACCGACGCTAATAGCCCTCCCAGTCGAACGCATCACGTTCTGCTCCACCGTTGAAGATTCCCCGGTTAAACGGTCTCGTTTCCTTGATGATTCCAACGATGAAAAGAGAGGGTTTAATCCAATTTTAGTGAGTCACGCCAAACCTTTTTAACCGGGAATAACCTTTAGGGAAGATGAACCGCAGGAGTTCGGCGTCCTCCATCGCATACCTCCACGCTTCGTGAACCTTCTTTCCTTTATCCCTAATTTTCTTGGGTTCTTTCCCCTTTCCCGAAGGTTTTTCCTGGGAGGTTTTCTTGGGTGAGTTGACTCCTGAGAAGCTACGCTAATCAGCGGAAATTTCACCAAGTCACGTCTTCCGTTTATCAACTTTTAATTGGATAGAATCACTATTCTCATCTCTGATTATTAACTCAGTCATTTCCGCACCCATTTCGCCTTTTTTGGTCCTTTCTTATTTTCTGTAAGGAAGCTATACTATCCACCGTCTTAGACAGTACGACAACGATTGGTCACCATACTAAGCTTGAACCAGGAATCGATTTCCATAGAGGACATTATTTACTTCGATTTCGTAAATCAAGTCCATCGTCGGGAACCTTTTACACCCACACAGCAAGGATAGTGTCTCCTGCAGACGAGGGATTGGGTAATCTTGTTCAGCCAGAGGATTTCAGTGCAAAAGCACCAATTTATTGGGTTTCACCAACTGGGGGGTCTGCCCTTTCACCATGATGACGGGAGCTCTCACCAAGGGCTCGTGGATAGACTGATTACCCCTGCAGCTAGAAGGTACTTGATCTGGTTTTATACTACTCCACGTCGTGCGCGTGGGACTGGATATGGTGTGTGCTGGATTTCGTGGGTGTAGCCAACAATGCAACCTGGCTGGTCAAACATCCTTATGACGAAGCAGGTGTTGGAAATTTCTTCCTTTGGTGTTACATTAGTCAGTTGGGGGATTCTTCTGAATGTTGCTGCTGCCGAAATCCTTGCTTTTTCTCATGTCATCACATTGATCCTGCACCAAGAATTGTCTTTCACTTAAGGCACTATTTACTAGGCTTTTTCTAGTACAAGCAGTGATGATGGGATCATTCATTTTCATCTCTAACCACACCAATCAACATCGAGGATATTTAAAGACAAATACTCCGTCCTCATGTCTCCGCTCCTTATTCGCTCAATGTTTACTCTAAGCAAGCATGGGAAGAGTTCTCCACCCAAGAATGACTCAAACCTTTCCGATGATATGCAGATACGAAACCCACCCACTCGAATCAAATCTGACCTCATAACCGTTTTTCCGATCGGGTCAGGTGTGGAAGTGAAGGTCGAGCCTGTCGGGCAGATCCCGAAACATTTACCGCCCTCATTGTTTGTGTCAGGCCGTGCCTTCGGGTCTTACCTACTTCTTTGAAGAAACTAATGCCGTACGAAGCAACCTTGCAACCCACAACCCGGATAAAATTGAAAGCCCGAGATGTAAAACTCGGAATGATGCAAGAACTGTTTTGAAAGAGCTTTTGGCGAACTGCTCTCCTTTTCGTTTGATAACACTGGTGCTGAAAATTTCAGCATTGCGAGTGGGTGTTGAATTCACGATTTTAAAAAAGTTCTAAAACGGAACTACTCCAACTCCTTATTTTAGGTTTTGGAACTGTCGTATCCCCACGTTTTTGAACTAAATCCTTTGCTGAGGGAACCAGTCCAATTTGAGACCATACATTTCCTCCCAAGTGATGAAACCAGTCCAATTGGAACAGCTAGGTACTCCACATTCTGGACCAGTTTCGCTCATAGCTTAATGGATATTTAATATGATTATCCAAAACATTAGTTTAGATGACTTTTCCATGCTCATTTGAAACAGTTTCTCCCAAGTGAGGAAAATAGTCCAATATGGATAGTCACCTTACATTTTAGTCAAGCTTCTCCTCTTAGCTCTGTATCAAAATCATTTTTCAAAATCATTTTTCAAAATCATTCAAATTCAAAAACACATTCAAAATCATTCTCCTCTTAGCTCTGTATCATTTATATTACATCAACTTGACTCTATTCAGAATCAGCTTAATCCATTTTAGTATTCATAAATTGCTCTATTGTTCCACATAGTGCTGACGGTTCAGCTGCTGAATCTTTTTGTAAATTTGGCTGATAATACTAAAATATTATTACCTCATACTTATATTGATAGATCAAAATTTGAACAGTACACATGGTTACTCATACAATACTACAAACTATTTATCTCTAAGTAGCTCCTCTACTATAATGAAGTGGACGACTCTTAGGTTTCCAACTCCTCTATTCCCGAAGGAACAATCGCATACAACTCCGGTAGGTCGACAATGGAACTACAACCCCACTGGGAACTCATTGTTCGCTGACAAGCTTCAGGTAGCTCCTCAACGGGCGTCCTGCTGGTTTGAGCGATGATGTTGTGGCACCCGAGATACGGCTTGTGAAAAGTTTTTCGCCCTTTCACCCTTAAAATCATCTTGGGGGACCGTCTTTTGCGAAATGCTCCACTGCTTGAGAGATTTATAGGTTATAATGGGAAAGTGGTCGCAAAACAATACTGCGAACTACGAGGAAAAAACATTACAATGGCTGTTTTAGGTAGGTGAGATTTCAGAATTGAATGGCACACAAATACCAGAGTAAGATGTGTTATAAGTGCTATAAATATGTCTCATAGGATTGATTCATTAGCAATTAGTAGGTGCGAGTGGCCACCAGCTTACTTTTCGGTTAGAGCTCGAATAAAACTTATGAGCGCAAATCTCAATGCTCAAAACAAGCACAACGCTCATTTTTAAAACGAACAATGGTGCACAATGCACAACGTTTTTGCTTCCGAGTCTACCAAGGTAGCGGAAGCTTTGTTTTCACTTTTCAAGGACGAAAAAAAAAGTTCTCCAAAATCAAAATTTCCACTCGCGTTTTGCGTTTTGGACCTTTCTGAACAATTTTGGTTCCGTGTCTGTGTGTCTGTCTGTCTGTGTGTCTGTCCGTCTGTCATGAATTCCTTGTAACGCGCATAACTATACGAAGTTATTGTCCGATTTCTATGAAATTTTCAGGGATTGTGCGGGTTGGTGTGTAGACGGTCCCCTATGAAAATTATCATCCCCGGACTGATAGAAACGACTGCGCATGCGCAAACGTGAATTCCTTGTAACGGCCATAACTTCTACATTTTCCATCCGATTTCAATGAAATTTTCAGGGATGTTACAGATTAGTATTTAAATGATCCCCTATGAAAATCACCACCTTCGGACTGATAGTAGCCACTGCGCATGCGCAAACGTGAATTTCCTTGTAACGGCCATAACTTCTACATTTTCCATCCGATTTCAATGAAATTTTCAGGGATGTTACAGAGTAGTGTTTAGATTGTCCCCTATGAAAATCACAGAGAATTGTTTTTCATAGAGGGGTTCATTCACAGAGTGATGGTCTCCTGTGAGAATCTCAAATCCCATTAATTGCATGGCTTCGGTAGCTCAGAGGATAAAATCTTGATCTGAGCTCCTAAGGTCGAGGGGTCGAGGGTTCGAAACCCAGCTGAGGCTATGTATTCTTTTGATCCAATCACATACACCTACTCACTTAATTTTTCATCCGAATTTGATGAAATTTTCTAGGATTGTCCAGATTAGCGTGTAGATGGTCCCCTATGAGGGTAGTGAAAGGTACTTAGAGATTGGTGGTTTGGGATTAACTACTATGCATCGGATCATCTATACAATCGGGTTATGGATACGAGGAAGCTATATCCCACACCCACTTGGCAGACGTTTTTTTTTTTTTCAAATTAGAATCCCTAATTTCCTAAATGATACATGATTTTAACAAATTTTTCCAGGATGAATCAATCACATGATATTAGTTTGTCGATATTCGATCTTCCTATAAAAAAAATTATCAAGAATTTCAGAGGATGTCCCTTAGAGTTGTGTATGGATTCTTCCCAACTATCGCTCTCACTCTGGGTTGCCTCATTACGAGATTATTTCAAGATAATTTATACTTCGAGAGAATTTCATATCAAGCGTAATTGGTTTTCTTCGTCTAGGATAAATCAGACATTGTTTGTGATATTCTTTCTAACTGTTATAGGTACCCAATTCTAGAGACAACTGTTTAAAAGGAGAAAAATTCAATGAAACATTGAAATTATCAATAGATTCAGAGAGAAGAAAAAATTTTAAAATCATGTGTCAGACACGTTAGTTCGGTACATTCGAAAAACACGAAACCTCGCGTGGGTACTGTCATTCTGTGCACTAGAAAAATTAGGGTGACGGGCAATTTTTCAAAGAAAATTCACGTAGAAACAGAAACAGGTACGTAAGATAGGAGTTCTGGAATGAAAAATAAATACATTTAGAGCGTAAGTATTACAACAATTTTTCCAAATAGTGTACTTAATATCCGAGCTGATTTATGATTCCGGATTCCGTATCTCGTGACTCATTCAACTGATTTCATATCATTTACAAGGCATTGTGAATCAAAAAATTTTAAAACCGGACGCTCTAAAAAAAAAGGAGACAAAAAGTTCACCTCGAAGGCTCATATTCATACAATAGCTTCCGCAGATGTTGCAGACAACATGGGGAAAATTATGGGAAGCGACCCGCGAAAGGGGGTATTCGTAGATTTTCATTCGAAAAAAGAAAAACTCGCATTTACATGTCGAATGGAGATCTTCGGACAATAGAAGAGTCTGATAAGGTCGGACGGTCGTCCTGGGAGATGACCGTTGTATTGGTACTGAGGTCTTCCACTACGAGATTCTTTCGGAATAAGGTTCGTGGAAGTCGTGATCGCCGGCCAACGGGGTCCGGTCTCGTTCGTTCTTTGTGTACCTCTGTAGTTCGGATACCTGCAGTTCCTCATTAATAATTCACTATTTGTCACGAAATCGCGGAATTGAAACGGTAAATTTTCTTTCTTTTTTTCCTCCGGCGCATGATGAGGTATCAGAATGTTCAATGATGAGTCCGATCCTGGGGAGGGGTTAGCGGGTTCGCAGATCTTTTTGAAATGCGGGGTCTTGTTGTACAACGGTTCATTCACACGGTACTCAGACGTCACAACTGACCGGTGTACCGCCTCGCTCACTTGTCTGCCAACTGTTGCGAAACCTCAAAGATACCTAGATAATACATGCATAATGATTTCCGTTCCTGTATCATCTGTGATTTGATCGTTTACGGCGAAAAGTTCAAAACTTCAATCGTCTCTTTTATTTTCCTCGTAGCCAAATTCAATATAAGTATAAGTATAAGTGGTCTCCTGAACTTTTCTGAAACTTTCCATGGGTTCTAATGCTTCACAACACACCAGGTTTCAGAAGAAACCTAGTGACCCCGACGTGATAACAATGAGGTGGCATGGAGTGCAAACGTGCTAGTCCAGTACCGTAGTAAAGCCTCTGGAGTAAAAGTAAAGGATTCTTGACCCCTAGTACCTGTACAACAAATGCCATGTGCACGCAGAAATATACAAGGCGACTCCAGGCTTTGCTGACCATCGCCTCAGGAGTGATGGTACAGGATTCCTGACCTCCTTGGTGAGCCACATGATTCCTCAGTGGTACCCGTCAAAACCAGAACATTGGGAAAGCAAGTCCTATAGTGGATACATTCCCGATTTAACCCAGCTCATTGTCAGAAACGTGTGATTTTCGAAGTTCGTTGGAAGGGACCAATTAAATTGTAATAGGCATAGCTGGGGAGAGGTGGCAAAAAGAGATTACTTGTTTACATTGCTGATGTAATTAGGAGATCGACAGGGAAACACTCATGGGAAGAAATCATGGGATTTGGTGACACAACTGAGTTGACCTAGATTTGCAGAGAGGCCCGGCCGGTTATGAAAAGCCACCTACTCATTTGAATGTCACCAGGCTGTAGGTTGCAGACCAGTCGGAGTGAGCTTGATGAATTCTGCAAACTTCTCTTCTAACCTCCTTCTTTCCAACACCAGAAGATTTTAACACAGAATGTGTTTTTGCGATGACCTACCGAAAAAAAAATCGTCACGAAAAAGCGACAGAAAAAACCGTTACGCGCCTTTTATAATGATTTTCACGTGCAACCAAGCCGTTGGTAAGGAAATAGAACTCCCGCAGTGTTCATTGCACAGAAATTGTTCACCATTCGTTGGAAAGCTCTCAATTTATATAGTATTTTTCTTGTAGTTACATATTTATTTATATAACATTTATAGGGTTTTAGACCAAATTAAATGTCTAATAATTATTTATTTTATTATTGCCAAAGACTCCACATTTATTATTGTTGTTTTTTATTTAACGGATGACTAGCATCGCAAAAACACATTCTGGGTTCCTATGATTTCATACAGAGTATGGAAAAAGAAATAAACCGGGGGGTGCAGGGGGGCGGAGCCCCCCGCCAAGGCGCAAAGCGCCGAGTTTTCAAATAGGGATTTTTGAAATAAGTACCTAAAACCTACGCAAAATCTCATCTATCACTTTTGTCTTTATCTCAAATTTTATTTTTTAATTCAACTTTTTTCACTTTGAAAAAACCTTAAAAATCCTCATTTACTTTCATTTAAACCTTTTTTTACTCTCATTTAAACGTTTTTTAAATTGAATTAAACCATTTTTACTTCATTAAAACCTTTTCTTATTTTAACTAAACCTTTTTTTACTTAAATTTGATTACCTATTTTTTACTTTGAATTAAAATAATTTTACTATTTCCATAGAAAAGTAAATTTTCGAAGAAAATTAATGCATGAAAACTCTATTTACCCACAAAAAAATTATCGGCGACCATCCTCAAATTCATAGGGGACCATTCTTAATTTCAATGGGATCATCCTTTGAATGGTCTTCTTTTCCAATCATGATCACCTATGAATTGGAGAGTGGTCCCCTATGAATTGGATTATGCCCACTTTAGAGTTTGAGAATCGGTGATTATTTCGAATGAGTTCGAAAACTGTAGATATCCAGAGTAAGACAAGAAAAGAGAAAGGTACTAATTTGCTGACAATTTTGTTCTTCAAATGAGGAGTATTAAGGTGGCAGTACGTACAGTAGGTAGGAATATTACTGGAGGCTCTATTTTCTTCTCCGCGTTAGACATCGAAGAGACTTTCAAGAGTCTGGAATTGAGTTGGAAAAAATGTATTTATGCGTCCAGTATTTATGACGATATGTTATGATTGAACATTCCCCGTAGGTACCGCAAGAGCAACGGGTTTTGTGACGAAGTGAGTCGGGGATCTTCATCTACTATTGTACTTTACACTTGTATGCTATTACGTCGCAAATCTACGTATTTTATTGATGACTAATTGACTAGCTGCGTACTAAAAATGAGGGGTAAGCACTCAATCAGGATCCTAAGCTAAACTAACTTCTTCCCGATCACTTTCACTGGCCTCTAATAGGTATTGTACCAGAAATCAAGGCAAAATGGGAGACAAGCTTTCTTTCATCTTTCACACTAATGATTCTTCCTCCTCATAGACACTTGCAGAGTCCCATGAGAAGTTATGTGTCGAGATTCAGCTGTCTATTAATGACAGGGGAGGAGTCAGAGTTTCTTGAGAACACCCCTCACTTATCTTTGTTAACAGGAGACTTCTAGCCAGAATCAGGAAACTGGAAGTCAGGAAGAAATTATTAATTTTTTCCAGCTTCAATGGCGGAGTCTATATCCGGTTCTTTCATACCTCATCAATAAAATACGTAGATTTGCGACGTAATAGCATACAATATTACGTCGCAAATCTACGTATTTTATTGATGACTAATTGACTAGCTGCGTACTAAAAATGAGGGGTAAGCACTCAATCAGGATCCTAAGAGCCGATTTATTCTAAGTTTGATATCATTATGTAGTCAGTTACTCAATTATTCGGTCATCAAAATCTTGCTCCGTCTTAAATTAGATGTCTCCAGAAATATAAAACCAAAAATATCTGAACTACTAAAACTCTCCCAAATGGATGAACCAATCACGCTCAAACGGCTGAACCACTTTATTTGCCTAATCAGGGTGTTAGAAAAAACCTATAGAAGTGCATAAAAATCGGATAATTTATCACGAATGAAAAAAAAACACAAACGGTGGATACAGCTTTCGTACAAGTACGCAACCACGAGAGACATTTTATGTCTTATGTTTGATAAATTGAGAGCTTTCCAATGAGTGGTGAACGATTTTTGTGGGGTGGAAAATGAGGAAGTTAGTTTTCCCTAGGAACGATTGGTTGTACGTGAAAATCATCAGAAATTTCCGCGTAACGCTCCCCTCGTAACGCTCCCCGCGTGACGATCCCCGCGTGACCATCCCCGCTTGACGATTTTTCATTTATGTGCCATAGTAAAGACATAAAATGTCAAAAAAGTTACAACCAGAACTCAACATCATTGAAGACATTTCAGAGCTTTTTGAACGTCTTAGTAAGATCTTGAAGGCATTATCAAGGCCTTCAGCAGTCTCGTATGGGCTGGATTGTTGTTAGAAACGTGAATGCTTTGAACTACAATTTCTCAGCACTGACCATCCAAAATAGTCCAAATTTGGATCATTTTTTATTTCAAGCTCCAAGACGATTGCCTAAAATTTTCATTGCATTTGAAATTTCGCGTAAATTTTACTGTCGTAGGAGCAAACAACTACAAAACCATACGAATAAATTATCAGATTTTGATAACATTTTCAAATTCCAATCCCTAGGTGTCGCGCCAAAAGTAAAGTCTTCTCACGAGCCTACATAACTTGATTTCCGATTCATTCTTTCGATTTTGCTCCAACTGGATAATTGGACTGAAATAATAAGAAGTTGGTTCCAAAAAAGTTGCTGATACATTTCATAGCATTCCAATAATCAGGAGAATGATGAGAAAATAGCTAAGTATTCTGAAAAATTGACATGCAGCTGAGAACATTTTCTTGTTGTTAGTTCTTAGTGCAGGAAACCACTGACTTGAACGTGAAGATCGTGATTAAAGCTAGAGTGATGGATGCATGAAGTAGCTATAATCCATTGATGCCTAAGTTTTAACATCCACCAAAATTGCTCACACAGCTAAACTAACTTCTTCCCGACCAATTTCACTGGCCTCTAATAGGTATTGTACCAGAAATCAAGGCAAAATGGGAGACAAGCTTTCTTCATCTTTCACACTAATGATTCTTCTTCCTCATAGACACTTGCAGAGTCCCATGAGAAGTTATGTGTTAAGATTCAGCTGTCTATTAATGACAGGGGAGGAGTTTCTTGAGAACACCCCTCACTTATCTTTGTTAACAGGAGTCTTCTAGCCAGAATCAGGAAACTGAAGTCAGGAAGAAATTATTAATTTTTTCCATCTTCAATGTTGAGTATTTGCAGATAGTGAGACCCTTCCTGCAACATCTATATCCGGTTCTTTCATACCTCATTCTGCGTAAAAGCGGACTGCATCCTAGATCCTTGTCAATCCCAGTGATTTGGACGTCCGCATGCGTTAATCCAAATCGCAACTGTTACGTCTTGACAGTGAGCTAACCCAGAAAGTGAATGGCGAACAGAGGTAGGGAGGCGGTCAGGAAAGTGAAACCAGGGTGTGGTTCGAACGAGACTCTCTCTCCAATCCGCCCCCTCTGCTCCAGATTTGACCTCGTTATGAGAGGTGGACTACTCGAAAATGAGTGTGCAGTCGCCCCTTCTACGGGGACAAAAGCTACACGTAGACACGATATGCCCTTTCACCTTCAGCCGGGTGCCCTGCTGAGTACCACGATGTTGCTCAACAGCCTCCAGTGAACCTCTTTCCCCCGATGACCTTACTGACAACACCCTACCACCCAACAATGATACTGCAACGACAACAAACTTCTTTGAGTTGAACGATTTCAAATCCACGCGGTTTAGCCACTAACTTGTTCCCGATTGAGAAGTTCACAAAAACTACTTTTTAACTCAGATCAGTCAAAACAAGTAATAAAACACACTTGGCCAAAAAGTCTAGTAATTTGGGTGAACATTTTAGTTCAGCAGTACAGTACTGTAACATAGAAGTACAGAATTTGCGTAAAAATTATTGCAGTACTAGTGATGAATTCCCAGCTGATGGTACCCAGCACCCATGCTTATTACTAATGAAATAAGCGAAGTTATTTATCTTAAATTATTATTCTATTTTTACATTACGAATAAGCAGGAATACTTCTCAAGTCATATTGGTTCAAGACCTGGGAAAAACTGAATGAGTAGTTCGCGGTGGGGGCATGTTTTTCGGAGGTAAGTGTGACGGAATTTTCCAAGCTAGCAACAACTATTATGCCAAGGATGGCCGGAGAACAAAAACAAGTGTTTTTAGGGCGAGCAGTAGAATCATCACATTATACTATATACGCCTCGCTGGAACAAAAACAAATAGTCAGGCAATTAGCAAGAGCGCGATGTGAGCAGCTTGAGCTGAATGGAAAAATATGGAATCGGGGAACTGAAAAGGCACTAAGTTACATGTGTAACTGCTCGCAGGAAGAAACAAGCCTCCATTTCTATTATGTATGCCCATTTATGGCAGAATTTAGGTTTAGGCATTATGGCAAAAAGTTCTTCTAGTCGTGGGAAGCCATTCAATTTCTAAACAGAAATGACTGGTACAGGCTTTATACATTTCTTAGATAAGCTCTGAAGTATCGAGCATTCTTGATTATGAGTTTCAGCAAAAAATGTCATTTCTGTAAAACTATCACTCTGAACTGATTTACATGTAAATTTATTCACACATTTTATTATTATTATTAATATTACTGTAGGCGTTATAATTAGCATTAATAATATTATTGTATACATTAATTTCTTCGTGTACAACTGTATCTAATAAAACGCAAGAAGGCTTGCTTTCTAAATACGATTTTAAAAAAAATGAAGTAAAATCGACTAATCAATTACTAAATGAAAAACATTTTTAAAAACTTGTTACTTACAAAAAGGATTTACTTACATGAATCATATATCATGTAGCTGACCTTTGGTCCTTGCTCTATTATGTTTTATTGCAACAATTTTATAGTTTTGTATTTTTGGTTGTTGATACAATAAATATTTTTTCTATCTATCTATCTGTTTCTCAAGAGCAACAAATATAAATTAAAAATAAATGAATGAATTCAAACTTAGCACAATATTGAACTTGAACCAATTTATTAGAACGAACTCCCCAATAAGGAGAAAACCCTCTGATTATACTAATACTCGTTTCAAACGGAGATAGAAGTTTATCCAACTGAATGGTCACGTTCGCGAATTTGTTCCAGTCGTTGGGAGACACCGGGAGTCTACTGAATAGGTCAGCTTTGTGTGGGGAATCCGCCTTTCGTCAATCACAGTTCCGACCCTCGTAGGTTTTCTTTCATTCTCGCATTTCTAAAAGAACATCCCAGAAGACGCCTTCCGGTTTAGAAGTTGCGAATCCATCAGTCACGCTTCTTATTGTGAATTTCTTGAATTCGTTCTCTTGATCACTAAATAAATTGTACTCGTACTTTACAGTAGTAATGTACGCTCTTTCCCGTGCAGACTTTCTGGTAGTGAGGATTCTTAGGCGAAACAGACCAATCGGAATCGTCCTTGTCAAGTCCAAATCGACCCTTGTAGGTCGTACTAATTTCTCGAAGTAGGTGTAACTAAGTGCAGAATGACGAAAGAGCTGCCTTGGTCGAGATACGAGTCACGTGATTTTCAAAAGTCCGGAATCCCTAAGCCTCCGACTCCGTCTCAACGGACGGTATCTTAATTGAATTCATCAAGACGAATGGGCGTCTTCCTCCATCAAGTCGGAGCTTTTTTTTTCGAAATGTCCACTGCTTTCCATTTGAAAACTAAGTCATCCCAAAGACCCTCCCACAATGGAAGAGTCTTGATTGAATAACTTGGATGAGAGGAATCATTTTTTACACCGTTAAAAGCGTTATCATTCCTGATTGGATTGTCTGATACTCTAAAAACTTGTTCTCATCAAAATAAATGAACTTTCTTGTGGGATTTCCTGCTAGAGATTTCCTGTTGGACATTCTTCCTCCATAACAATTGATCCGGAATAACTCCTATTTTCCATTTAAATCGTCGTGCAGTTTGAAGTTCATTCATACTACAACGGTATTATGAAGAATTCAACCACCACATACCTTACTTTCTCGTTTACGGTTATTTTACGACGGGAAATATTCATCGGAAGTGGGAAGAATCTGATAGATGAGTAGAGTCAATCGATTTTCTCAAATGAGTTTTGAGTTCGTTAATTATTATTCTCCAAAAACGACGAATCGTGGTGATGAAAGTTTTGTCGACCTAATTGGATTCAATAAATTTATTGCATCCGACATGATCTCTGTTGAATGCCGAATCAATAATCATCATTATAAACTATGGTTAATTAATTTCAATAGTAAAAGTTTGAAATAATCACAAAACAAAACAGCGCCCACAAAAACATTGATAATTTTCCAATAACCTGTGAAATAAGCAGATTGTTTCCAATTTTCATTATTGAGGAGGTAGAAGAGAAATAGTATTTTTTTAATCACTATTTTGTGCGGTTATTCATAGTTCACGGAGCTGACTAAATGTAGACAGAACAAACATTTTGAACCCAAATTAGATACAGGATTCGTTTTAATTTGTAACAAACGAAACGAGACTGAAAACTCATATTCAGGTACACAAATTGGGACACTAAACCACCGCAGAGCATCTGTCTACAACCGACGAAATAACCAAAACTACAAAACATTTCCATTCTAATAGCACCACTAAAAAGTTGAAAAAATCGAGATTTAACCGGTGAATTGAAAATTTGATTTTAATTCGTGATTCAGGGTAAATTCCTGAATCATACTTGATATTTTTGTACAATTCAAAATTTTGTACAATTTGTGAAATTTCCTTGTTTTATGGAAACAATACAAAATGAGAGTTCTTCTTATTATTAGAACAACAAATTTCCTAATCACCGCCTCATAACAAAATGTCGCATAGGTTACACCAGGTTAGATTTCGTTAGCTTTTTTGGCTAGTTAGTCCATGACTAAAACACATTCTGTGTTAAAAACGCTGCAAATCATTGCTCAAAGGTTTATTATTTTCTGTATAGATCGCCCTTCTGTATAGATCACTGGTTCTCCATCAATAGCACCTACCACCATCTGTATTCTCTCTCGACCTTCCCTCTCAAATTTCAGCTTCCTGCGTTCAATAGGATTGAAAATGGCTTCGGAGCTCACTCAGCTGATCAGTGATCTGAAGAGTGAAGAAGATTTCCACGAATGCTGGAGACGCCTGGAAGAGTACTTCCACTCAATAGGATTGAAAATGGCTTCGGAGCTCACTCAGCTGATCAGTGATCTGAAGAGTGAAGAAGCCTTTGAGCAATGATTTGCAGCGTTTTTTACCCACCAACTTTTTTTTACCTACCAGCTAGGTACTACCTACCTCACCATACTGCTTCACACCTTCACAATCAAGTTTATTAGAAAGAACTAAACGCTTCACACTCGATTGGAAAAATAGAAAGCTCCATATGGAAATTTGATTGCTGGTTACGCAGAAGGCAAAACTGTATTCAAATCGAAGAAATGAACAGCGATCGCATTTTAGTCCGATAAAATTTGAATGGAGATTAGACCTCTTTTGCGATTCACACTCATGATTCTGTTTTATCGAAGGAAAACCTTCAAGTACTCGTAGGGACCGAACGGTTTGTCCTACAGAGCTCCGGGTGGTCTCAAAAATTTTAAAAAATTCAATACTATTTAAAATTGGTGAAAAAACGATACCTTTATTTCGAGAGTTTTCGAGCTAGGGCACTCTTGAAAATTTCAACCCTTAGAAGTGACCTACATCAACCAAAAGCTTCGCGGCACAACTAGACCCCAAATGGAACCCATATACCAAATTTGAACCAAATCGGTCCAGTGTTGCTAAGAAAAGTGCCGCGTACGGCGGACGGACGGAAATTTTTTTATTCGATTTTCGTATTCTACGTACCTTGAAACGTAAAACATCAAATTTTCAATGTTAAAATTTTTTTTTTCTTGCTCGATTCCAAAGGCTTATTATTGAAAATAATAAACCAAAATGTAGTATTTTAACTCCCCGCAAAAAAATTGAGGTTTAACATTGGAATTTTTTCGTCAAAAACGGATGTTTCCGATTCAACTTCAGAAATGTTATGAATTCATTATTCCACTTGATTTTTGTTGATTTGGTTCCAAAATTGAAAATAATAAAATTTAATGTTATCGAAAGTGAATCTGGAAGGTATTTTTATATATTTCTATAACTTCATCAACTCGTATTATATTACAACGTACACCAACATAATACGTTGGTTCACATATTATGTGAAGCTTTGATACTTCCCCCAATTTTACCTTATCTTTGATCATATCACACTTATTGTCCTTTTTACTCCACCAAATTATGGTTAGAACGGAGAGCTTTCCAAAAAGGTGCAACATGATGGGTCAGATATGACCGGAAATGGGTGAAATGGTGGAAGGGGAAAGAGCGTAAACAATTTATGACGTAAGATTCTATTCAGAGACCGAAAATAACCATCTTCAACCCACAACAATTACCCATTAACCTGATATTCTGGCTAAAGAACTCAATCCTTTATCGTATCACGCAGATTAAGATACTAATGATAATTCTCACAATGTAGATTGGTACAAGGTTTCGTTAGTATTTAAGTAGTTAACAGTAATATTGTATAGAATTAAAAGGTGAACAGAACTAAATTAGTAATAATGTACGATATTGCCAAGATGGTTTTTCTGCTGCCTATTGGTTGGCTTGAAGTTGAGTTAAAGAGGGCTAATGAATTTTCAAAATCCTTGAAAATTTCAAATTTAGGTACAATTTTGAAACTTTGCGCCGGTTCGTAAGAGATTAGACTAACCCAGAACGAGGAAGGACCCCTGGTGAACTGAGAGATCATTGCTATTTTGTTGTTGAGATCCCCTCTGTCAGCACTTTTAGTACCAACTTTTTGCTTGACGTTTACTGCTGTATATACAAATCTCTCTACCTGGTGTTGATTTAAGCCCTTTATGTCATTAAAAGATCATAAAAATTATTATTATAAAACCTACGGACCTTTATGTGTTCTCTTGAAGGAAACTAATTCATTTTCTCATTATATTATTTTGTTTTAATTTCTGTTAACTGTGCGTCACACAACAAGTAATACTCATGTGGTGCATGTTGGTTTTCTGAAATAAAAAAACCTAAGGAAAAAATAAAATCAATTTCGTAACGTCATTTCATGACTTGAAGATCCTTCTAATTATATTCATTTTCGAATTAGCAATCATCGACGAACTACGCATTTTTCGACTGCGTGCGAATTAAATGATGGGATTCGTCCTCAGTAAATATTTATTTTCGCGTTATTTGCTGAGCTCCTATATTCGACGCGTTTCCAAGGACTTTAACCCTGGCAATACAAACAGCGTCTTTTGAAGTTTGTTTGAACAGTCCAAATAGCCCTGAAGAAGGATGAACTTTCCTTCGCTCGTTATGACACTAATGCAGCACCGAGGACCTACAGGTGTGTTTGAAAATCGTTCAGCGAGTCGACTAGCAAATAATTGCCGAGGACTTTCAAATTTTGAGACCATGATGCAAAGTTGGCCAATGAGTCGAGGGTAGTTGAAGCTTTTTGCATGCTTACGGGTTATCCGGTGACGGAGAGGGCTTGAAAACGTGAGGCAACTTCGTTTAATTCGTCACGACATTTTTCTGTCGCCTTCGAAGTGAGAAAAAGGCGGTCAAACGTAGTTACGAGATGATTTTGGTTTGTTTAGAAAGTGATCTCTTTGGATTAGACTTATTGATGTCTACTCAGAGATGATGAAACAGTGAATTCTTTTCGCTTTCTCGTCAACAATTGTACACGTAGTGGGAATTTGAATTATCTTCCAAGTTGGGAGGGCAGTAAAGCCTCCTCATAAAAAATAACACAAACTTGGGGCTTAAATTACCTCAATCACTATAAATAGAGAGTTTCCGACACATAGAGAATTCCTTGTAAATCACGTCAACTTTTCGGAACATGATGCAACCCGAAGAGAATTTTCCTGCGGATTGGAGTACTGTGAAATACTAGCAATAATTATTTGAGGCTACACTTTAACTTGTCCCAGTTGAGATCAACTCAACTCAAGGTAATTTTGAGCGCAATTTAAATTTCTGATACTTTAATGAAGCTGATTTCTGTTAGGCACCTGAAGCATTGTGCAGATGATATAAAAACTTGTTTTAAACTGTGTAAAACAGTACTAAACAGCCTTAAAAAATCTTTGAATCTTAGAGGAAAAAAACGTTTTAAACTGCTTAAACAAAAAACTTTTTTTTATTTGAAAGAAGTAAACTGTTTTTTTTTCTTCTTCGCCCTGTTGTACAGTTTTTTTGTGCTAGGCACCAAATTGGTGCAAAATTGGGACCATTTTCGTACGACAGTGCAATATTTTCAAAAGTCTCACATTTCCGGAGAAAAGGTCAGAAACCCAAAAGGCGAGTTAAAATTTATATTATAGTGGACCCAGATGACCTCCAGTACGAATACAAAACTTCGCAATCTTCGATGGTGATGAAACGAAACGCCAAAATCATTGTGGGGATGACTGAGTAAAATAACAGACAAACATCCGACAATACTGATGTAACTAAGTTATGAAGCTACTTTCCTCTCGTTGGTCCATAACCCCAGTTACTCATCGACCACTGAAAGTTAAGAAAAACCAATCATTCCTCTTGGAATCCAGTCGGCAAAATCTACACGTATCACCTTTAATTGCCTCTGCAGAAGTTCTTAAGTTCGGTTTTTGCCGTACTCTTACGACAGTGTGAAATGGAGACGTTTCAACTTTCCCTGAGACGGTCCCTCGTCATTTCTTTAGCTGTCGGGTCCAACCGGAATTGTTTTGTTTTCGCAGTTGGAACAGCCAACATACCGATCCTAGTTTTTGCCCAATCGCTTTCCCTTGGGATCTAACTCTCAATTTTCGTTTTCACTGTAATACCGCCTCGATCGAACTGTCGTAAAGTTTACTGTCGGATGATTCTGTGTAAGTTCGAGAAAAAGAGAAATGAACTCAGAACAAGAAAATCCTTCTTGAAATTCAATGCCCATATAACTTGTTTTTGCACCCTCAATATCAGAGACAGGGAGGACTTTGGTTCTTTGTGGCTTTTCGTTTCGTGTCTGTAGGTCTAAGTCCGTCTGTCCGAGGCACAACCAGTTTTTCGGGCAAACCCCTACGATACGAATAATTCGTATCGAGTGATTTAATTATTAAATCACTCAGAATGAAAATGGACGAAAATTCCCAGGAACATTCACCCCCTTATAAATTGGGCAAACTTTGGCCGGCTCAAAGCTTAAAACACTCCTGCTCTTATACTTTAATTAAAAATACGAAGTAAAGGTTTTTTTTAGAGAGGCAAGGTACTTTTTTATGATCAGGAGCTTGGATTCCATCTTTGTCTGGGATGATCGACCATTAATATTATTTATGACTTGTTTTAACCAAATTTCGTCTAACTCTGGAATGATGAATTTTCACCATTGGTTGTGCGACACAGTCATACGTTATTTTTGCACACAATTTTCAGCTAGATTTTTCCCCATTCTCACAAATGAATCGCGTCACAAGCATCCCCCCCCCCCCCCACTTTTTCTTTACATACAGTTATCTTATCGGCTAATGCTGTTATAAATTCATTACTCTTGATAGAACCATTCCGAAGATTCAAAACTTCTTTGATTACATCACACTTATTATGCATTTTATTTCCAGCTGATTCAAGTTTATTTGAATAATAACTTTCCATTGGTCTTTCAACTAGAATTCTAAGCATGTTTTGATATTTTTCTAAACATGATTTAGGCTTTATTGTAGTGCTGTCCCTTTAATTTTCTTGTCATCGTATTTTTAAATTATTTTTTAACGAAATATAATGAATCCTAAGTCAGATAAATTATACTAATATTATATTCTTTCTTTTTTTTCCTAATTCACTCCTAGTAACTAAACATGTTTACACTTGTTTTTGTATTTCGGTCTGGTGAACTTCTGGGGTCTCTTCATGTTGCCATCAATCTTTATCCTTATCATGTGCAGTACCTATCAAGTTCGGGATGTAAGTCGTAAATGTCGGTCTAGGTCTGGGATCAATAATATTTCTGGCGGTAGCATATTATTTATTATTATACATTGCATCACGTGACGAATCTTCAATTGCTTTCGGTGTTTTAAAGAATTGCAAGAGTGGTTTTTTCAACGAATGCCTAATAGAAAATACCAAAGCAATATCGAATAGGTCTAAAGATGGTGTCCTGCGTGCTAACGATAACATCAGGTGAGAAGAAACTGGAATCCTGGGATGATTGCAAATTAACCTGAAAAATCTATGAACAATGGTGTTCTACTTATAAAATACCAGCAATTTAGGTAGTACCTTAGTACAACCTTCTCTACCAGCATAATAAACTTCTGCTCACCCATTTTGGCAGGCATTTTTATTTCCTAATTCCCAAGAAGTACGGGTTGTGGATGTAGAGCTGCAGAGTTCAGGGGAGGAGGGAGGAGAATCCAGTCGGTGCAACTATCATGTCGTGACGCAAGATGCAAATGTTGAGGGTAACCTAAAAAAAACATCTGTTGTCTCCCAAACCAGTAAAACCTGTGTGAAAAATAACAGCCTCCATATGGTAGGTTATATAACGCGAGTGCCGTATTGAAAGGTGAATTCTACAGAATCGAAGATTCTGTACGTAGCTAGTCATAAGCGGTTGTTATGTAACTTAACCGGATATTGGACATCTTCAACGGATTTGGACTCAGAAATTGGAATTCTTGCCTCGAACTAGAACATCATTGTATAATTTGTCCTTAGGAGACTTCACCCACGGACGAACATCTGCTCTGTGACGTCGAGGATTCTCACGTTACTTCATTCTGCATGTGGGAGTATTTTCTGAGAACGTATCAAGGATGATGCTGGAGGGGGTTTGTATTCTCCATTCACGGATTTACCCACGGGAGCTGATTCCAAGGAGGATCATTAGCACACCGCCCTATAGACCTCGGCCTCATAACTCCCAAGACTTGTCATCTCTATGACGTACTGAAGTGATAGATAACTTCTTTGAGGACTTATTTGGACTTTATCGGCGCCCTTTCGAGACCGTTTCTTCCTTCAATTATTCCTCGATTGACTTGAATAAGGCGTATAAGGTGTTGATTAAGCCCAATAACTAAAAAAAATGAACATGAAAACAAAAAATAACGTCTTCCTCATGGAACATCAGTTCTTGGATGGCACAACTAATCGAGCCCAACGCCAAGGAAGGCCTGACTAGGGTTTCGATACCCCAGTACTTAGGTTTTTTAGCTATTCTGAACTCCTAATACCTGTACTACTGAACTAATTGAGAGTGATGACGTCAGGAGGCATCTCAAAGAAGAAAGCACAATTGCGTTTAATACTTTCACCCAAGATATCGAAGATCCAGCCACCAACCTCTCCATTTCTTTCACAATTAAAATTGTATACTTTCACTCCGCGTCGGTCTCTGGCTAATAAGGGCTTAAGGCATCGATGGCCGTAATCGCCGGTGTATGAAGTGAACAGAAATATTTCTTGGGAGATAGGAAAGTAGTGGGTGATACAAATACACTTTATAGGATCAAGAGTTGATGCATTGATGATCCAAACAAACCTATTAGTCATGCAAATGATCTAGTAAAAATTCAGTGTGGCCAGAAAAAAACTCTCGATTTCAGATTATGAATTGATAATTGTGTCCTGTACCTGAATTACAATTCTTCCGGGCCGTTTGTGCAGTTTCAATTTACGTGAAATTTGACGATTTCACCACTCATAGGTAGGGCAAACATTCTTGATTTTTTAATGATTACAGCGGCTTTTCCCCAAAACTGCACGCTTTAGTATAAAGTTACATTCAAAATCAGAGAGGAGTAAATACGGATATTTTTAAAAAATCTGTTCTATCCAACATTACGATGTTTATTAATGATTTTCTATTTTTCTGTTGCAGCCAAAATGAAGATACTACTACAGCTAGTAGTGTGGATACTACTAGCACAAAACGTAAGTAAATCCTCAATTATCTTATTATATTAACTGTTGAACCACCACGTAGAACTCCTAGATCATGATTATTTAGCAACTAGTTTCATCAGCGTATTGCTGAGTACACTAAACGAACTGAATCACCCGCGAAGAAGTTGTGGAAACATACGAGTATATATCTCAATAAAAAACTAAGTATTTAGAACGCTGTTTATTCTCACGAAATATTAGTTATAGTGTCGAATTGTTTTTGACGGTTAGAATTGGTTTTGGTGGTTTTTGACATTAACAATCATGAACTGAAGGTTCATCATAGAAAGCGCTGATTATAACATAGTCAAAGGTGAAAGGGAGCTCAAATCCCAGTGGTCGAGAAAGTGAAAGGGTTTCTAAATGGGACGGTTGTAGATAACAGTGAAAGGATCACATTATCTCCCGTGAAGTGCAAGGGCCTGGTAGGATCGATTAATGCCAATCTAGTCTGACAAAATGAAAAGGGCTCAAACTATTGCAGAAACGAACACTTGGATTCAAAGTGATTGTTTCACCCTTATCTACAACAATCTGATTGGGTTTGCCTTTCAATTCCTCGACTACTTGGACTTCCTCTAACCTGAGACTATAACCTGTGCTTTGTTACGTAGTAACTTCAGTTTTTTTTTTTTTTTTTTGTTTTTTGTTGTTGTTGATGATGATCTAACCATTGAAATCGATTCAACACTGTAACTATTTTCTCGTAGAAATAGACGACTTTCAGCATACTCCGTTTTTTTTATTAATTACACTACGGTTATTATTAAGTCGAGGTGCTGTTCAAGGATTGCAAATATGTGACTATTGCAATCATAGAAAACACCTTAGAAGGCGGAAGTGTATAATATTCGAGGTATTTCTCGCTCGGTTTCTTTTACCAAGGAGAAATCTTTCGTATTCATATCTCGGGATTACCCGCCGGTCATGGACAGACCTACAAAATCGACTGGGAGCAGTGTTGTGGATGACGTGTTGACTCGACCTTGGCTGGATGAGAACGAACGTTAAAATATCGACGTGAAAGCGACTTGTCGGCATCCTATCGACAAACAGGGCAATTAGGACACCGAGAACATTAAGAACGACTTTTGTACGAGGTACAAAATCATAATAATAACAATACATATTGGAATCACGTAATAGCGGATGAGTTTTCGGAAATGTTGACCCTTTCGGTTTTCTGACAGAGCATATACACTTTAGGGCCAAATGTTGTGATATCTACTCTCCAAGTTCCAGAATCTATTGCTATACAGGAGACACCGTCTGTCCTTGAATGTTCAGCAGAAGTAGCATATCTAACCTACTAAATCATCCTGATGGGGGTGAAGCTGTTTCACACAACACTACAAATATTTCAGCCTCCCTTTTCGTCAATTCTTATAGAATTAAGCCTTCACTAATAACAGGTTACTTTGTTGATTCATGATTCGCTCCCATCGTGTAGCTGAGGTTTTGGTCAATAAATAAACACTACTTGCAGATATGCCTTTTAGATAGTTTTACGAGTTTGAAAACTTTTCATTTGATGCTACGAAAACTGATGCACGTAATGCTTGTGAATTGAATTAAAATCGTGTTTTTCTCATGATTTTCCCGGGACAAATTTTGTTATGTTTTCGCTTCTACTCGATCCAAACGCACTGATGTTCAAGAGCCTTTGAGGGCTGTCTAGCACTGGCGCATTCCCTAGAAATTCCATCAAAATCGTATCTGATTTTTCCTCGAACAAACCGAACCAAAATTGTTCAAAAAGCTCGGAAACTTCTGATTTAGAAGGTCCCACATTGTTTGACCTGCACAAATACGAAGCCGACTTTCAGTGTGAGGAAGATAATTGTTCCTGGTTTATAAATGACCTATCTACTAAACTGTTACTGTTCTCCGCATAAAAAACATTTATGTCTTACAACCTATTAGCGGTCGTTATTGAATAATCACAGAGCTACGTGGGTAATACTCGCAACTAATATTCGACTCCGATTGTTTTTTGTCTATCCCTCTTTGGTCTAGCCTTCGTCGAAGGTAAGAGTAGAACGGGGGTCGTTAGCTCATGATTATTATTATTTCCAAGGATCGAAATCGGCCTCTCCCGGCCAGAACGTGATGGAGGGCTTCGCTCGAGTACGGAGTTATTAATGAAAATCGTGAGAGAAGACCTTGATTCCGCTGTAGCTGAGTCCGTCCCCAGCTGGGGTGACAGGAGAATTTTTTTGAACTTTCGAAATGTGCAACCAACGAGGTTCGATCGACAGTCACGTTCCCATAATTTCCAATCACCTAGGTCCTCCCCTCCCCATAATATATCGATACTGTTCTACAGGCCCTTGCAATGCGAAGTGCATTCCTCCTCTGGACTGCAGTCATGCGTTTACGGTAATAAGCCACATTGACAGCATCTGCCAAATGGAGTGCATTACTGGCATCAGCAAAGCCCGACAGTGTTTGCCATAAGCCAACAATAGGCTGTTGATATTCTTGCAGCTTAATCGAATGCTTGCGGGTTTTGAACCCAGAAAGTGATCTTAGTACCCAACATGATCACAAGATACCCTACATCATACCACATCGATAGAAAGACAAATACACGTCAAAGTCAAATTTCTCCTAGATTTCAAGTTTTAGAGCTTAGGACCTCATTTTAGGACCTTGAAAGTGTGCCTGTCATACACCCTGCGAATCCTTATTCTGGGGGAAACTGTACAAAGATACAGTTAGATTTAAATGACATATTTAGTGTACGATCAAGATCGTGGTCTCCCATCAATTTCATGACAGTAGTCTCTGCACATGCTCAAATGAGAAGTCCTTGTAAAAATCATAAATCCGACAAAACTCAGTCTTTTTGGTTGGGATGTAAAATTGCCCTCCACAATTTCATCGTGATCAGAACCTTGGTAGTCAATGAGCAAACGCAAAAGTAAAATCCTCGTAACAAGCATAATGTCCATGGCTAGTGTAGATACCAATTTATTCGCTTCGCCAAGTGCTTTATGAGTACGGGAAGAGTCCTAAGTACCATTACGAGTTGTTTATCATATCTGGCAGTTGAAGGACTCTAGTTAACCCGCAAGGCGCCTGAAATCGTAAGGATGAGCCGGTGAATGTTCCAAGGGCAACAAGATCATCTCAGAGTGAATGTAGAGACGTTCTCTCAATCTAAATTCACAATTAAGTGAGTACCAATTGGAATAAGAATACATTTTCTATTCCAGAAACACTCGTCATTTCGTTCTCTTGCGTCATAGCTATACTGACTTTGGTAGGTCTCAAGGTTTGTGTTAGATTTCTCCCTTTTGAAAGAACTCCTTTGTCAATTAAAATTTTCACTCGAATTTTGCATAATCAGAGCTTTCTATAATTACAGAAACTGTTTTGATTGTGTCCGTGGCAAAGCCATAAGTAATCGCCCAGTTTTGTTCCAATTTGAAAGGTAGTAAAAAGTTGGTTTCAGATTTATTAGTAATCCGATCAGCAGAAAATATCTGAGAAAATAAGAATATTCTTAGTAATATATATAACTCGGAAAGAGTTCTTATGGTGTTATACACGTACCTGCCAGTATATTCATATTATATAGAATGATATTACCTAGAAACTAATTTTATTAGTCGTAATTCATTAGTTAAGGAGCTGCACTGCCCATCTACTTGGCAGAATTTTTTCTTATTTAACAACAGTATACAAAGATTTTCCGGAGAGAAAAAAAGAAGAAAAAAAAGAAAAATCAAGAGAAATTGAAGTAAACCGCGGCAACATTGATTTTTATTGAGGTTTATTATTTTTCTATATATATATCACTCGTCTTCAAAGAACTCGGCTTTGCCACTGTCACCACCTGCCTACCTCGTACCTACAGCGATCTCATTTTGGTCAGCTAACATTTGAACGGAGATTAGGCCTCTTTTGCGATTCACACTCGTGTTTTTGATTTATCGTAAGCCCAACCCTTAGGTTCTCGTAGGGAGCGAACAGTTTGTCCGACAAAGCTCCGCGTGGTTTCTAAAAATTCTAAAAATTCAATACTATCTAAAATTGATGAAAACAATATATCGAAATTTTTGAACTAGGGCTTTTTCAAAATTTCAATCCTTATTTTTCAACCCTTAGAAGTGACCGACGTCAACCAAAAGCTTCGGAGCACAACTAGGCCCCAATGGAGCCCGTATACCAAATTTCATCAAAATTGGTCCCAAGGGAACTAAGGAAAGTGCCGCGTACGGAGGACGGATGGCCAAATTTTTATTTGATTTTTGGATTCTACCTAATTTTGAGGGGGGTTTAAAACAAAAAAATTTCTTGGTCGATTCCAAAGGTTCATTATTGAAAATATTTAACCAAAAATCAGCGTGAAGAGTTATTACGACAAAAAATGCAGCACTGAAATACCGACTCTCTGTTTGCCAGTGTCCTTGGTGTCATACAAATTTAATTTTTTTTTAGTCGTTGTGTAAATGTTATTGAGATTATTTAAGGGAGCAAAACCAATGGACAGGAGGCGAAGAACATCACCCTATCTATGAAGAATCCTATCTGTTAAATGATGTGAGCATAGTTGGTGAAAATTACAGTTTTTCAAATTTATGAGTTTCTTAAATAATAAATACTTTCAGTATAGATCGTATGGAGCTAAATGAAGTCACCAATCAAAGTTAAACATAACTACATGCAATTCATTATTATTAGATTATTTTGAACTAGATATTATCAACATTTTAATCGATTTATTCTCTTATCTTCTATCCGATCCCTCCTCCAGGCAACAAACCAGTATTACAGGGAGTTGGCCCATGGCTTTCTCAGTCTCTCTCGTTCAATTTGATTATTCTTCCTTAGGATCCACTTCACATATTCTGCCGACAACTGGTGTCATATCCTAAAAACCTTCTTACGGTCAGCTGACAGTTAAGGCAATTCCTTCGAAGGTTGGCTTAAACCATGACCAGAAAGTTTTTAAGTCAGAAAATCTACCACTTCACTCGAGCACATTTCAAATGGCTCACTTAGAAATGACCAATTTCCCTTCTAACAAGGGATGAGCATCGACAATGTTTCGACTCGGAGAAACGTGAGTGAAAAAGACGAGGGGTTCATTCTTTCAGTTCGGTCGCACTTCGGCACGATTTCTTTCACGCCTTTTACGAGAAAAGAATCGATTGGAGGAGATGAAGAAGGTAGCTAGCGGGGATATGAGGATCCCGTTGCGCGTAGTTTCATCTGTGGCGTATCCCATCTGGCAGTCCGATCGAACTAGGAGCCCATAGATTGAACTACAGGGGTATGGAAATAGCGGCATTTCGAAAACGTTTGATATTAAGGGCTGCTCTCTATCTAACGTTATTTGAAGGTTTATCTCAGGGAAAATTGAGGGGGATAGTTTTTGAGGCTCTAGTTTTGAAACTCTCTAGCGTCTTGAAACGATAAAAAATTATCCGCTCAACTTTCTCTTGATTGAGCTGGAAATTTTCAGTCTGTAAACGTCATTCTATTCGCTTCGTTGGAAAAATCTTCAGGAATCATCAAAACTCACAGGGCGGTTTTTTTTGTTCAACTAATTTTGAGCTAATTTTATTTAAACCCTCATTTGAGAGACGAACTTTGTTTTATAGACGCATAAGGAAGATATAATTGGCAAGTTGAGGGGGAGTTGGGGGTATTTGCACGGATTATCGGGTGAGCAGCTGCTTACGTCAGGAAATTAGGGTATGAGCGAACATTTTTGAGCTTATAATACTCGTAGTTAACGAAGGAAGAGTCCCATACACGATGGTTATTTCTATAGGAGAGCACTTACTCGGCTAAATAGTGTGTAGTTTACGTCGGGAAATTAATGTACTGAGCGAACATTTTTGAACCTGCGTGAATATGGAAAGAAGCGTGAAGCTCAGTAACAGCTGGTTACTTCTACAAGGGAGCAGGAAAAATTTTACAGCTTATACTTATCGGGCAGCTAACGTAAGGGAATCAGGATTCTAGGCGAACATTTTTGGGTCTACTAAGGGTAAGGAAAGTAGCTTGAAGCCTCGGATGGTTACCTACTTCTTAAGGAGTGGAAGAAAAATTGCATAGCGAATACTTACTAATCAAGTAGCTTGATTTCTCTTGACTGAGAGCTTGGAATTTCCAAACTGTGAATCAAGAAGAAACGTGGTTATTTACTTTGACTAATTTTGAACAAATTGTACTAGAAAAAAATCAGAGAAAATTTTACATTCTCACAGCGTATAGTAGTTTATAGTCAGTTAATCAGTGTATTGCTAGAAAATGTTTGAACGAATTTGAGGGAAAGTTGTATGAACTGATCACTGGCTGGTAAATTCTTCAGGAGTGTATTCTTTGCGCACTTATACTTATCAGGTAGTTTACAGATCGTACAAAAATAAAACGTAAAAAGACAGGATACACCTTGAACAATTTTGGGCCTGAATATGGGAAAGGAAAGTAGTGTGGAGCTCCACAAGATGTATACTTCTAGGAAAGTATGTATATTTGCACGGCTTATCGGTGGGCAGCTTATGTCAGGAAATCAGGATACTGCGAGACCTCCTCGGGCAGCCAAGGCCTTCACGTGGGCAACGGGAGCGGAGAGGGCACGCGGCCTCTCCCACACGCCAGCGCCTCGCCCACCGCCCTCCGCCCATTGTCCAGCCGAGGAGGAAAGCCGCCCGAGAGAAAACCTTTCAGCCAATAATGTCAAGGTCGGGTCTTCGTTAAAATATCCGCTTTAAGTCTGCGCCAGAGATCCTTTTTATTTGGTCAGTCTCGTCACCGTCGCGAGGCCATGTGGGGACTTCCAGTTGCATAACTCAGCCAACAGGACTTGCACCTCAAGTAGAAGGAACTTGGACTTTCAAGACGACAAGACTCGGTCCACCGAGCCGACAGGACTTGATTCTCCAATCCGATAGGACTTGGTACATCCTACCGACAGGAATCGATCCACAGAACATGCAGGACTTGGTTCTCCAAGCCCACAGGACTCGATCCACCAAGCCGACAGGATTTGCTTCTACCGGCCAACAGGACTTGGCTTTCCGAACTGACAAACCTTGGGCATCTGGGTCGACTTTGTTTTCCCAGCTGCCAGAATTTGGTTTTCCCAGCCGTTAGGAATTGGTAACCCCACCGTCCCGAGAGTACTTCGTTCTCTTGTCACAGTCCACATGACTTGGTTCTCCGAGCTGACAAACCTTGGACCTCCTAGCCGATGGGACTAGATCCTCCCAGCTGAAGGTACAAAGAATCCATTCCGAGAACCCACAGAAAACAAGCTCAAGCTGAAATATTACATTTCGTAATATTTTCTACTTTTTCAGCAATATAAAAGTCATAGAAAGTGTTGCGAGTTGTAAAATTACACAACAAATAAGAGTCTGTAATAAAATATTTAAAAAGTTTTCATGAGAGAGAGGTACCTACCTACATATTTGCGCATTGAGCACAATTTTCGTATGCTTAAGTACTCAAAAATGGAATCGTCAAGTTACGCGATAAAGAATATATTTATAATTCATATCATCAGTTATGATTTTTGATATGATCAGTTATGATATTTAACTCTTTGGATGAATGATATTTATTAGGACCAATGGCTCTTCTTTTTTCTTCTCTAAGCCTCTCAGATACTTCCTATCTCCTCCACCCAATCGATCGCTTCCTCTGTTCAACATTCTTCGACCGTTCGCCTTATGAGATAAAAAAATCCCTCGCGACCCTTCCCACTAGGTGGCACCCGCAGAATACCCAGTTGTCGGCACCCACAGGGCACAGAAGAATGTCAGGAGGTCGACACTCCCCGGGTCTTATCACTTTTAGAACGAGAAGCTTGAAAGCAGAAAAACTGAGATAAAGTGAAGTAAGTGCAAATATTTAACCCCATTTTCACCACTCCTTTTTCACTTTTTTGTACTTGAGTTTCATAATCACAATAATACAACGGAGCAAATAAGCGCGATTGAGACAATCCAAAAAGGCCCATAAACCCTACAATCTGAATCTCTAATCGCAAGAAGCATATCTTTTATGAGGTAGAATTTTCCTCTGCAACCATTTTGAATTGGTTTCATTCGCGTCTTACGGGTCATATAAACATTCTGGGAGGTGCAATCTTTCAATGCTTGAGGTAAAAACAGTGTTAATGAGAGTTAATTAGGGTCGTCTAAGGGTTACTACAAGTTTAACGGTCGGTCGACTGCCTTCGGTTCTCAAGAAATCCCTTCGTCATCTGTTGATGCAACGGCTGAGCAGTAAATGAACGTTAACGCATTAGAAAACGAATGTTTTGTCGGCAGAGCAAACACGGGACGTAGTGAATCCAATTAGCAGTTTTTCCGCGCCTGCGCACGATACGGTTTTTAGAGGGAGTCGATGGGGAACTTCAATGCCGTTAATTGTGAAATTGATTACAAAATCATTGAATTCTTTCTGGGAATTCTATAGACGAAATATCTCTCTTTTCATTCCACGACAGGACAGTAAGCAGAATAATTCTTGAACTAGATGCGCTGAATGCACAACCAGGAAGATGCCCGAGTCGAACATAAAATGAATCACGCAATTCAGAATTTTAGCCTGAGCAGATTATCAAAATCTTGTCCAAAAATCCTCGATTTTTCAAGATTAGCCGTTTCCTATTCACCTTGAAATTTAATTTTATAGGACTATACAGATAAGTGTCTACACTAAAGCTGGGCAGAAATCCAGGGGTCGATTCTACAAGGCATTTCCAACAAAAAAATTTTCCGAGCAATTTTGTTTCAAGTTTTTTTTAAATTTTAAGATGGACGACTTTAGGAACGGCAAGGTGTGATCGGGGTTGTATATTACAGAAGTTCAAACGTACAGAAGTTTGAGTACCGATTTTGGACAGACCCAAGCGAATAATGACAAATCATGGAAAGTGGAAATAACGGTTGTTCTATTATTACATCCTCTTGGATTCCATAAATGGTGTAATCGAAGGCATCAATTTATTCGCACTATGCAGATACCCAGAAACCCAAACATGAAAGAAGGTTTTCGAGGTACCCGATCCAGGCAAGCGAGCATTGTATTCGAAAAGAAAGATAGAAAAAGGATCGCATCTCTGAAGATGTAACGGCTTGGAAGAGCCCTGAGGTTGAGCAACTTTGCCTAAACACGAGCCTCGGGCTGAGAAAGATGAATGAGCCGGGATTCTTATCGGAGTTTCTCCTAGGAAGAAGATGAAATGAAGATGAAGCTCGAGAAAGATAGTTTAAAGTGAGGAAAAGACGTCTAGCAGATTGAACCGAGCAGATTGAACAGAGTAGATTAATGTGATTCAACAGCCTCATCGACAAATCAGTGTTTAGGTTGAAATCTAATTGAAATGTTCACGAGTTTAAAAAGTTTTCGACATTGGATTCAACCTTCCATCAAAGACCATACAAGAAATTTTAGGACAAAAACATTGTTTTTCGTGTCATTAATAATTGTGGTGACTCAAACCATTGCACGTAATATTCTGGAAGGTTGAATCTCTGATCACGATATTCACTTCGAAGCAACCTGTCAGAAGTGCTGGAGGGCTCTCCATTATCATGACATCATTTTCTGAACGCATTTCTAGAAGACTTCGGCGAAACGGCCAGCCAAGGTCTCCAGTTTCTGGCACATGCTCGACTTTTAGGAGCGGCCTCCTCTCCGGGCATCCTTGTAATACTTATCTACTTTATCTCTGGTATTCCGAAAAAACAGCCGGAGAAGGAACTTGTCGATGGACTGATTGACGGTAGGAATGTTCCAATCACGGATTTTGTAATCAGAATCGACGGCATTTTCAGTGATTGTGTGGTTGGGGTGTAGATGGTCCTCCTCGAAAATCATCCCCCCGGAGTGATATCATCCTCTGCGCATGCGCCAATATGAAATCCTTGATAACCAGTTTTTATTCGATTTCGATAGGATTTTCAGTGTGTAGTTGAGACTCTGGAGGTATTCGTCATGGATCATAAAATTTGGAAGGTAGGGTTGGTACATGGAGATTGAAGTTTTGAGATTATCTACTAGGCATCGGATCATCTATACATTTGTGTTACAGATACAAGGAAGCGATGTGCCACACTCACTTGGCACACTCCTCCTTCACCCCAGATGAAGTCTTACTGGGACGTCCTAAAAACTGGAATTAACAACCCTGTCTACTACTATATCAAAAAGAACTGTCGTCATCAGAAACACATGTCCACTAGTTAAGCAAAACCCGTGTCGACTTCTGAAGAATACGACCACCTCTTGAGTTGAGTACCAGGGCATTGGGGTTTTTCACAAAACTTATTTTTCTCTTCCCCAACCAGATAAGATCAAACCAGCTGCACGGCCTATTGGAGAAGTAACGTGGGCACATAAAGAGTAGGTTTGGTTTGCAACGAATTCCCCTAGGTGAAAAGTAATCTGAAAGTTGAAATTTATCTTGAGGCCTCGACTCACACATTACCAACGAAGTTTGGGTTATGAGTACACATTGTGGATAATGTATGTTGTTTTCTATTCTTAAATCTTTTTTTATGAAATTTACATTGCCATTTATATATTATGTAGGCTGATAAAAGAATGATACAATAAATACACACTAAATACCACAGATTTCCACGGTGATATCTAGAATAGGCTCACCTATTTTACTGTATCCATAAATATTTACTCCCATCAGAGACTTCTTGCATAACCTGTACAACTCCGTCAACATTGTGACTTCCAAGTAAACACTTCCACTTATCTTCGCTCTTGTTTACAAAGGCAACTTTTGAATCCGTCCGACAAGGAGGAAGCACCTCGTAAGTCGTTCAGGTAAGCAGTGAAAGGCCTCCGAGGAAACCTATAAAAGTAGGATTATTTATTCAAGATAGGTCTTCCAAGTGAACCGGTTTCCTTGAAAACTTCGCCATCATTAAAGTTTTGTGCTGTAACATGAAAATCCTCTCCTGGTACCGAAACCTGTGTAAAACTTTGGACTCACACTGACTATAACACAGCAAAATTACAAAACATAATTTTTCTAGAGACAAATCTGCAGTTCCAAACGGATAACGTGACTTTTTATTCTTAAAAAATAATAAACCGCGTTAGGTTACGACTAGAAAGGACTTGGCTGTAAAGAACTCATCTTCTGCCATTCAAATTTTCATGGATAGTAGGTAGCATTAAAGAGTGAGTACGGATGTATTAGGTATAAATGAATATTTCTTCCTCAACTTTATTAGACTCTTCGAAAGTTGTTAGGTAATGATTTCTCCGTTGTAATTTAATATTTACGACCAAACTGTTCACAAAAAACTAATTTTTACGCTCGCTTTAACTAATCGAAAAGGAACTTCTGTAGTGAAATTTCTCAATCATAGCTTTAAACATTTCTATGAAAATTCGCTCATTTACTCAAGCTGCATGAATGAACCTTTGGGCTCCTTCGGAACCATATGCCGTTTTATAAGAGCCTCAACACTTCCAACTCCGGCGTTTACCGTGGAAGACCACAATACAGCAATTTCATTGGTTGCACGTAGCAATTTCCTAGTTTTGGCTGGTTTCTCCAGATGTTTCACCATATTTGATTTTCCCAGTAATTTGTTTTCTGTTGTATGTATTTTAAGAAGCAGAATTAAATAAACATAATAAACATTTATATTAAGGGGTTTTCAAGGGTTAGACTTTTTAAATATTATATTCTGACTTTCTGAATTTCCCTTATTACACTCGGTTTCATGTGGCTGAACGTTCTTCACCCTTTCACTCAATTCTACAGTTATCCTGCTTTCTGTAATGGCTACAGTTATGAATCGGATTCGGGAAATTATTGGAAGGGCTATTTCATATCCATTAGCCGTGTACTTCCGTCTTGTATTGACCACAAGAATCACTCCTGACTCGCTTAATTTCTCTGTAATGCTCTCCGATTGACGCAATGGAATCGTAAGGGAACAACAGGATAATAACAAAGTAACGTTGGGTAGGGATATCTCTTTATCAAAGAACTTTACAATTTGATAAAAGCTATTATTATATTTCTTAGGGAAGGCAAAACATGCTATGAAACAACGGTTTGTCAACAAGTCGTGAGTCGAATGTAACAGTTTATTACTCTTCAATCGCCTTGTTATTGAAAATGAACCAAAATGAACGAATTATCGTATAGATCAGGGACTTTAAAAGAATAACAAAAATTTTAGGACGTTTCTGATGTAATAAACCAAGACAGGCTTGACTTCAACAGCTCCAGATGTCAACAGTTCTACAAAAGATAGAGTAGTGTCAGCCTTCACATATGGGACACTGCCAAACGCTCTGCGTTTTTCACTCACGTGACTTTTTCTTGAGGCTCTTGAAATATGTTTCAATCTCTTTACAGTTTCAATACCTTCAGTCATTAGCATGTCAACAATTCAGTGGAATTTTGGGGTTTATCACAATAATAATTTCTCCTGCGTCTCTTTCCTGTCATCAGAAACTACAAAAAAATGCTGCTGCTGAAGCTGTTTTGGGTGGAGAATCATGGTTTTATAAAGGTTACATGATGTTTTAATCTTTCTTCTCCCTCAACGTCTACTCCAAGGAACTCCAAAAATTCAGACAGACAGATTTTTTCAATTTGGGATATTTTCCATACTCAGAATATATTATTTGGAACTGCCGTTTCCACTAATGGGAGGCTGCATATTTGTCTTTGGTAGGTAACCTTCAAAGTTTCCAGGGCATGCAGTTGAGAGGCTAGCTTGCCATGCAGATCCAAGTCCATGAGTTTTTCTCACTTTTCAACCCAAATGAAAATAGTTCGTTGACATAATGCCCAATAAGAAGTCACGCCCAATAATGTTAAATTTTCCAGCGTAAGGAGTTTATAGAGAGGGAGTTTTCAGTCCAACTGGATGAAATGGTGATAACTGTGGTCCATGGGAAACTTGCTAAACAACGCCCAACAACAAAGTTTCCCCACGGGTGAAGACAATCTTATGAAACAGACTAGGTATAAAAAAAGTGTATGAATAATAATAATTTTTTGAATTTTTTAGTGGATACAATGAAATCAGGTGGGGAAATAGACACGAAGAAGGCGTTGGAAAAATTTATCAGATTTCTAAGAGAAGAATATAGAAGAAATTTATTTTTGAGAGAAGATATTGGGTCAGTTCTCCAACCAAACTTAAAGTATCACTTTTTAGAAATCAACATGTTTAAGAGATTTTTACTTTAAATAAATCGCCTGAAGTAGGTATTGAGTTTTGGTTTATTATTTTCAATAATAAGCCTTTGGAATCGAGCAAGAAAAAAAAATTTTTAACCCCCCCTCAAAATTTGATGTTTTACGTTTCAAGGTACGTAGAATCCAAAAATCGAATAAAAAAATTTCCGTCCGTCCGCCGTACGCCGTACGCCGTACGCCGTACACCGTACGCCGTACGCCGTACGCCGTACGCGGCACTTTTCTTAGTTACCATGGACCGATTTCGATGAAATTTGGTATATGGGCTCCATTTGGGGTCTAGTTGTGCCGCGAAGCTTTTGGTTGATGTAGGTCACTTCTAAGGGGTGAAAATTAAGGGTTGAAATTTTCAAGAGTGCCGTAGCTCGAAAACTCTCGAAATAAAGGTATCGTTTTTTCACTAATTTTAAATAGTACTGAATTTTAAAAAATTTTTGAGACCACCCGGAGCTCTGTAGGGCAAACCGTTCAGTCCCTACGAGTACTTGAAGGTTTTCCTTCGATAAAACAGAATCATGAGTGTGAGTCGCAAAAGAGGTCTAATCTCCGTTGAAATTTTTTCTGACTAAAATGCGATCGCTGTTCATTTCTTCGATTTGTATACAGTTTTGCCTTCTGCGTAACCAGTAATCAAATTTCCATAATCAAAAGTCAATGGAGAATACTGAAGGCGCCTGAGTGGTCACTGATCAGCTGAGTGAGCTCCAAGGCCATTTCCTCTCCTGTTGAACGCAGGAACCTGAAATTTGAGAGGGCGGGTCAATTGAGAATGCTGAAGGCGCCTGAGTGGTCACTGATCAGCTGAGTGAGCTCCAAGGCCATTTCCTCTCCTGTTGAACGCAGGAAGCTGAAATTTTAGAGGGCGGGTCAATGGAGATTGCTGAAGGTGCCTGAGTGGTCACTGATCAGCTGAGTGAGCTCCAAGGCCATTTTCTCTCCTGTTGAACGCAGGAACCTGAAATTTGAGAGGCAGGGTCAATGGAGATTGCTGAAGGCGCCTGAGTGGTAACTGATCAGCTGAGTGAGCTCCAAGGCCATTTCCTCTCCTGTTGGACGCAGGAACCTGAAATTTGAGGGGGCGGGTCAATGGAGAATGCTGAAGGCGCCTGAGTGGTCACTGATCAGTTGAGTGAGCTCCAAGGCCATTTCCTCTCCTGTTGAACGCAGGAAGCTGAAATTTTAGAGGCAGGGTCAAAGGAGAATGCTGAAGGCGCCTGAGTGGTAACTGATCAGCTGAGTGAGCTCCAAGGCCATTTCCTCTCCTGTTGAACGCAGGAACCTGAAATTTGAGAGGGCGGGTCAATGGAGAATGCTGAAGGCGCATGAGTGGTCACTGATCAGCTGAGTGAGCTCCAAGGCCATTTTCTCTTCTGTTGAACGCAGGAAGCTGAAATTTGAGAGGGCGGGTCAATGGAGAATACAGATGGTGGTAGGTGCTATTGATGGAGAACCAGTGATCTATACAGAAGGGTGATCTATACAGAAAATAATAAACCTTTGAGCAATGATTTGCAGCGTTTTTTAATACAAGATTGAGGTGATGATGGCAATTTGATTCCAGTCAAGTAAACGATACGTACTTCATCTCAGTCTACAGACAAATACATTCATTCCATACAAAATAAAATGCATACCAAATATCTTGAAATTGGTAAATTTCAAAAAATTAACTTCGATAGGATTGAACAATTGTTTGTAAGATTTCTTCTTTATTCTTCTACTGATCAGAAAAGATTCTGTACCCCTGGATACGGCTTGTTCTGAGGATGGAACAAGAGCTGAAGGACGCTGGGTCATTTGATATCTCCGACCCACGACAGGAAACTGAAGTCAACCTTATCTTGTTGGAACATCTTGGGCAGTTTCAACAGAGCACCCTCTCTAGACGGTTCGGTGGTATATTTTACCGCTCCACGCATTTTTTAGAGCAACTGAAACACGATTTATGACGTCATCGAACTCTGATTTCTCGTAGATTTGAATACGAGCGTCGCCCAAGTTACGAAATTGCCCGGAATGGGGGATTTTATTGAGTTGAAGAAGGTCGATCGAAGACATAAATACGGATGTAATTTACATATCTGCTATGATTGGTGCATGATGGCGTTCCAATGGCGCCAGAGAACGGTGCCATCGTGTCATAACCATTTTTTCATTAATGAGTGTTTTTATCTCGAAGTGGTCATATACTTAGTTTTGCGAAACACTATCCATTTCTTTTGTTCCCTTATTTTTTCACTTCTCTCGTTTTTATCCATTTGCACATAATGTTTGGAAACATAGAAGGGATAAGATAGTAAGCTAAAAGCAGATATTATTGATGATAAACGAAAGGAAAGAAGAATGAAAAGAGTAAGAAAAAAAAGGATAATGAAGGGATGGAATGCTCCAATGGCATCTAATTTTGAGCAGGAGTGCATGTACCTTAATTAGTAACCTTCGGTTTGTTATTCTGAAGCTGAAATTAATGGAAATTGAACATGGAACGAGGAACACGGAAACGCAAAATTTGATCCCATGAAGATTGTGAATGTAATTTATCCATGTCAGGTTACATGGATAGCTATGGATAGCTCAACTTACCCATGTAGGTTACACGTTTTCTGACATGGATAAATTACATTCACAATCTTACATGGGTATCATAGGTAAATATAACCTAAGTACAATAATTATTATTTTTGGAGATGTTTATACATTACAGATCCTGATGGTTTTGACAGTCGTATTATGTATTGTGAAATAATAAAGCCTAAGCCTCTGAGCATGACCGCGAGGAAAGTGGTGCAAAATGGCGAGTGGAAACTGTTCCAAATGATCGCTGTTGTTTTATTTTTTCATAAAATTCGAAGAAGACTCAATATCTGCAATTAAAAATCTAATTTTTATTAAAAACGAAGTTTGTGCGAGATTGTGCTAAAAGGATAAGAACCCGAATTTTGGTCTGAAAACAACAAAATCGAAAGCTTGTTGAAGGTGAGATGGATTCATCCGCAGTAACGGAAGATGTTCAGAAAAGCTTTGGCGTGATTGCGCATGTTTTCTGATCCAATAGGTCTGAGGGGCTCCAGTTAGCTCGCGTTAATTATGATGGATATGATCATTTCTTCCATTATCTTTGTTGTTACAAAGTGAAAGGAAAGACTTGTAGGAACCACCAATTTCTGCAGAAGGATGGACCGTAAAGCAAACCTCTTCTCTTGGAGCTGGAAAACGTGCTAGATGATTCAGTGATGGATTATAATATCGATGTTAGTTATTGATAACCAAGAGACTCATCAAGACCAAGGTCGCCTGTAAGGTATCCGAGGTCTCCATGACACTGTCACAACTTTTATATCGAGTCTTCGACCTGATGACGCCATATTGACAAGTTCATTGAAGACGATCATCGATTGGTGTCTTATCCAAAACCCGTAGATATAGATCTAAAAGTTAACTAGCATTGTGAGCAGACAAAAAACGGTAACAAGATAATTTTACAAGCGCATGCGCGTAACAACCTCGTCCGGCCGGCGTGACGGATCGAATATAGGGCGAAACCACCCGCTAAACCTCTTTTGTTATTCAACAATAATCAAAACGTCGAGGAAAGAAAAAATCCGCCCCGCAAGGTAGGTAATAAGCAAGACATCAAGACCACTTGGCTTCATTACCGATTCGACAGACTTTCGCTTGTTTGACAGAACTCCCCTCCTGTCGGTTTGGTTCAGTCGGAGATGTTTTACGTAAATTTGTTTTATCGTAGTCTTCCTCGGCTTATAACGGCTCGGAGGTGAATGGTCTTGGACAATAGAATTGCTTTTTTTTTTAAGAAGAATTTAGCACGAGGGTTCGTGTAGCAGAATGTGATTTAGTGCTATAGAGGCACGTCAAATCATGCAATCCACTTCTCTGCTGCAAAAACTTTGTAAATTTGATGGAGGTGAAATATCGCTACGATTATTATTGCTGTTTTTTCTACACTCTGTAAAATCAACACAAAAACCTCCCTAGGAATGGCTTTACTCGTTTAGAGATACGCATGCACGTTTTCTCAAGTCTTCCAGATACTTTAGGTACCGGGGTTTTTTGTGCGTTGGGTAAGTTCATGTATTTTGAAATGAACTTTGAGGAACTCAGTCAGACCTACAGGAATACAAGAGTTAAACTGGTTATTAAACCTGGAATTTTCACTTGAAATGGAATTTTGTAATTTTAAAAAAACTAACAGTAAAATAGCTTCTGACTAGAGACAGTACTTAGAATAAAATAATAAATTGTACAATTTTTCATTTTTACACGTTATCAGAGGCGTTCCCAATGTATGTCGAGCAGAAATCCTTACTGTAACGATGGGAATCATGATAAAAACTCCGCGAAACGGCTCATAATATCATTTATTCAGATTCCAAAGTTGCAAGCCATTCTCAATTCAGAATTCAATTAAGTCCACAACATATTGTTGTGAGGAGAAATGATTTGGCTGACTTTCCTGCTAAACATGAATCAACGCTAAGATGAACAGTCTACCCATTACTTGAATGACAAAATATTATACGACCAGGTATCAATTAATAAGGGATATCAAAATTACACCATTCTACTCGATGGTAGCTTCCAAGTTGATTTTAGACTATTCATTCCAACTATACATAAGAATTTACGAGTTCTCATTGCGAGTTCTAGGTAGATACCAAGGTTCTTGAACAAAACCATTGAATCAAATTAAGTTCAAGATATATTGTTGTGAGAAGAAACGATGTGGCTGACTGCGGAAAAGTAAGGATTGACACTGTAGGATGATACTCATGTCTACACACTACTTGAGTGACAAAATTACTACCTACCAGGCATCATTTAATAAGGAGTGTCAGATGGTAGTTGCTATGATGATTTCAGACTATTTATTCGAACTCCATACGAGTTGTGATTCCTCCCAACCATATGAACGGTACATTGTGAAGGTACTCAGTGTTCTCCTCCTCACAATCCCTTCGAAGCGATTTATATACGACAATGGGGCGCTAATGAATCTCCCGCTCGGGTAAATACTAGTATGTGGAGCAGAGTTTCACTCGCATTACACGGCTGGAGACCTCGGGGAGATACGTGAGCCGAGGCAGATGAGAAATCCGACGTATGTTACAGAGAAGACTCACTTGTCCCTATTCAGCTAATGCTAAGTAGAGCACAATAGATCCCTTCTACACTTACTCTTTTCCACGTATGGACCTGTCGGTTCATTCACACACGGCTCGACAGGTAGCATTATGCCTTCCAGCTCTCAAGATCTCCCTTTCTGGTGAACTCTAGAACAGCCGACACAATTGAGACGGATTTTATTCACTTTCATTCACTGGAGGGAGTTCGTGCATGGCAATGCACAACTGTTTGATCTCAAAATTTTGAAGAAACAAAAGAACTAAACTCGTTGTAATAGCTAAATTTTTGCTGACCAAACCTCTCAAGTCCATATAAAGGAGGAAAAGGTTCTAGTGGTTCATTAGGAATGATACCTACTCGTAGTTGGAGTACGGATTATCACCAAGAGGCAGATGGCACAGCCCGCATGAACCTTGCACAATTACCAGAGCGGGGCATACTCGTATACCTTCAACGTTCGTTCAAAGATAAATATACGACTGTTATACAATTAGAACATGGAGCAGACTAGAATGTCTGCCAAGTGTTTTCTTTTTCGCAAAATAACATAAATATAGAATTAGTTACAGTTTCAGAGGTGGCGATAGTTTATCACTTGATTCTCCTCACCCTCAACCCAGAATCATAGAATTAGTTGGTGGAAAAATTATTGAATTTATTATTGAATACTCACTAGGCGGAGATAGATACAAACTATCCAGCAGAACCAAAATCGGGCAACTACATACCGCAAAGAAATATCAATGAAATCAAAACGAAATTCTTAGGAGACCGTCCAAGAACTAATTAAAAAATCGCAGCAAATGAACGCTTTATTTTTTTTCTTCATAGATCACCCGCACCTTCAAAGAACACGGCTTTTCCATTATTTGTACTTACCGAAATCATCCGGCAAGGTTCACTAACAACTTCATTTTGACATAAAGTACTTAACTGCAAAAATCGTTATCCGGGAAGTGTGGATGCCCTCATATTCATAACAAAATTGGGTTCTAGGTCGCTAAAGAACTGAGTGACTTGTAATTTTATCCAGAAAGAAGAAAGATTCTATTTTATCAACTGAACTTAGAACGGAGATTGACCTATATCTGTCAGTGAACATTCATTTAAGATTCACGTAGGGAGCGAACGGTTGGTCCTACAGAGCTGTGGGTGGTCTCATTCAATACGAAAAATTCAACACTATTTTAAATTGATGAACCATTGATTAAAAAACAATAACTTTTACATCAAAAGTTTTTGAAAATTTCAAACCCTATTTTTCACCCCTTAGAAGTGACTGACACTAATCAAAACCTCCGGGGCAAACTAGACCCCAAACTTAGCCGGTTTCTTAAATTTGCATCACAGTTTTATTCGAATTTTGAATACTACGTACCTATGTACAATTTCTACGTTGTGAACCATCTGCAATGGGGGGGGGGGAACTCTTCTTTTTTTTGGTTTTTGCTCAATTCTAAAGGTTTATTGTTGAAAATAATGAAACGAAATCTCTGCAATTTCATCATAATCAGATCAAGGTTTTGAATATCCAGTGTAGAAACACCATTACTATTTGTACTCTGACACACCCTTCCCTAACCAATTAAAGACGCAAACCGATGAGGAATATTCTACCTAGTAATTGAGTTTTCGAATAGATTTTTTTCAAAGTCCGAAGAGGATATTCCTCTCTCAACTAAACTCATCACCTGCTTCGTGCAAACTCTGCCTGACTTGGCGCTTTTCTTGACCGGTCGTTGAGGTCTCTGAGGCGCTTCAATCTGTCAGCGAGCAGGCTGGCGTTTAAATTACTGGGTCCGGTATGAAGACGATTATGAAGAAAGGTCAACAGCCTCTATAATAATTTGTTTGTTCCAAGATGAATGTTGAGATATTATAATTGGACGACGTCTTTTGTCGCAGATCAAAATAGTCCCGTGCGAGGAAAATGAAAATTGCTTTAGGAAACTCCAGGATCCATCGTTGCGAAAAATAGAACAATTCTATTGCTACTACGTGCATTGTTCTCGAAGGATCGAATTTTAAAATTGTTTTGCATTTATCAGAATATAAATGGTCTAGATATTGACGCCAACGTACCCATTCTGACCATGCAGGTGTCCGAACCCATTTAAACGGAGCTTTCACGATGTTTTTACCGGACTATAGGTGTTATTGAATTTAGCAAAGCACTACTACCGTGGTACGTCTGTAGTTGGTGATGATTTGGAAATGATGGAGAATTGAGAAGTGTAGGAAACTAAATCAGATATTAGTGCATAGCAGACTTGCTCAATTAAAGTAGAAACTCGATTTGGTATGCTCTAAGGTGAGACCATAAATTAGAACGTCGTATGATAAATTTTTTTTCTTCATTCAGATTCGAACTCTCGCACGACAGCTTGATGATATTTGGTCGATAGGCAATCTTCTCAGTTCACTCACTTCCAAGGATTTTGTAGGTAGTTCGATCTAGTGCTTCACCGTAGCTCAATATTTTCGGTATCCTCTATTTCCATTTCGCAGAAGCGGCACATGACCTTCGTTAGTTTGGCTATCTTCCACAGGTGATATAGAAGTGAGCAGAGGCCTGTTAGCAGAACCATAAGAATTCTATCTTGCTTCCAAGGCATAACCATAAGTACAGCAGCGCTTTTCTTTGAGAACGTTACAAATCAATAGTTTTGCCTCATTTAATCCATTCGCTCAGCATCTTTTGATGGTTCCCAGGATTGGTTCTGGCTCTATTGGTAGTCGCTCTGAACCTTTAGGTCGTTCATAGTAGTGAGGCCTACTTATGGATTTTAGGACTGCATTATGAATATAATATATTCAGTTATATTATAACTGTTACTGATTTACTCTCGACCTCATACTTATATGCGTAAATTGTTCAATCTATCCATCGAAATGAAGGAACAGCTCAATCAGGCTCAAAACACCCTGATCTATGATATAACTCCACGTATGAAGGAGTCTGCATAATACCATGAGTCTGTACATAATTTAGTGAGTAAAATCGGTAATGTATGTAACCTCTTCGAAGCGAATTCAAGGACTTCCCAGCCATTATAAATCTGGTATATAATTTTTATCTAGCACTGTTTTTAGAAAACAACTCCGCATTGTTGCGAATGAGGCGGAATATTTTTTGTCTATAAAAGGACCGGATAAGATCCTTCGCTATACTTAGGACACCTTTTGTGCTGAAAGGTGATTACCTCACAAGACGTCTTGTCCCTGGGAGGCGCCGCGCAGCCTCACCGCGTGCCGCTAATAACTATATCGAATCCGCACGGGCAGAAAGAATTCGTCGTCAAACAAATATTTCCATACGACACTTAGTGTCAATTTTTTTGTCTGCAACTCCACATGTAAATTCGAAAAAAAAATTGATTTACATAACATCGTGGGTGGGCCATTCCAACTTACAACAAAATCCAGTTCGAATGAAACAAAACAAACTTGAAGATGTATGTATTAGTTGATCTTAGACAGGGGTTGGGAGCTACCTTACCAAAGGGCTCCAAGCCACCGTGGAGTAGCTGGCCATGAGCTGATACTTAGGCAAAACGGAGAAACAAAGTGTCTTTTTCGAGGAACAGTGATGTTCTTCCATTGGTACTGAGATATCCTATGGATTGAAATGTGTGATTTTTTTCTTATGTATCATGATTTTTTGAGTGAAAGAGTAGGAACCTCCATGGTTATACTCATCATCGAAGACTCTCTTAAGTGTGGAAGATGGTAGAGACTGGTGAGTAAGATTGTGGTGAAGCACCCAAAAAGCCTATATTGACGCAGGAGACACGGATCCAATCAGGACAACATTCCTGGCCAATGTACAGGGCGATTCTGTATTGACCGGTTGGATACGGCCTGCGGTGAAAGGAGTTTTATAATAGAAGACCAGTGCATTATCCTCCGACGAAGATGAAAGTAGGAGATGAGTAGCTGTGAGGGCAACAAACCATCCTCTCTGAACCTCCCTTGTCTCCTTCACTGTTGGCTTGTAATAGACTGCTCTGCCTTCCTCTGTTCTAACAATAGATCCTGTGTCCACGTCGTTAGGACATCTTCAGTCACGACTCCCGCCCACCAATGCGGTTTCTCCTCCCTTACCTGAGTTACCTACCTAATCTACTTCAATGCCGCTTTTGGATTTCGAAACCCCAAAGCCACAAAAACTGTGTTTTCAATACACGCAAGCAAGTCTTGGCGTAACGTCACGTAGATTCCCCTAACCAATAACAAGATTACCCAAACAGACCATGCATTTCTGAGAGAAATAGGTTCACCTGGGACTCTACATGAATTACATGAAATTATTCTACTGAAAACTCCAATAAAACATAATACAAGAAAAGCGATGACATTTGATGAATTTCAAAGCAACGCAATTATATGAGGAATTTTGAACGAATAACAAGCTGTTTCAAAATCTAGGACAGCAGCAACTTGACCATGAAGCTCGTGTTTCATACTTCAGAACCTATTAGTGATCTTTGTAAGGATGCTTTACTGCCCAGACGTTAATTTCGAGACTTTTTTCTTAAAACTCCAATATTTTGTACTAAAATAACTTTTTCAAAGGTACTCAACGGTACAATGAATATCGGTGAGGGGAACAGACTTACTCCCTATTTGTTCTACCAGGCAACTGTTTACTGAACCGCCAATAATTGCCTATCATCTTCAGCATCTCAACCGCATTTCCACAGGTGAAGCTCGGGAGTCAAAAAGTTACACAAAAAGCGACGATGCTAAAAGTAAGAATAATTCTCACGTGCGGCAGTCAGCCACAAGAAACTGCAGGGTGAACGGCGCTTGTCATCGAGGCTCTATCTACTTTCATTACGAGGCAACTTTGATTTACTTTCCTTTTTTTGCATTTTCTTCTTTATTTTTGGGAAGTCGAATTTCAGTTTACTTCCGGTGTCAATGGTCTCTTCTCTTTATTCGAAGAAGTTGCAATCGAGTCGATTGAACTCAAATCGTTCAGAAACTAAACCCAAAAGCTGTGACTGATAGAAACACTAAAACTGTCCCTGGATAGTCCCATATGAGTAAACGTGAATTCCTTCAACTCAAATATCTCTGTTCGCCATAGTCCAAAATCGAACAAATTAAGATTTCTCATGATTACTACTCGACTGAGGTTGGCTTCAGAAAACAACTTTCATAGCAATACCAGCTGCAGAGGAAATCTCAGAAAATAGCAAAATATTTTGAAAAATTAACAAAATTTGTTAAAATATGTTGAAAACCCATTCTTATTTAATAAGAATGGGTTTTCAACCGAGATGTTGTTTCTAAAAGAAAACAGCAACTTGATCGTGAAGTTCTCGTTAAATGTCAATGAATTTCAAATGTCAATGAGGAGACCTGGACAACACCAGTTTTGAACCATCAGATTATTGCTCCACTGCCAATCCAATTTTCTTTTCGGGAACATCACCACTCTTCCTGATTTGTATTTTACCAAATCTTACTGGATGCTGTTTGAGAGATTTTTCCATAGGTGTCTACGAAAAATTATTTTAGATTGTTTCCATTGAAATACGATTTAAAAAATTTTTCTTTGTATTTAAATATTTTCGCTGTATTTGTATTTGACGAATTTAATATTGATGACAACTGATTGTATCTTTTTTGTTTGCAGGTAAGTACATGGACTGCATTTGCAAAAAAGACATATCGTCGGTGAGCATGTTTAGCTATAAAAGTAGGATAGGAGTATCTTAATGTTTGTTCTACGAGTCCATGTCACCTACCCAACTAGGCAGACGTTTTTAGCTGTAGGTTAGTGTTTGTTGAATATAATTGCAATAGACCGATATATTTTACATTTCTGTCACAAATTTCCTAAGCAAAACAGAGGTTTTCCTCCAAAAGTTAAAATTTTTGAGTTTTTTCCACTTGATAACCTCTATTAAGTGGATTCACCGACATCAGGTCCGTAACCGCGACTCAATTTTGCTAGCTAGGTAATGTTACCTACATCAAGAGATCAACCCTGGCCAGTGGTCAATGTCCCGCCTTATCATAGCTGACGCTGCAGGACAGAATACGAATCAACTTCCTGGCAATTTGCATGCACCATGTTACGAAACTGGTTATTTAATCGGATCGCTCAAGATGTTCAACCAAATGGCACGACCTTCGACCTCTGAAGGTTGCCGTTCCATCGTAGTAATTAAGTTCAAGAACAGAAACGCTAACTAATGCCTTCACAATAGAAAAGTTGTCAAGATTTCAAGGGTCGTGGTTCCTTCCGTATCTATGATTCATTTTACAACTAAAAGGTAGTAAATGGGTAAAAGATTGAGAAGTTGAATACGAGTTCAATTTTTGAAAAATATCGTATTTTGATGTACGTAGGTAAGTCATATTTTCTCAATCAAACCAATGAAGTTCAATACCTACATTTTACTAGCAAAATACCGAATTAAGCTGTGAACTTTTTCTAACAATTTTTTTAAGATACATCACTATTTGTTGTGCACATTTCTTATTCATGCGCATCGAGGTAAAATAATTGAATTTTCTTCATTATTGAAGAATTTTTTCAAAATTGAATTTTTTTCACTACCTCTTCTAGGAGCACAAAAGTCTGGCAATTCTTGTGGTATCTTTCCACTAATAGTCCTCAAATAGGTCACAATTCATCAAGGCCACAAGGTCAATTCCTCAACTCTTCAAATGAGTGATTTGAAATTAGTAACAAATATAAGGTTATCTGAGGGTTATCTAAGGGCACTTTTATAGTTTGATTTTAATGAAATCTTACAGGTATTGATCAGGTTAGGGCCTTAGGATAGATGGCAACCTCAGGAAGCGCAGAATCCCCCGTAACAAGCAAAACTTCTAGTGGCATTTGCATTCGATGAAATCTTCAAGAAACGTGTGTTTTGGATTATCTTCTGTAAATGAGATGATGGTTTCTTATCATCTGAAGCCTTGACACTTTTTCCCTGTTCATCGGATAGTCTATATTATCTTTGTATGGATACTAGAAAGCTATGTCTCAACCCTATTGGAAGACATTTTGGGGTGAAGAAGACCTCGATATTAAGTTAAAAGGTGAAATACCTCTTTGGATTCGAAATTGACATATTTCTATCTCCCTCATGTTCTTTGAAGAAAATTTTCCTTCCCACAACCCACACACGACAGGAAGTTGAAATAATCACGAAAGTTGTAAAACACTCACACACAACTATCATTTTATTTGAGAGAAACCTTCAGAAAACCGCTGAACCTTCGCCATTAAAAAATGGACGTCTATCGTCGAATAGTGCAAACGTTATCGCCTTTAGGCCAGTTGCTCATCTAAAAAAGCCAACGGAACCCTTGAGTTATTCATGGAGGTTCTCCGGCATCAGGGAGTCAATATGAGAGAAAAGAACGAGTTTATTGGCGAAGGCGCTCCTTGCGGGATATTGTTTCATAAATCTCCTTTGACCTTTGTGTTTGCTCGACAGAATAATTCCGCTTTTCGAGCCTGGGTCGGCCTCATGATGTAGGTGAAATTCTTGAACCGCGCGTGGCCTCGGATAATTATCTTCAGATAGATAGATTTACGGGGTGAAACATTTTTCAATTTCATTTCCACACTCAAATTTCCATCTTGTTATTAGAGTTTTTGGAGATTTATCGTCTTCGATATGTATGAATTAGTTTCAAAATTTTGATGCGAGGACCCCTTAAAGGTCACACGTCATGAAGGTGAAGCCAGGCTGACATACTCGTACATGAGGAGTGGTGTGGTGGTGAAACATATCGATGCAAAGAGTTTGGCACATGGTCTGGATGTGATTCTTAAGCCAGTGAACAGTGGCATCTTGACAACCAACCACAGCGGTGACTGGAATCCAGGAAGAAAGGCCTGGTGATGAAGTCAGTCTGACATGCTCGCACATTAGGTATTGAGTCTGGAACATGGTCTCGGGATAGCCATATGATTATATATTATATATATACCTTTTTTCTTGGGACTCCTGTTAGGCCTTCAGAAGTCATGTGCAGAGATTCTTTTCCCCTCTCTTTTCTCTTTTTGAAGCCTCTTCCGGGTTCCATCAGTGGCGAAGATATCAAGAGCCTCATGCCAGCATCGTTCAGTTTCCTGTTTCTGGAGCCTGGCAGGAGTGTCTTCGTTATCACGTTCCCTAGGCTTTGGCAACTTTGGGTCTGTGCTACGTAGAATCCATGACAATCTGGCTGGCTGACGCTGATTTGAGTCCGAAGGATGCTCTACAACATCACTTTCGTAATTACCGAAGGTTTCCATGTCCTCTTCATATGCAACGCTTCTTGGAGAACTTTAAAGTAAAAGACAAGGGAGTTGAAGTAGAAAACATCATAACAGCTGAATAGGGTTTTTTCAACATTTCCTAACCTAAAAGGTTCCACTCTTTCACATGTGTTAATGAGCAAATTTTTTGGAAAGTTGCAGGAAAATAATGGAGGACCTCCAAAATCAAAAAATTCTCTTGGAGCTTCCTGAAACATTTCGGTTCTATATCTGTCCGTCTGCGTGTCTTAGGTAGCCTGATTTGTAGCCCAAAACATACAAAAGTATACAATTTGAAGATCGAAACCATTAGTTGTTGTTTATCTTGTTCGTCAGGATGGGAAAAAAAGTTGGATTCTCTTTCTTCTACATTACCATTTCCTCCTCGTCATAATCGACTCAGAAACGCGAGTGTTGAAGTTATAATGGTATAGGCAAAACGACTATTCCGTTCGACGAGGTTTCATTTCCTATGAAATCCTACGGTAAAATCTTTAAATGTCAATCACTGGGCTGAGCTGGTTCGTTCGATCTACAACGTTACAGGATACCCGACCTTGGAGGAGTTCCACTCATATACCATGAAGGCCGTTATAAAATCACATGTCTAGCGCTACTCCGAGAACCGGATAATTTCAGGTTTGATTAAGTCGTTCACCAGGGGAGGTAGTATAAATAGATAGTCCACCGAATAGGTGGACGCAGAGATGTGGCAATAACGTCTAGTTTGCAAATTATTCGTACGACTTCTATCAGGACTCAATTGAACAAGCCTGAGCTCTAAAAGTAATTTCATCGACAATTTCTTTTTTGCCCATTAAAGCGCAAAAATCTAGTTTTCTATTATTTCTACCAAGTATGATACATAATTTCAATGTGCAGAATGTTCCAAATTAACTATACCATTCTAGAAAATGCTGAAAATTGTGAAAAACATTTGACATTTGACTCGTAATTCAGTGTTTCAAACTCAGCAAGTTTTTACACTCAAATTTATTATTTTCCTGTAAAGATCACCCGTCTGCGAGGATCACAGCTTCTTCCGACACTTAGAAGGACCTAGGGTAGGTGAGGAAGAGGTTCGAGTCCTCTTGGCTTAGCTCAAAGAGATATTAATAGGTGGGTCGGATGTATTTCATAACAATTGCTCATTTAATGGTTCTTAAGAACCGTTTTTTCAGTTTGGCTTTTCCCATTTTTCTCTGGCTATATTATTGTTTGATTTTGATGATTCAAGCGGCAATCTTATAGTTTTTCAATTCCCTAGACTGATGTACTAATGAACTTCGAAAATCCTTCAAAATTTCAAATTTAGGTACAACTTTTGAAGGTTGAGCGCCTGCAATTTAGGGAAATACTGACCCGGAACGAGGAACGAAAGGCGACCGACTGAGAACCCCTTAAGTCGTGACTGACAATAATCAAAAGCCTCGGAACAAAAAAAGATCCCAAATGAAGCCGGCAAATTTCATAAAAATTGCTCCAAGGGAACCGGGATAAGTACAGCGTACGGCGGCCGGAGGGAAAATTGTTTATTCGATTTTTAAATTTTACATATCTACCTTGAAACGTAATCCATCAAATTTTGAGGAGGGGTTAAAATTGTTTTTCCTTGGTCGATTCCAAAGATTACTTATTGAAAATAATAAACCAAAAGAGGCCTATGGAGCTCGCGACGACCTTTTCAAAGGACGTTGGAGAGGAAGATAAGTGGAAAATACTTGGCGAAGATCTGGCTGGAAGGAATCTCCATGAAGACGTGACCCAGAATCAAGAACCGCGATCGGAGTTCAGTGACACCCCAAGGGGAAACGGAACGCGAAGAAACGAACTGAAAACCGAAGGAGTGATACCCGGTCGATGTTAACCCCTCGAGGGAGATCACGAACTGCGTTCCATTAGCGAGGGTCACGGAGTCCGGACCCGGAGAGCGTGCGGGCCAGAGAGTATCTCGAAGGAACTAGATGAAACTTTTACACGTGTAAGTACAGTTAGTCACTGGAGCGTTTTAAAACGCGAAAAGACTTCGAAGGTGCACGACTTGAGATGCCCGCTCGAGTTTCAATTAGGAGTATGTAAGCTGATGATCTCATGCTGAGCTCAGGACACCCTACATGGTTCGCGGATTGCAATTTATTTGTACGTCCAAACTAAGATGCGCATATCACAATTCAATCAAAGGTTCACGGAGGTAAGGTACGCCCCGGGGCTTTAAATTGGAATTTCAAGTCAAGGAGCAGGATATGGAACATTCCACGATCAGCTATGTACAGGATAGATCTCAGATCTAAATGAATAATTTTATATATTTTTATATACTTTGAGAACGAAGAGAATTTCAAGTCAAGGAGCAGGATATGGAACTGTGACATCCTGGATGTCTTTTATCGGTACAAAAAGTTCATTATAGATTATTAGTTGTAATTAGAGAGGGATGTTTAGATGTCAAGATTTTTAAAAGTGTATGGTCTGCAATAGTCGACTTGTAATTGAAATAATTTAGAAAGTACAATAATAATTTTTCTAGTTCATGAATAAACTTGTGTCTGTTTTGCTCACATGTAACAGAATATTCCATGATCAGCAATTTACAGGATATATCTCATATATAAAAGATTAGTTGCCTTCTACGTGATTTATTCCATTGAGAACTAACTTGGCTATCAAGTCAAATCCAAACCCATAATTACAATTTTGGTTTATTATTTTCAATAATAAGCCTTTGGAATCGAGCAAGAAAAAAAAATTTTAACCCCCCCCCCCCCCTCAAAATTTGATGTTTTACGTTTCAAGGTACGTAGAATACGAAAATCGAAGAAAAAAAATTTCCGTCCGTCCGCCGTACGCCGTCCGCCGTACGCGGCACTTTTCTTAGCAACACTGGACCGATTTGGTTCAAATTTGGTATATGGGCTCAATTTGGGGTCTAGTTGTGCCGCGAAGCTTTTGGTTGATGTAGGTCACTTCTAAGGGGTGAAAATTAAGGGTTGAAATTTTCAAGAGTGCCCTAGCTCGAAAACTCTCGAAATAAAGGTATCGTTTTTTCACCAATTTTAAATAGTATTGAATTTTAAAAAATTTTTGAGACCACCCGGAGCTCTGTAGGACAAACCGTTCGGTCCCTACGAGTACTTGAAGGTTTTCCTTCGATAAAACAGAATCATGAGTGTGAATCGCAAAAGAGGTCTAATCTCCATTCAAATTTTATCGGACTAAAATGCGATCGCTGTTCATTTCTTCGATTTGTATACAGTTTTGCCTTCTGCGTAACCAGTAATCAAATTTCCATATGAAGCTTTCTATTTTTCCAATCGAGTGTGAAGCGTTTAGTTCTTTCTAATAAACTTGATTGTGAAGGTGTGAAGCCAGTATGGTGTGGTAGGTAGTACCTAGCTGGTAGGTAAAAAAAGTTGGTAGGTAAAAAAAATGTTGGGTAAAAAACGCTGCAAATTATTGCTCAAAGGCTTCTTCACTCTTCAGATCACTGATCAGCTGAGTGAGCTCCAAAGCCATTTTCAATCCTATTGAATGGAAGTGCTCTTCCAGGCGTCTCCAGCATTCGAGGAGATCTTCTTCACTCCTCAGATCACTGATCAGCTGAGTGAGCTCCAAAGCTATTTTCAATCCTATTGAACGCAGGAAGCTGAAATTTGAGAGGGAAGGTCAAGGGAGAATACAGATGGTGGTAGGTGCTATTGATGGAGAACCAGTGATCTATACAGAAGGGTGATCTATACAGAAAATAATAAACCTTTGAGCAATGATTTGCAGCGTTTTTATTTTTAAAGAAATTCCAAGTCAAAAAGCACATGATTATTGACAGGAACATGATTATTGACCAGAAATGTGCAAGTGTTTTTGTCAAAGTGAGTTATTAATTCGAAAACTTGAGTATCCTGTCAAATCTGTTCTCCTTTCAAGTATTATTCACGGGGTTCTTTAAGGACATTCTCTCATTTGAACTCAGAAAGTAGTTATTGTACACTAAGATTGGTTAACAAGAGATTGTGGAGCCAAATCAGTAAATTTTCCTTACTGAGGATACCATGAACACATCGAACCAGTTCGTTGATCAGAGCAGGTACATACAATTCTTTAATTTTTTAATTATTATTAACAAATAATAGTTAACAATTATAATTAATAAAATATTATAATTATTCCTCTTCCGAATTATTTTAAATAGTTCAGAATATATTTTTAAAATCCTCGCTGATCGCTCTGGAACTCACTAATAGCTCTTTTGAAAAATGTCGTGAGAAATCAATACATTTGGAACAAACAAATGTGTTATGTAAACGTATGAACAGAGGGACACACATTTAAATGCGCCGGGGATGAAATTTATAAAGGACCAGCCAAGGACATGCAATTTTTATCCTAAAATTGGATCCACTTACACAAGGAATTTGACTTTTTTTACCGAAACGTTGTGGCCTCTACTGATCCAGATGTAAAGAAATGTATATACCTGGGCAATCGTACGTGATTTTTTCTCGACCAGTTGAAAACGATCTGTGATAGAAGAACCAAAATAGGGCTTCGAACGGTTAGTGTCAAAATTATTCTCACAGTCTATTGAAGTGTCCATTGTTCACATTATATTACTGTTGGCACCAGGAAAAAGAGACGGTGTATTTTCATAAAAGGTTATAGATAAAATCTAGCCATACATCAATGGTGTAATATCTCCAGGTACTTATTATGAGTGGACATTTCCGGTGGAGATGAGAGATAGAAAAGATCTCACGGTATCTCACGGTTAACAGGCTCTTAACATCCCGTGTTCTGGTCAACCAGGAATCCCCCAGATATTGGACAGGACATGGCCGGTGCGGTTTTTAACGGGTCTTTCCACCAGGAAGATCCGCAATCCTAGACACAGGCGTCACGTCCTAGGCGTAGAAGCAGTCGTGTGAACGGGACGAGGTTCTAACCGGGATATTAACCAGAGAGAAGGAATGGCACTGAGAAGGTGTACCTACTAAGAGTAAAGGTTTGGAGGTCCCGAAGGTGTTTAGCGATCCCGAAAGCTGTCTTTACGGTCCATCAGACCGAGGAGGCTGCACCGCGCCGTTGGAGACGCCTGGCGGAGTTCAAGCTCCCACGGCACTCCCCCACACAGAAGTCATCTACTTCTTCCTCCATAAGAAAAATCACCGCAAATTATTAGAGAACTGTTTAACTTTTTATCGCAGATCGTCAATCTGCATAGAACACTGTTTAACTGTTCGATACCAGTGTTATTCAAAAAATAATTTGTTATACATGAAATCAGTATAAACAGTATAATAGCAATAATATACTCTGATAACTGATTGGTAAAAGGGAAGGTCTCCACTCCAACGCTTCTAATAGTAAAACGTCAACATCGCCATTCCTGGCGTTCTTGGTTTTAGTAGTTTTCTACTGCCTTGGCATTTCTTTCTTTAAATACATCCTCCTTGGTAATTCACAGTAAAAGTTGTCTCTGAGGGCAAAACATCATATTTAGAAGACTTATAAACACGATGTTGAAATTTCCATTAAAATGTTTTAAAAGTTGAACACAATTGTGCACCGCAGTACCAAACACGTTTATACGTACAAAATTATAAACGTAGCGAATTTGGTGAATATCGGCGGAGCTGTTCGGCTATAATCAGTTTCAAGCAAAAGAAACAGACAATAAGATGTATATATTAGTCCCTATAGCTATATAGTTTTGTATTATTTGACTGAAATTTAATTTTAGGTACACATTTCCTTAAAACGAGTGCTGTTGAGATGTACTCAAGAACCCTCAATGAATGTCCTAGATTGATTTTCTAGGGTCGAACACCCACTCACAGCTATCGTAGAGCGGTTTCAGCTGACCTTTTCGTGTTTGCAAATATATGAACTCTGTGGTATCAAATATCTTTCTTTCTTGGCAGACACTCTAATGTACTCGTGTCTCTCATTTCACTACACCCAGCCAGCTCTTGACTCCAATCTCTTGATTATAGAAGACTCGCACCCGCCATAACTATCAATCGCCTGGAAACTGATAGGGGAATCCCTACATATAAATCGAGGAAGAAAAGCCCGTCCATCCGGCTGGCGGAGAATATAAAACTGGCGGTCCATCATTGGGTGTCACCGTTGGAAGAATGACGACGAGCCGAGTCCAGCGTGGCGGTATCTGCTTATGTATTCGATTGGTGTGTCGTCCCTCTCCAAGGGATAAGTCTGAGAAAGGGGTCGTGGGCTTCAAGCGTGCAAGTGACGTCTCGAGACCTCCCATTCTTTTTTTTCCATTCAAACGCTGTTAACAACCGAAAGACATGGGAATATCCTTCAGATGAATAGGAGATGCGTCTAAAACGCAAGGACGAGATGCAATTTTTCTCAAGCTCACAAAGTTGGCTTTACCTCTCACAACTTTGTAGTATTTCCAAATATCCATGAGGAGACCATAATACTACTTTTATAGAAAATCAAACAACCAAGTGCATCTGATAATTTCACCTAATGTAAGCTTGATTCAACATCAGCCTGACAACATCTTGAAAAGTTTTGAGATTCTTACAATTGTATTCTTTTCCCTCACATTTCCTATGACGTCAGCTAAGTCCCTCTTCTGACAATTCAACTGGATCGAAAATAACTCACGCGTTGTGGAGTTTACTATTTAATTAAAGCTGCATGCGACAAGACCCAGGTTAACATTTCTTCTCTGTCGATCATCGCCCTCAAAAGATGTCATTTAAAAACACAACCAAAAACTTTTTGTTGAAACTTTTTTGTTTCTCTTCGATTTCATCACTCTACCACATTCTTTGAGCGCCTTGCTGAAGAGTTTTTAAAAATTCATGAATTTTTGCTCCTTCTTAGGTCGAAGAAGTTACTTTTCGCCCACGAATCCCAAAACTGCAGAGGCATCTGCTCGGAGTAGGCGAGGCAGATGCCTAGACTGTTACAGTATTCTTAGATGACTTTCTTCAAGGATTGGGTTTCATAAGGGATGCGAAATTGTTTTTGATCCTCTGAAAGATTTTAGAATTCATATTACATTCATTATGCCCTCAAGAGTCACCAACATAATTGAGAAGGAGTTGTACTGAATGATGAATAAGCTGTTTCAACAATAATTCGAAGGATTTTCGATTATTTTAAAACCTAGTTTGAATATGTACAGCCATTCATATAAAGGCAAAAGAGAGAAGGTATTTTGCGATTAATCTAGTCGTCTAAATTCAGATAATAGTGTGTTTGCAGTCGCTCTGTCATTGCAGAGATTTTTTATGGTTTTGAAAGCTCTTTTATTGATCAAGTTGCAATTATTCCGGTGGCTGTTAGGGGAAGCTAATTACACCAGGAATCCGATTTTTATGGGCAGTGCTTTTGATCTGTAAAACCTGATTTTGTTTCACCAATCAAAGCAAGGCAAAATGTTGTCTTATTCGTGTGGTTTGCCATTCCAAATAACAAGACTCAAACAAGCAAATGTACACTTACTGCCTCACCCACGTTTCATACTGATACGACTATTCAATTAATGGCAATGACGAACTTTGAAGGGTAACATTGATAGAGACAGTAGAGTAATGACCGAACCGAAAAATGGCAAACATTTCGCAAATTCGGGCGTTTTGCTTTTCTAAAACATACGAACACCTTCAATTTCATACAAGGTTCTCAAAGGCAGGCGAAGAGTTTCAAGGTGTGACATTGACAGGCAGTCTCGGGGACCTAGCGGCTCCAATCGGTTAATTAAGGGACCGTAAGCCCATCCATGTCCAGCGCAGGCTTTTTCTTCTTCATGCAAAGAAAAGGGCACTGTCATGGCAGTGGCTCTACAACGTTAGTTATAAGAAAAACTGGATTAACATTAGCATGAAAGGTACTGCTAGGAGACGGGGGAAGGAGTTAGCAGGTTGGTAGCGTCTCTGACCTAACGGTCGCAGCTGGGGGGTCGCCGAACTCGCGGGGGCTCCCCGTTTTCTCAAAGGGAAGGCGCGGATCAGCCAAGGTCGCGTAACTTCTGATTCACTTCTTCCACCTCTACTTCACTTCTTCCACCTCTATTTCACTTCTTCCTTCTCTACTTCCTACTGCACCAACATAGTGATGCCATCCGCCCTGATTTCGCTGGAGACGCTTGGGTTTTTCCTTCGGTTTGTTTGGGTTTTTCAACTGTCCCACTGAATGAACAGCTTTTCTCGAAAATATTCATTATCTATTTCTAACTGCCTCCAGGATGTACAGGTAACCTAGAAAGTATCGTAGTTTCTTACGAGGTTTGACTGAAAATTTTCAAGTTCAACGCGTTTCTCGTGATGTTTTTGACTTGGAGATGTCACAAAAATGTGAAATTTGGTCCTGAATGTGTTTGGATTCGTATGATGTCCTACTACATGTACAGTTTTTGTTTGTTTTTCGACAATATTCATTCTCTATTTCCAACTGTCCTGGAGACCAGTTTAAGTCGTCAGGCCATTAGAGTCATAAAAGACCAGCAAATAATAATTAAATTATTCAAGGGTGATACCTAAGCCTCAACATGATTGAATCCAATAAATCATATAAAAGGCAGTTTTGAGTTGAATGGATTTGGTTTTTCGCCCTCTTCTTTTTCAATTGACAGGTAATTTCAACATAGGTGCTATCGATGATTGGTGACTCAATTTTATGGTCACGCGATCCCAGTTTTTTCTCTTCAGTTAGCAAAGATGGGGTGAACGACTCATTCCAACTCTTCCGTCTTTGTTCTCTTGATAGGTTTCATGTCAAACGGTACTGAAGAATACTCTTTTATTGGGAGAAATTGCAGTTGTTTAGTAGGTTACCTTGTTGATTCATTCACTAGACCTAAAACCAGGTCAAGGAACTGATTCAATACTTATTTTTGACATCTTCGGGAGAAGACTTTACCAATTATCCACCACAAACTTTACGTCAGCGTTAATTCTTTGAGTAGAATGGTACTACTCTCACACTCCCGGCCCAATGGGGAAGGCGTTTAAAATAACAGAACAACTTGGACAGTGCAGCCAAGTGTTTTGAATTCTCCTTCAGCACATTAGTTGAGAGGAAAAACGTGATCCAATTTTTATTCCGTTTCATCATAGATCCCAGGGCCTGCATCGTGAGAGAGTATTCTAGTTGAACTAGTTCACCGGTTTCATTCCATTTTCTGAACATCCCTAATATGGGAAGCCGTTCTGTGCAACGCTAGTCGAGGCTAACCGAAGTGCTCCCCGCGGGATTTCCGCGATGCTGCTAAAAAGGGATTTATCCCCAAATCGTTTTCACTCGGAAGGAATCGAGGCGGGCGCACCTGATTTGGACAAACCTTCCCGATGAACAGATGGCTTGATGGGGCTCCGGCTTTCACTTTTTCGCGTCATTGACGAAAACAGATGGTGCGGGCCCGTTGAAGAGTTAGATAATTTCGAACGTATTGTGAAACGGTTTATGGGTTTAGGACTTAGTCGATCTCACACGGCTACTAGGTTCACCGTAGTGACATACTGATCGTCTTATTACTTCTGAGAATGTATCAAGAACGTTACAAGTCGACGGTACTATAACTTTGTCTGTTCACTGGAAGTTTAATAGGACTCAAATGACCTTCCCATCCCCTGAACATACCCATACAAGGTATTAATACAAAAACCTTTGGCTTTTCCTTCAATATTAATAGTTCACGTAATGTGGTCTTCAGTCCAGACATGATCACACTTTTCAGGAAATCTGATACCGAAAGAGTATGGACATTATGTCACTATTATGTTTCCAATACATTCGACATGAACTCCACATTGTCAATCAAAACTTATCCAGATTCAGTCTTTTCCTTCCAACTACCTATCAGAAATTATCTACATAATTAGAAATTAAGAAACCCCATTTATATAACAGGTACATCCAATTAGAAAATCCAAAAAGTCCAAACCAGAAAATCTAATAAAAAAAATTTAATTAAGGAAAAAATATATTCAAAAAAGTAATTAGATAAGTAGGTAGGTGGGAAAATAAAAATATTTTTAAAAATTCTACAAATAATCTGAATTAAAAATCCAATCAAGAAAATCCAATACATTCTCATCAATGCATTCAATTCGAATTGCCCTCTAGTTATCTAGGTTTTAATATTTGAAAAATATCTAATTGCAGCCAGTTTATATATTAAAGAAAATTAAATTAAAAATAACTAACCAACTTAACTTTCATTTCTTATAAAGGTGAAACTAAAAATGTAACTGATACATCTACACGATTCCTCTTCTTTTCAACATTATTTATTTGAACTAATTGAAGTTCGGTTACATAGTTTTTTCCTTAACATTTAAAAGGTGATCTTTCATGGTTTCGTGAGAGAAAAATCATGATAAACGTTATATTTGTTGAAGACCTATACCAGATGTTAGTAATTTGATTTTCTCTGAAAGTGCAATAGGTCGGTCTGTATTGCGTGCTAGATTCGCCTCACGATACATATGAATTCCATGGCTTCCTTAGAGAACTTTGTTCATGCCGATTCATATTATTATTATTAGGTAGGTACTGATGTGATTGTTTGAATCTACACGGCGAGTTGCATTAGGTATTAAAATAAAAAACGCTGTAAATTATTACAAAAAGGTTTATTATTTTTCTGTAAAGATCACCCGTCTGTGAAAAATCGTATTTGATGACTGACTTCCGTCAGTGAACGTTCATAAGCGATTCACACCCGTGTTTCTGATTCATCATTCGCCCAACCTATGGAGCAATGGAGACGAAAACCGCCGTACAATGACCCGAAGAGGATAAGTTTCGGTAGGTCCGAAGGACTAGGGTTAGGTGGGGGGAGAGGAACCTACTAACACATGAGTCTGATAAATTTCACAATTATTAAGTCGATTAACAATGGTTGATCGGCTGGGTGGTTTCTTCCATTTTTAAAAACTGAACACTGTATCAAATTGATGGAAAAAGTCATGAAATATTCATTAATTAGGTAATTAATAATCCTCATTAAGCGATCGATTGATCGAACAGAGCTCTATACGAAGTCAAAAAATTCTAAAAATTCATTACTATTTTACATTTATGAAAAAATCTGAAAATTACTATACAACGGTTCATTATATCCCGTCCATGAAGGATCCGGCTTTACCATTTGCAGTACCTACCAACCATATTATCCACCATGGTAAACAATCAATTTTACTTTGTCAAGAAGTTCCGACCATCAAAAATCGTTATCCCACAGGTGTTGGTGATTCCGATACAAAATTTGATTTTGGTAGTTAGAGAAGCACAACTGGTTGACATTAAATTCTATTCGAAGAAACAAGGGTGGGAGGGGGTTGGGCTTCTTAGGAACTGGGTTCGATGCGACCACGCGTTCTGATGAATTTTACAATAATCTCTTGAAATTGAATATTTAAAAAAAAATTAATGATCGACTTGGTGGTTTTATTTGTTTCTAAAAATTGATTTATTCTAAATTGATGAAAACCCGTTATGTAATATTCATTAATTGGGTAATTAATTATCATAGCGAACGGGTTTTCCCATAACACTCTGGATGGTGTCGAAAAATTCTCAACAATCGTTTTTCCCTTGATGGAAAAATAATATTGATATAATGATGGAAAAATAATACTTAGACATATTTGCGATGTATTGTTTTTCTCATCCAAGGAGAAATTAGTTTAAAAAATTAGTATAAAAAAATTAGTTTAAAGAAATTAGTTAAAAAAATTAGTTAAAAAAAAGCGCAAAAATCCTTTTGAATTACTGTACGAGGATGTGCCGGCCGTTTTATTGGAAGCCTATACTACAAACACAATTTATCTTTCCAACTACAACGTTTATCAATTTTCCATGTTTTTCACATAATAAACCGCCTGGTTCATTCTCGCACCTTGAACTTTTTTCCTGAGAAATCCCCAAGGTTCATCCACCTCTGACATTTCCGAGCGAAATCACCCCCATTAGGAAGCGGATACTTAGCTGCACAGGAGCACCCTGAGTTCTTGGCAAGGACGGTGAAAAGACTCGGAGCAATGTTAGGAATCGGTCGTTATAGTTCCTTCGAATGCCGTCGAACGGATAAACGGCGCTTTTTGCTTCAGTTCGTCATCAGCGATTCCGCCTCTGCAGGGGACCATCTGCATTGGTTTGCTTCGGATCGTCATTCCAAGTTAATAGGTAGGTAGGTACCTGATTAAGATGAGATAATTTACATGAGAAATTTGACATCTGAACCTGGCTGGTACTTAACTTACTTTAACAGCTCTGGATTTTTTTTAGCAACATTTAGCAAGTAGTGGTAGAATCCCTCGCATGAGGTTCGAGTAAAACGGTACCCGTATGTTTTTGCATTAGGAAAACTGATCTCAATCTAGTGGTATTCTAATAGAATTATATTCTGTTCTGTCAGGACTTTAGAACTCTCCCCCTGATACATCTTACTCTCCATATTTCATGGTCTGGACGTCCCTAATGGAGCAGAATGAATCGGATTCAACATTCCTTATTCGCACTGCGTGCAAGGCGATCCTCAAAGAGCCGCGGCCGCCATGTCAACATATTTAACTCGACTTTTTGAATCTCCCGAGTTTCTAGGCAGCTGGGCCGAGAGATACATTTCCCGGGGCGTTCCCACAATCGTTATTCCCACCTTTGAAGTTGCCGTCTTCAGTGCAAAGATGTTGAAGATCCATCCGACAACCACTCGCTGGTGAACTGATAAGAAAAAGTCTTCTCACATCAGCTCAATCTGAGAAATTTGAGGGGAAAAAAAGTCCAAATTGGTCCATCCGTTGATTATTTTCTTTTAAACCTTAACCAGACTTTCTTACTTGCTGGTGGGACGCTTAAAGACGAAACACATGCAGACGATGTATTTCCACGTTATTTTGCTTCCTCAAATCAAAGATAGGGAAGCTATGCATTCGTGCAGCAGGTCAAAGATATTTTGGGCCCTCCAAAATCGAAAATTTCACTCGCAATTTGCGTTTCAGAGCGTTTTTGCACAATTTTTGTTCTGTGTCGATCTGATTGAATTCAGTTCCTTGTCTTAAGGTGGTCAAAATCGATGGCAATGTAAAAGTTTGAAAGGGTCCTCAATTAATTACATCTACCTCGGACTAATATAAAAATGAATTAAACATCAATTTCTCACGATCTCATCTCGAATATGGAGAATTATTTGCGGATAGGACCTACAGGATTACTTATTGATTCCATCGGTCAAACCCATAGGAATCTCAATCGATACACGAGAAAAACCAAAAATTCTTCACCATGATCGCGGTTGAGAAACTCATGATTCATAAGGGAAATTTTTAATAACACTTTCATTTTCTTCTTTCATTTTTCCATCAATGAATTCTTACGTTTATGTTATGTGTGAAGAGGCTCTACTGCCCACCCAATTTGGGAAATATTTTGTAATGCAAATGACTCTCCAAAATAATCGGAGTGCTTCTTCTTGTTTGATTGGTAGTTTGAACGACTTCCTGCTGCTACAATATTTGTTATATTTGGTGTCTTATACTACCAGATTTCATATATTATTATGGTTATTATTATATGCTGGAACGTGAGTAGAAATTATAAGGGAAATGAAAATTTCCTCTATTTCCTATCCCCTTGGCTGGATAATATTAATTTTAAAAGCCAAAAAGAACACCTTCTAACAGCATTTTTATCGTCGGCTCACATTTAGATGCAGGTATCCAAACGAGAGAGTTGGTCATTGGGAAAAATCCCACGGCTGCGCTGTAACCCAGCTGTATAGCACGGCCTTCCTGAAAAAACAAGCGCATTTCTCCCTATTCCCTTTCGTAATGTTTGTTGTCCAACAACGGAACGAAGAGTAGAGTTATGTGGACGACTTTATTAGGTTCCATGGGAGATTGTTGAAGCACTGAAAAATCCCAGCATTGTCCCCGCCGTAGAAAGTTCTTCTCATCGAGGAGGAAGTAAAAGTAATTTCCTTTCCCTCAACCTGTTAAGCGGTTTCTTCACTCACCATCATTCACGCGAGTCCTGAGTGTTTCAACACTTGATGTTTGTTGTTATTGAGTCCTAGGAAATTAGTGGTGCAAGAGAAATCTTCACAAAGTTGTTCTTAGCCGTTAAGAAGGAAATTCGGTGATCTCTGCACCTTATTAATCAAGCCATTTGCGACGTCGTTCGTTTGGTACTGTAGGAAGTTAGGCCCCGATTTCTTGTAAATCTTGAAATAGTGTGGATTAGTTTGGAGTAGTGTGGATTCAGGTCAGATCCAGTCATAATTTCTCAGGTGGTCCAACTATACCAACATCCGAAAGGTTTTAATTCCCTACGACGAAATGCTGAGAATTGACTAATCTTTCCATAAATTACTTCACTTGGGATTCTGTACCTTCGCTCTGAAGATCTAGGAGAAACATAATTGCAGAACAATTATAATGACATGACTTGAACTACCTGGGTACTTAAAGGGGAATCCGTAATTCATAGGTAGATATTCAGGTCGAGAACAATTTATGGTTAGTTGCAACATAAGTAGTTCCATTTTTATGTTTTCGAGCTTCAAGCACCTTTCTGAGTCGTAGAATACAACTGTACAAACTCGCATTAATATGAAACTCTCGTGAGAGAACGTGTTTTTCCCTCTAATGCAGTCTCTATTCGACATTTCTGTTCTCCCTAAGTAACTTTGACCTTACATCAACCGTAAACCGAAACGAGTCGCTAGTTTTGCATGAGTAACATCAGAGAATCTTGAGCAAGAAGGAGCCGTCCTCAACCTTTCCTTACGGAGCACACCAGAATGCGAAGACGAGCTGACAGAAGTGAAAGGAACCATCCTGGCAATAAACCTCTTACTCCATTATCCTATATATTTTAAACGTCACGGACGACGGACAGTCGTTCAGATCCGAGATGTTCTTTTGCAAATCAGGGTTTTTTTCTTCTTGCAATTTCATGAGCTATTAATCATGCAAATCCCCACCATTACCAAAGCCATTCGGCATGTATTATACCTTATGAATCGTAAGTCCCCGGTACTAAAATTTTCACATTTTCACATTTTGCTATAAATCGATAGCTACCAACCGATACTGTTAGAAGATATTGGTTTACCAATATTCATGCAACAAAGCTTGTTATAATAACGTTTTTCACATTGCTTATTCACTTCAAGATGAACATTTTCACTCAAGCTTGAGTTCCAAAGCTTTCTAAACAATCATCGTCCAAATTTGATGAATTAAAAAAAAAATTTAAAATGAACTTCAATTCTAAGACAGTCTTCTATAAGTTTTGTCGAAAACAGACATATAGTGTGAATGTGGGCAAACCTCCGCATTTTTTATGGATACTAGAATGCTTCGTGCCAAACCACTAGATAGATTTGTTTTAATTGGCACCTACGTTTTATAAATTGACTCTAATAAAAAATACAAACTAAAACAACAACAACAACTAACAAAACAACTTTTTTCAGAACTGGACAAATTTTTTAGTCAATAAGTCTGCTTTTCTGTCACATTTTCTAAAACCATTCTTGTTTTGTTTCGAATTTTAATATTTATTTTATCACACAGGTACGAAAATTGACTGTTTTCTTTTCTCATTGCAGGTAAGTACTAACACAAATCGAAGTAAACCCATCGAATATGGGTAACACTACCAATCACGTGAGTATATTTGTGATCAGATTCAAGCTAATAGAAGAGGACGAGAATTGCCTCGTAGCCCAGCCAGGAATTTTGCCACCGCCTGCTATAAATTCCGTGGAAATAGGTGTCACTGTCGTGTCACCACACAATCTTAAGTAAGACAAAATTAGACGATAGGTTAGATTCCAAAAATTCCTTCAGGGAAAAGTTAAAATTTTTTTTTTTTTTTTTGCATAGGTAATTTTCATAACTTCTATGTTCTATCTTTGAGCATCCACCCTGCTTAGGTGAGAAAGTTCATTAATTCTGTTAATGAATTAGAATGTTCCTGTTCAAACTTCGGTGTACATTTTGCATAGGAATATGGAGGGCAGATTTATTTTCTTTTAGATTCAGTAACTGGTAAAAACATACCTACAACACGTTACTTCTATTTAAAGATAAAACAATATTGTTTACCAATGTAAGTCCCGCTTGGAACTCTAAGTAGGAGCCTCATTGTTTACATTAAGCACTCTGAACAACAAACCTTTTTTCTTGAATTTATTTTACGATTTTACAACTTAGGATCAACAACAATGATGATTATTATACAGTGAACAATGACTCGCTGGCCACCCAGTCGTTTTATTATTCTGCCGAATAACCCAACAAGGCTTCGCTTTTTTTACGACGGTACCTCAGAGGCACAGAAGAAAAGGGAAAGGCAATTAACTTTTTTTTCATTCGAAGGAGGAAGATGAAGAAGAATAAGGCGGAGAAGAAGTTCAGTGAACGAAACAATAAATCACTGTTATGAGAAGTCCTTCGGTCCGGCACCTTTCATATTCCGACCAGTGACAAGGTCAACAAGGACGTTTCTTGTTACGCCATCGTCAGTACCACCCGCGGTTTTCCACGTACACTTGCCCCATTAAGAGGGATGACGCACCAAAAGTCTTTTAACATTAAAATCAAAAATTTTACTTAAAGGAAAAATATTCCAGTCGTTCATAATTCACACACTTTTTTGAAACTCAATTTCGAGAGGTTTTTGAATTATTTTGAATGAGATTAACACAATTAAAACAACCATCTCAACAAGGAACAAAGAAATCTCAATTCAATGAAATTCTCGTTTTTGCGAGCTCAAGGCTACCGTTAGTAACTAAGTATAAACTTAGTCAATGTCTAAAGGAAACCCAATCATTTTCATCGCCATGTTACCCAGAAGCTAGAATATTGTTGACATTCTACTTTCAAATTTGTTAATAAGTAATAAAAAATAAAAAAACATTTCATGATAGTTCCATCAAAACCGTACTATGTATGTGTATGCTTTCGGTTACAACCGAAATTGAAAAATTGTACAAAAAGCTCTGAAATGTAATTCCAAGTGGAAATTTTTCCTAATAGTGAATTATTTATTAGCATGTAGTATTATACTGCAAAATTCCCATTATCAATCAATTGTCTGCTCTATGAAATTCACTGTATTACACCCGCACTTATAAGAACTGGTTTACAACAACGCTTTGAAAATCTGCACCTACCAATCATGCACAAGTCCTCCCACGAAATTACATCCTGCTTTATATAGCTCGTCTCTCATAAGTAGGTACTAGTGAACAATGAAAACTCGAAATTTCTACGGAAGCAATAAACGTTTTCGCCAGCAATAAACTTCCAATAGCCTCCAGTAGAGTGCCCATTCAAACTGTACTGTATGAGCCATTCAAAGCTTTTGGCTTTGTTCTCTCAACACTGTCTTTATGGCTGGAGATCTTCTTTTCTGAAGTCCCCAAGTCAATTTCGAAGGAACGTTATCCCGTAACAACGGTCGTTGATTTATCCTGCACTCTTCAAAAGATCTATTTTCGTTGTCTCAGGATGTCGTAAATCCTCTAGCGTATTAGGATGCAAGAGCGAGACTACCAAATTGTCTCACGACGCTAGAAAGAATTGAAATTGTACAGTTTCAGAGGTTTTAGGGATTGGAGTTTAAATGGAAAGCTGAAAAACTCGTTACCACTATTGAAGATCCTCAATTTATTATGGGGCTAATATGGATAAGGGGATAAGGATTGAATCAACAACGATCCAATCCGATTCACCGTTCAGACAAGAATCGTTTTGATTTTTGCTTCTTCGCCGCAGAAGGCCGAACTATTGTTGCTTCCTCACTACCTAAGATACGGATGTTTTTCATTCGAGTGGAAGGTCAAAAAACAGCTGAGTCATCAGAAATCAAAAACCTCAATCGCATTTTGAGTTTAAAGTAATTAGATTCGAAATCGACGTAAATTTTCTCATTCTACCGGAAATTCAAAAAATAGTTCATAAAAGGTTAGAAAATTTGCTGATGATCATATTCCATGAGTAACTTTCATTTTTAAATAGATAATGCGAAATAAATTGCCCCAAAAGGGGTAGAAAAAAACATCGAAAGAATGATCAGACATTTTTAGAAGAAATGTATCGATATTGATAAAATACCCTACATTTAGTTTCTATGAATACCGATTCTCTTTTAAATACCCGATTCGGCTCAAATTTGGAGGGTATTTGGGGCTCAAAGATGAAGGATTATGAATAACATTGTGAAATTGCTTTTGGATTCCATTGTGAAGAAGTATAGATCGTCAACATAATAGAGAGCACAATCTCAATCTCTCCTCCCCCTTATTTTGATGTGAAGCCCTGGTCTGCAACAGATTTTTTTCAGTTGAAATTGTTCGACTCCATAAGTGCTTTCAGAAATAGAACGACTGACTCTATTAGTCCACAAAGCTCCAGACGAAGTGAAATTAGGTTCCTGCTGTGTTGTCTAACCAATAGGAGAAAAAACCCGTTCAGTTAATTGCGGCTGTAAATACTTGCTTTCAATGATCTCCTAGTAATGGACGTAGTACGAGTAATAATTTGCGGGATAGAGAGAAGTTGCAGTGCAAGATTATACAGCCATTTCAAGGACAGCAATTCACATGTTACATGCAACTCTAGGACCGTTTCATGGTGATGATTGAAATCAGGTGTCGTTTGATGGGTAAGTCGGTTACAGACTTGGAAGAAGTGACCTAGCATCCAAGGTAGTCACACTTGAATTGTAAAGACGTCTTAACTATCTATTACTGTATCCGAAGGTTCAAACATTCAATATGTATAAACCGTTCGTGAGGAGTTTGACTTAAAGAAAACAGGATAGAAATAAGTTAGAAGCAGTTAATATTTGAAAAACGATCTGATTACTTACTGGGGGTCAATATCTGACTCAAGAATTGTAATCAATAATGTATTTTTTTGGTTCTACGATTTGTCTACACGAAGTTCCATTCAAACCTTAAAATAGATTTATCACAAATCTTTAATCAACATTGAACCTTTCTATTAAAAGTTTTTGATAAAGGCATTTTGCAATTCTCATCTTATTTTCACCTCTTAGAAGTAACAGACGAAAAAGAAACTTTTTTTTTTTGATCTGTGATACCAATATCCCGAATTTCATGGATTATAGTAGACGGATAGATTCTGTAACACATCCAATTTCGAAGGTAGCATGAAACATTGTTTTCTGGTTTCTATACAAAGGTCCATCACCTACTGGAAACAATAAAGGTAAAATATGAACCAAAATACGATAAAACCCAGTCGTAAGAAAAAACACCGTCCCGATCTAATAATTATGGAACATTAAAGTGGAATAAGTACCTTCCTAAAAGGGAGTGGGAATTAAGAAATAGTGTAATGCAGTGAATTTCTTACAGAATGGTTAATGCAGCATGAATTTCAATTTTAAATTTCACTCACAACTCAGACAGGTCTATAATCATGTGCTCGTTCGTGACTAATATCACTGGCCTGTCTCATATATCAAGCCAACTTAGGTAAAGATCATAACGTTAATTACGGAAGAACGTTTCAAATTAATTAGAGTTTCTTTCAAAATCAACATTTGTCACGACCTTCATAAACCACACCTGCACAGCAATAACACTTCAACATTTTATTCTCTCTGGTAGTGGAAAAACCCAATGTTTTGGGCCGGTCATCCTATTCCAACAATCTGGACTTCTTTTATGCCGGAATGGGGAAGGACTACTAAAGTATCTTCAGGATAGATATTATCCACTATGTTTTGACCACTTTTAGCCTAGATTACCCAGTCACCTAAAGGTGAGGAGAAATTATAGCAAAATAATCTGTCCGAAATATCGAAAATAAGGGTTCGAAGAGTATATAGCGTTACTTTGTCCAGTGGATAAGAATAAGCTAACAAAAAAATAACTGTCAAACCGAAAAGATTCCGCTCATGCGCACAAGGGCGCACCTGGTACATGTGAGTGGTGGATATTCCAGTCACCTCTAATCATCGTTCCATTTGGTGAAGAGTCGTCAAAAAGCAAAATAGACCATCGAGTTTCCGAGCTTGTCCATTATGTGGTCATCTCAAGTTCTCCTCTCAAACGAGATCAAAGGGGATTTGGGCGAGCTGTGTTATCCTGGTGGCTGTTGTGCTCAAGACAATGGCCATCCTCAACGTCCTTGTTCCAAGATGAGCTCCCGGCCCAGTGATTGATTGCCCGATTCTCGAGAGAAAAAAAATTTCCCGCCAATTACGTTCAGACAAAACACGAGAACTATATCACGCCAGTAAGTTGCTTACTAAAAGACCCGGAAATCCTTGAAGTTTGCGCCTTCGTTTTGGGATTTTCCTAATTAGTTCATTATAGAATGAACAAAACTGAGATCGCAATCTCTTAAAATCCAGACGATACAAAGGAGTTACCTAGGACAACTATGATGATTCGTTTTCAAGATGATTACTAATATTATTCGTACATTTGAACTTCAAATGGCTTTAAAACATTCCTAGACATAATGGAATTATTTAAATAAAATTTTAAAAAAAGAACCTATTATTTAATTGTGAATCTTTGGATATTATTCCAGCTTTCCTGACATTTACGTTATTCTAAAATTTATTATTATTATTTTTTTTTAAAGTTTGCTGCTTAATGATACATCAAGTTTTTTGATGAAGAAATTATATAACAAGAAATCTTGGCTTTAGAGGCTCTGGTTGTTGACCCTATTTCCGATATTCGTCACTTCACTGCTACTTTCTGTTCCATTAAAATAATTCAACAATTTAACTGGCACGTTGAGCAACGTATTCAAGCATTGTGACATTAGGACCTCTCCTCCAGGCCATATAGGGACATCTCAGCTGCCTTGCCGCCCACGTAGTTCGCGTTCCTGTTCCAACAGCAGAATCCTTGAGCGCTGATTATCGCCTCGATATTTTCTCTGAGCCACTTAAGCTTCTTTGTTGGGCGTGTGCGGAGGATGATTGTGACCTTGATTTAATTATCAGGAGAGACTCTTGACGCCAGGCTTTTGATTACGTAGCTTGATCCCTAATACGGACATGGTCCCATTTGGAGATTTTTAATGATAATTTTAAAAATATGTTCTTGATTCAATCTTCAGATTCTTGATTTCCTACCAAACGAACATTTGGGTTACAATATGGACGAAGCGGGTGGGTCCTATTGGGTACTTTTTCTTACGATTTTCCAGGAGTGTGGAGTTTGGGAATGACCTTAATTTCATTATCAGGGGACCTCATAGCCAACCTAATAAAAACTTGATTCCTAGTCATAGCTAGTAACCAATTGAAGACTTGAAAGATTTTAGGTCCGTGTTCCCAATACGGACGTAGCTGTTGACTTGGTTCCTAATATGGATGAATAGGTGTAAAAGTATAAACAGAGATTGAGCATCATCTTGCTTTTATTATTGGGGATACTCAAAACGCTGGGCATTTCATTACCTTCCTTACACTTGGTACCTAATATGGCCATATTGAGCAAATCCCATTTAGTGACTGTTTGACGTGATTTTTGACAATTATTCAATCAAAAATCAAAATTGTTGAAAAACGGAATATTTTACGATTAATTCGTGGTTTTGGAGTTTGAAAACTATTTTATCTCACATCGGTGATTACATCACCTTAAAGTAACTGTGTTATTTCATTTAAAAACCATAATTTAATTTAAGCAATAATGTTGAAACAAAACACGGAATTCATCATCTTTTGTCAATTTATCATCATTTGTAAATCGTAGCAAATAAATATACATGCACCGGTATTGAAGCAGTCACACTTTATCGTAGAAATTTAGACTTCAATACTCGAAACGATTATGAAATTGATTGGTCCGATTCGTACAGAAATAAGGTCGCTCTTTGCAGCACGAGGTCGAAAAATATGACGAATACCGAACGTGACGTGTTTACTGTCTGGATGGGTGATCAGATCACTAATCATCGTGGAATCCAAGTCTACCTCCTTCAAGGTTTTTTTCCAGAGCAAGGATATTCTCCCTGCCTTGTCTCAAAACACGGACTTGGTTCTCGATTTTCTCTCCAGATTACTACAAGCCTAGTTGGAGGGATTATGCACTCTCCTTCAACTTGAACTTGCATTACTATAGTTTAAAAAATTACAATTAAAACAATGGTAAGAACGAAATTTTACCGAAACGAGTCCAAATGAATAGTAATTTAGTAACCTGCTCATGCCTGAACCGAATTCGGATGCTGAGTATATTTCTATATTTGTGGCAAATATATCGGAAAATTTAAGTCCATATAGTCATTCCTATTAATTCAGTGTTACTAAAGAAAAGAGTTTGTGCCAAGATAGTTTTCCAGATGGAAGATTCCAGGAGGAAGGAATTTTCTAACCTTTCGAATAGAAAAAGTGTGTTAAGTTGAACCAAAAATCGGTTTTTTATCCTTCAATCAGGGTGCAACGGAACTAAGAAAATTCCGTATTTTTCAAGATCGTGCAGAACCAAATCTGGTCATTCTTACTCTGTTGTTATGGTCAGGTATCGTTTCCCGTTGGGGGATTCCAGGACCAAACCCCGCCCTCAACCCTTCAAAGCCCCAAATTACAGCCGAAGAAGTACCGGGAGAGTTGAATTAAGGCGTGGGAGTCCGTCCTGGTTTATCATCGGTAATTTCGCAGTCGTAACTCGAAGATGAGCCTTTCGAGATAAACCAGAGTAACGAGCCCCTTCTGCTCTGCTAAGTCATAAATACCTGCAAAAAAAATGGCGTCTACGACGCAGAACATCTTCCTCGGCTTTTTACGAATTTTATAGGGAAATAAACGTATTGGAATAACGTAAGGACCGACATTTTCGGAATGGAGAAACGTCTGCCAAGTTGAGTGGGCAGTATTGCTTCCTCACTTGGACTCAGTTGATTTGAAAATCTGAATTTCACGATCATGTTGACAGTTTTTTCCAGTTTTCAAACAGCACAACGATTTAGAAGTCATTCACGTATAAGCTACCTTCAAAAGAAGTTACTACCAGTAACTAGTGTGTGATTGATTATGATAAACAAAGGAATCTGACAAATGCACATGATGCTCAAGAAAGCGATTTGAGTGACGAGCCAACCCGTCCAAGTAGCCTGAGCAGTTTAGCATCATCTAGTCCCTCATTTCCACTCCAATTCAATTACAGTTGAACTAGTCTTATTCAAATGCCGCCATCCATCAACGTCCTATTAGCGAATCTGCATATTGCGGTACAGAGCCAGAGAGGGGAATGACGGAACATGGCAACAGCCTCAGGTCATGGGTGGCCTGAAGAGATTCGGATGCCGAAGAAACTACTATGTAAGTATGTACTTAGTTAGGATAGCCACTTCACTTGGAGCTAACGGGGTATCACGATTAGCGAGGCGAAGCGTCTTCCTGGATTTAACGCTGACTAAGGAGATTTAAATGGACACTGGGAAGCCGCTTCTTAGTTCTGTGATCATGCCACGGTATGAGGTTTTTGGACGAATTAGTAGACAGGTACCGTTGAACAACAGAACTACGTTTATAAAATCGTAAAACCACGATGTACGTTCATTCGTGCAATCCGAGTGTTTCGAAAAAATGTGGTGAGCAGATAAGTCGTTTAGAATTTTGGCTGATACGCCTGAAAGGCGCTTGCTCAATATTCAACAGGATAATTTAGACCAGTTGCTAATTCAGTTGGCCGGACAGATAAAACAACCATGAAGCAAACACTTGTTGGGTATCGAATTTGCCTGGTTGGAGCGAGGATGGGAAAACATGCCTCCTCGTCTTTCACATGCCTTCCGGAACGCTTGATGAATCACGCATCGTATCTTAGGCTTCTCTCGCCTTCTCACGGCGTTTCGACGTTACATCCTGACATCCACAAGGAACGAACGGTCATTGTGTAAGGGGCAAAGCACCTCTGATCTTCGTCTACGGTCCGTACAAAGCCCGTTTGTATCACGTTGAAAATTCCGCGTTTTTCGCCGAAGCGGGAGTCTTGACTGGAAAAATCGGAGATGGCAGGTCCTATGTCCATAGTCGTGACGTACCAACACTCCCACGCTTTTGTGACGATATTTTGCTTTAACGTAATTGATTACGTGTTCACTCGTAGACATCAACCTATCAAAGTCTTTTGTGTCCACCAAACTCCTTCGCGGTAAGCTGGGTACAATGCCGCTCATCCAGTGTGTACTGAAATACTAAAGAATCCTTATGTTTCCCATAAGCTCATGTACTCAAGTGTCCCAAGGTCTAGAGTTTCCATTCTGCAGTCCCAAATGGACCAAAAAGGAACAAAAAGTCTCCAAAACAAAATTGCTGAGGATTGTGAACATTTTAACCCTCATCTGTGGTCAAATGCATGTCCTAGGCAAAACTGTACTGAATAACTTCCCTATTTTCATGGAAGTTTCGTTGTTACATCCTAAATGTACTTTGAGAGTCAAGTTTTACCAAAAAGCACCGATTTGAAAATATTGGTAGGTCATTTTGCGAAAAAATACAAATTCGAAAATTAATTTTAGTCATTTTTCCAGATTTAGAGGCCCATTGCACTTCCATCCAAGTTGATCCATTGTTACATTATTTGTGTTATAGGTTTTCAGTTCTCACGTTCGGAAAGGACAAATCCCCTGAGCAGGGTATCCTCAAAAGGCTGGGTTTTCGTAGCCAAGAAAGACGAGCAGCTCTCACCAAAGACCGAACGTGACGTCCTTGAATGCTCGAGGGTTCCGTGGGTCTGCTTTTTCAAAAGAAACAAAACGATTTCCAATTCCAGGGTTGCGTTCGGGTGGGATTTGGAAAACGACTTGACTTGAATCCCCGATCGGCCCGGGTGATTTTTTACGTACGTAGAATAACGTCTTTCTCGTGTGCGTGACAACGATAAGTCGGGAGGCCGGTTTCAGAAAAAGAACAAATGAAAAGAACATGTGAAATACCTACCGATTTTGTAAGCTCTTTGCTGAAGGTGAGAAGTCCAACAAATACCGATTGGTTTGAGAATAGAAAAAAAATCCTTGAAATGAAAACGGCCGGAATTGTATGACCGGAATCGTAAATGGGAGTAGACAAACATGGGTGAATACTGATGTCAGATTTCGTACACGGTGGACATATTTCACGATGCAGACTGCCTGAAGTTTCTATGCAACAAAGTATTCCTAGTCCTGAATGAGTCAATGCTCGTACAAGGAAATGGATGTATTTCGCCCAAATTATTAGTAAACAAAGACCATAATGAACTCCATTACTTCTCGGGGCCACCGTATGCTCTCCAGAGCTCACCCAGCTGATCAGAGCGGAGCTCAGTTTGTTATCCAGAATCAACAGTCATAAACAGGAGCCCCGCGAAACTTCAGCTTCTTGAGACAACCAGATACAAATTAAGATGACTAATCGGCCATAAAAACAAAGAAACCATGAGAAACATAGTGGTAAGGCTTTTTACGGAAATCTTGTTTGCGGACAAAATTTTGACCCCAGCAATAAGTGAAAAAAGTGGGATTTTAGGCAGAGTAAAAAAAATTGGTAGGCGGGAAAAGTTAATGCAAATTTGTTATAAAATCAATTCCTGAAGTATTGCTGATTGGTTTTGGGACACTGCATATATGCCTCAACGTTCGACAGGTGGGAAATTCAGCTATAAACTTGAACAATATCTGAATATGAATGATGACCATAAACTATCGGAGGTTGATAACTGGAAAACCAAATTATTTTGTAAAACATTATTACGGCAACTTTGATCTAACAAATAACATTGGAATCGTCCAGAGTAGTTCTATTTGACAGTTAACACCACATTCGACTCTGAGGTGAAAAGTAGTGAAAACCTGTACACAAATGAGTTTATAAATGTTTACTTGACGCATGTCACTACAGAATGCCAGCTACACGATAAAGGGGAAGGTTTATGATTTTTTCTGGTTTCGCATCATCTGGTTTTGTATCAACATGCTGTGGAATTTCATCATCCTCCAACTAACCTCAAAATTTGAAAGAACTCGGGATATTTTACAATGAACATTATAATTTTTCCTGGAACAAGGAAGTGACCACATTTAGGCCATAAGGAAACAGAAATGTTCAAGAAACTCAATTCTGCACGAATACATAGGTTCCCTACCTATGAGGAAGCAAAACTGGAACGTGCACTCAGTAAACATGGGAAACACCACAGATTTCCTCAAGATATTGCGCCTTAATTCATTCAATTAGGCGTGAAAACGTTTCTCAATGAAGTCGTTGGCATTTTTCCAGCAGCCCACCCGCGTTGCATAATTGAGATTGACCCGGCTCGGATGACGCCGCGTTTTGCACAAGATCGGTTCTGGAGTGGTGGGCATCATCTCGTCTGGGAGAAACAACAGGGAGCTATGGATGAGGCTCAGGCCCGGCCTCTGCTAACCAGATATGGTCACAACTGGGGAGAAAGTCAGCACCCGGTAAGTCTGCAGAGAGCAAGTCTGGCGGTTCCTGGACTCGGAAACCCCGCAGTTGCATCACCTCGTTACCTTAGAAGAGGCACCCCCTCCCAGCCACGTCGCCTGCAGGGCAGTGCTTCGCTGCACAATCCAAATAGCCTATTCACGACCCAAATCTCCTTTGTTGCTGAGAAATCGACAGGAACGGTCGATTGGAAAATCTTGTGGCGCAAACCGATCTAGTCATCCCATTCCATCACAGTTCCTGAGCAAATTACAGCAAAATTCCTCTGTCTCTCACAGAATAATGAAAAAAACTCTTCCGAATCAGGAGTAAAACTTCCTCACGAAAAATATCACGGACCCATAGAATCTTTTGGTTCAAAAATTATTTAATTGATCAGAGCACTAGGTACCTGAATTCCCATTTTTGGGCACAACAACAGTATTAGGAATTCTTTGAGTTATGCCGATTTTTCAAAATAATCTAGTTATTCTCATAGAGTTCCTTCTAAAAACCATCCGAATTTAAGCTATTTTGGACTAATAATAAAACTAAAGGAATACTAGGGACTTGAATGTGGCTATTCAATGATAGAGACCAATTACGCAATAATAGAAGCGGATGCGAGATATTTGTCATAACTGAGGGAACTTACCAATCATTTTGTTGAAGGCCTCATAGATAAGTGGAGAAGCTATACTGCTACCGAACATGACAGGCTTTTTCCTTTCTCGTTTCGTATCATCCTAAGACTCCTTGATGAACAGTAATTTCAATGGAAGAACAAGAAATTACCTCGTCCTACCATGGTTTACCGCTTTACCGTTCAAGGTAATTTGTGCATCTTCCAAAGGAGGTCAGTGCTGTCTGAGTTTATAATCGTTAAAAAAAAACGCCAATTTAGTTACTCCCTCAACAATGACCATGAGAACTGGAACTTATTGAGGTATTGTCCTTTGCACAAGAGCAATTAGGTGTACCCCATGAGAAAGGCTCATCTTTGCAGCCTATGAGGGAAGCGTTTGTCCTCAACCCGACTTTTCTCCTTATCTTCGTTTCAAGCGGTCGGAGGAAGTTATCTGAAGCACGTAAACTTGAAACACGAGAAACCTTTGACCGGGAGTTGTTAGGGTTCTGGGGGGGAATTATCTTTCTCTTCAACTTCACATTTGAGTGAGTATCGGTACCGTAAGCCGCCATTAGGCGGAAATCGACGGTACCTAATCACTAATAGATACTGATCGCTGATAATAGATCTGAAGGAGTGGTTTGGCACACAGCCTCCCAATTTCTCAGGAGGTGTGAGTGATAATCCCTAAAACTTCTCCTTTGCCTTAAAGCCCAGCAATTTCGTATACATAGCTTCTTGTAACCACTACAAGTGCCTGAGCGGAGGTTGGATCAGCTATATGAGCCTTCAAGCCAACTTCTTTCCAATACAATTAAGAGATATGCAATTTGGAAAACATTTCTCTGAAGACAGGTCTTCAACAATGAGACAAAATCATGCCAACTTCTCTCTATACTATCCCCCCCTCCCCTAGCCCTCTCGGGGGCTTGTCCTAGGAGCTCAAGACATCATTCCCCAAATTAATGCTCCTGAGAAGAAATTTCCACACCGTAAAGTTCAAGATAAACTGGGAAATTTCAACATCACCAGATATGTTGTTTTCTTGATTTCCTATCTGAAGATGCCTTTCCTCATCACAGTTTGAGACAGGATCCCCTCTGAAGGAAAGACATGTGACTCAGAACTATTTGAAGTATCTTTTGATAAAGCGAGAAATTCTGGTACAAAACTTCAGATCACTTTCCTCCTTGTATCGCACTGGCAAAACTGCTCCACTTTACCTACTCCCACCTAAGTCTACGCAAGTTTACGAGATGGGGAGATTCCTAAGGTCAACAATCTCTCCCGGCTCCGGTAATCGAACTCAACAAATAGCCTCAAGCCAAGAAAACCAACTTCAGCGAGAAAATAACTGCAACTCCGCCAAAATATCTGAGATCACCCAACTGAGTACCGGTAGCAGCTCCGGGCTATTTTGAAAACGCTGGTCGCACTACGGGAGTATCGAAGTTGGCAATCTCTTTCTTCCTTGGTTTAATACCCGTTCATCAATATTAGGTGGATATTAAAACGGTCTCTTAACTTGCTTTTTCTAGAGATTGCCCCTGGAAGTTATCTAGTTCGAAATTAGACGCCCCGGAAGGTAGAAATTACAGGATCGGCGGTAAACTTCAACGGTGGTAGAGGGCGGTACCCGATAAAAGTTTGTGATCTCTCGCTTGTAAAACTAAACTTCTTGTAAAACGCTTGTAAAACTTGAATTTCTTTAATTTTTCCCGTTCATTACGAAATAATTTTATGTTTAAATAATTCGAGTTATTTTTGTTTATGACGTTAAACACATCGTCATTGCCTTCTTCAGTAATATTCGGAGCTGACTTGCAAAGTGAACAAATTTCTCGAGCCGAGGAAAACGATAAGAAAAAAAGTCGGCCTGTTTGGCAGTCTGGACAGTAAAACTTCCCCATGAACTAGAATATGGTCACATTGAAAATCTTGGTTTGAATATGGCTGTGTCTATTAGAGCACTAAAAGGTGGTGCCTTCCAAATTATTTCAATAAACAAAACAATTTATTTTTTTTTAATTATCACATAAGGACTTTGTTTGACATTGCCACCATTATTTTGCTGGTTTACTACATTTTTGAAACGAAATGAAAATAATTTTCATTTTGAATTATCGAAATTATTATTATTCTTCTTATTATTATTTATTATATTATTATACCAAGAATTATTCTTTCCGGTTTGTGTAGATGAAATATTTTGTTAATCCTATCGGAATTCCCCTGCAAAGTAATTTATAGACAATTTTCTTGGAGCAAAAACGTAAAAACCATCGAATTCGAGCAAATTTGAACTATTTGGAACTAAGAAATAGTAGTTTCCCGTTCACGCATACGCCTAATAGACTTTCTAGCGACGAACCAGCGCATTGCCCGACATTTTCATTGAAACGATACAATATTTTCCTATGATTTTGCCTGAAAAACGGGGTTTTCTCTCGGGCAGACTGACACGGAACCAAAATTATTCAAAAATATCGTGGATGATCTAATTTTTTTTTTTTTTTTTTTTTTACTTTCATCGCGATTTTTTATTTACATCTTTATTAGTGAGATGCAAAAATTTTCGAAACTCGTCATGGTAAAAATTTGCCTAGTATTTACCAGACTTCTTTTTTCAGTTTTTTAGAAATTTCAAGCGATGTTCAAAATAATTGAGTAACCTGATTTTTTTTGTAAAATGTTGATTTCTTTTCTAAACAAAATGTTGAAAATTAGAATGGAATCTTTTTGTAAAAGCTACGTAGAACATCCAAAAACAAATGAGAACAAAAACATAATTTCCTGAATGATTTGACATTTGGTATAACGCGTTGCGCAAGGCGGACGTGAGAGGGTACGCGGGGAGTCTGCTCGTAGCCCAGATACTGGTTTACAAGGTGGACCGGGTGGGCGAGGGAGAAAATGTCAGGAGGCGGTATTCAAAAAGAGATACCAACTTCTTGCAAAAAAAATATGTACCAAAGAAACCTGGGTCCACGAAACGCATTTTTGAAAAAACGGCGAAAGGTAGAGGGATTTACACGCATTCGTCACATTCGTTTTCAAGGCAGAAGAGTGGATTTTGTCGAATATTTTATTTCGTAAGAGCAGCAGGGCAGTTGGTCATCGAGTTCCATTCAATTCCTTGTTCAGCAGCTATCGTGTAAAACAAAGTATTTGTACGAGACAAGAAAAGACACAGTCATGCTCAAGTTGTAGGGATTGAGGCCGCAAGTATATCCCCTCTTATCGTTTGCTTTTGCCGGTGATTGTGTGAGAGGTTATTACATGTTCCAGCTTTGTGTGTAGGACATGAATGTTTATACCCAGGTTATCTATCAAACAACAACCAAGTTCTACGATGAAAGCCATTCTATAAAACGCTACTCTTGAACGGATCTGAATTCTTATCACTCTCTCAAATAAAATTCTGATTTGGATATTCAAAAAACTCATTTTTCTTGAAGATGCACGAATAAACGTTACGAAACGTTGGAAAATTTCCGTTCAATCGACCGCACCTCAATGTTCACCAAGAATCAACAGATTTCAATCAATAATTCTCCCGAAAATCTGGCCAAAATTGCGTCAAAAGATCAATAATAACGAAAAAAATACTGAGTTTGTTGGCTCACAATTATGGAAAACTACGGGGTCAGGTTTTCTAAAAATTGAATTTTCCCGTGTTGGTACCTTTAGAATCGACCTAGAAAAAATGTAATGTCCCCTCAGAATTTTACGATATTTCTATTTTTTAAATTATTTAATAATAATTTGAAATACTAATTTTTTAATCGCAGAATCCAAAAATCGAATGAAAATATCGCCGTCCCTTAGTTTCCATGGACCGAAATGTATTTGAGGAGAGGGGGGGTTCCTTTTTTGTTTTCTTACTCGATTTCAAAGGTTCATTATTGGAACTAATACCTATAAGATAATACCGATATCAAAATAGGCATAATGCAAAAATGAATAGGTAAAAATTCGTCAATAACAAGCCTCGAAAATTCGCTCAGGCACTCATGGTGCATGGATGGTATTTACATTGATTCTCTTCATTGTCCTGAAAAGTATTATTTGAATTTTTACACGACTACAGCACTGCTGTATTATGGCGTTTTATTTGTCCTCATGGCTCATACATTGCGTGCTGACTTCGCATTGAGTGCGCTAGAAAAACATCAGGGCCTGAAGTTTCCCGTAAATGAGTCGACCGAAGAAATGATGCACAGTCATTAACCTAAGATAAAAGAGGAGAGTATGAGTATTTTTGTCGCTAGTCGTTATAATTGCGTTTTTATCAAAGAGGCGGAAGATCTGCAGCTGTCACGCTCCAGAGCGGAGCTCAAGGCGACAGGAGATGTGAGCAATTAGACTTCGTTAAGAACCGGCTTGGAAATCTTCACCCGGAGGGAAGAGATTTCCCGAACGGTTGGCTTTTGGAGGATGACAAAATGTCCGAGATGGAATTGTAAGGGCTGTAGCATCCACAGTTGAGACTTCACCTGATACCCACGGAGTTCCGAACACCAAACCAGTGCTGCTCTAGCTTGGAAATCATCACTCAGAGGGATGAGATTTCCTCAACTGTTGACCCCTGGAGGATGGCAAAATTTTTGAGGTGGTGGAAATTTGTTCGGTAGATGCGACCACCATTGTTACAAACCTGTTACACTGCACCGAACATGTACAGAACCTCACCTGTATCGACAGAAATGGAAGGCCATAAACATAAAACGCGAGTGAAAATTTTGATGTTGAAGAACATTTTTTTCAACCTTGAAAGTGAAAACTATGCTTCCGCTACCTTGGTAGACTCGGAAGCAAAAAACGCTGCAAATTATTACACAATGGTTTATTATTTTTTATTTTTCTATATAGATCACTCGTCTGCAAAGCCACCAACCATCCAACATGAAGAAAAACATCGATCGCATTTCGGTCAGCTTTAATTTGAACGGAGATTAGGCCTCTTTTGCGATTCACACTCGTGTTTCTGATTTATCGTACGTCCAAACTTTAAATTCTCGTAGTGAGCGAACGGTTTGTCCTACAGAGCTCCGGGTGGTCTCAAAAAATTCTAAAAATTCTATAGAATCTTAAATTGAAGAAAAACAATACCTTTATATCAAAATTTTTTGAGTTAGGGCGTTTTCAAAATTTCAAAATTGATTTTAGAACCCTTAGTAGTGACCTTCATCAACCAAAATCTTCGGGGCACAACTAGACGCCAGAAGGAGCCTACATACCAAATTTCATTAAAATCGGTCAATGCTAAGTGGCAAAAGTGCCGCGTACGGCGGACGGACGGCCAAATTTTTATTCGATTTTTGGATTCTACGTACCTTGAAACGTAAACCATCAAATTTTGAGGGGGTGTTAAAAAAATTTTTTTTCTTGGTCGATTCCAAAGGTTCATTATTGAAAATAATAAACCAAAAGTAGCCAATATCCGGAAAAACGCAATTGTTTTTCGGCTCTACTCAAGAGTTCCAAATTCGGAGACACAGGAACACACGGTTACACTGTCCACATTAGAGGCATTGCTTAGCAAAAGGGAAGATCCAAACTTCTTTTGTCTGCGGATAAAAAGATCTCACAATTAAAAGAAACTGCAATGACCACATCATCCGTGAAAATTTCAACCCCCCACTGACCACCCTTTCATCCGAAAACCGCAATTAACTACCTGGACTGCATGCCTGCAGTGATCTAAAGTTCTAGGTGTTCATACCAGATTTGTATCCGGTGAAGACAAATAATACGTCAAAATTTCAACCCCCTATTACTTACGCTCCCTTTAAACCGAAAATCGCAAGAAACTGAAAACCCAGGATGGAAGGCGCTCACGGCAGGTGAAGTGCGTCAGAATCGGTCGGTTCTACAGCACAACCAACCAGTTTTGTTTCCATAATAAATAATATTGTACATGTGGACATTTAATTATGAAGTATCATATCAACGGTGACGGTAACTTACCTGAGAATGAACTGGAATTGTTGAATCAACGTCTTCAGGAACACAGGTGACTTCCAGCGAACTCAAATCATTATTTTCACTTGAACGAATCGGACAATGGCAAAATTTCACTCCCGACCTCAGAAACCGATCGCGAATCGCAGAAATCACAACCGGGGAAACAAATAATTGGCTAAAGATCTCGTTATTATATCGAGAACAGTTACAAAAGTGATAGGTAAGACACGCCGCGGAGACTGAGTGGAAAATGGCGGCCATCGATCAGCCGCTCGATCGAGAATCGATTGTGATTCAGAATCAGTATTCGATTTTGAATTCGTTATTTGAATTAATGATATTGGAGGATAAAAATATTATTTAGAAGGCGGTGTCGATTAGAAAATGTGAAGATCAATTTTTATTATTGCATTATAATTTATTACAATGGTAGGTTTAGGCAGTCAGTTGCCAAAAGAAGAATTCATTGTAATAAATTATAATGCAACAATAAAAAATGGTCTTCACATTTTCTAATCGACACCGCCTTCTAAATAATATTTCTATCCTCCAATATCATTAATTCAAAGAACGAATTCAAAATCGAATACTGATTCTGAATCACAATCGATTCTCGATCGAGCGGCTGATCGACTGGCTGCCATCTTCCACTCAGTCTCCGCGGCTTGTCTTACCTATCACTTTTGAAACTGTGCTCGATTAAAACTGTGCTTTTGAAGCTGTGCTATTGAATAATATTCAACTGTGCTATTGAATATTATTCAATAGCAATAGGTAGGTATACCTAACACAGAGTACCGAGACAAGTTAGGCATTACTTCTCAATGGAACATCTGTTCGTTACTTTGATTCGTCCTTGAAGTTTAATAATCCATTCGCTTCCTATCGTCATCGCGCTTCTCCACGATCTATCGTCATGTATGACATGTGTGTGTTTTATTATGTATTAACGTAATATTTTTTCGAATATCTTGAGTATTCAGTAATTATTCTAACATGAATTTACCAAAGGTGCGTATTTCGCTTTGTCGTAAATCTGAAAACCGAGGTTCTACGGACCAGGTGACTATTTCAATCGATTCATAAATAGAGAATAATAACCAGATTCTACCAAGGATCCGCAAGGTACCTTATTTGCATTGGTTGCAAGGTTCCGATGCCTACCGCATTGTTACTTCCCAAGTTTTAAAAAACATTGCCACTATCTACCAACCCTATTTTCGCTTCACAATCACGTACCTACCCATACTTTGAAGAAATAAACGCTTCATTCTCAATTCGAAGAAATAAAGAGTTGTGGGTGCCTTCATTAGAAAATTTGATTACCGGTTGCCTAGGTCGCAAAACTAAGTAAAACTCGACCCCAAATGGAGAACAGACGGATTGTTTTTTATTCTTTATACCTTGAAACGTGAACCATCAAATTTTGAGAGGTTGAAATTTGTTTTTTTGCTCGATTCCAAAGGTTTATAATTGGAATTTTAACGGAGATTAGGGCTCTTATGCGAATCACACTCGTGTTTCTGAGTGATCGTAATTCAACGCCTTGGAGCTCTGGTGGTCTCATTCGGTTCTAAAAGTTCAATTCTACTATAAATTTTTGAAAATACTATACCTTTATATCGAAAGTTTATGAGCTAGAGCGTTTTTAAAATGTCAGCCCAAATGTTTCAACCCTTAGAAGTGACTAACATCAACGAAAAACTTCGGGGCACAAATCGAGCCCACATACAAAATTTCATCAAAATCGGCCCATGGCAACTAAGGAAAGCAAAATTTTAATCTGTTTTACGGATTCTACGCACATTGAAACTTGAACCAACAAATAATTTTAAGGGGGTGTAAATAATCAAGCAAAAAATATTCGTCCCATGCACACGAAACTGAGAAAATTGGTTTTGGGGGGTTTTGTAGTCGGTCAGTAATGACCGCAAACTGGAAGTTGAGCAAATTCATCTCCTGGCTAGGTAGGTACAATCTACAATTTTCGACGTTGGATCACAATGAGGTGGCTAGTGGATGTTCATCAACTTAATTACAGTAACAAAGGAGCTGCAGTGAATTCAATACTCAGCAGGTATCGACTTGGTCCTCCGTCGATAGAGGCTAATACTGTCCAATTATGTAACTTAATACTTTACTGTCAATTCAAATATAGCTGAGCTAGGTAATTAAAGAACGAAGTACTTACCATCAATCTAATATTCGAGGTAAAGATGAAAACTAGATGGAGGCTGCATTTTAGTCGTAGGTATGCTGTTTACTCTCTCACTGATCACATAAACACTCCGAGTAGCGAATTGCCCATCACAACGCGATAATTAATCGGCACCTAATCAGAAAGATGAACGCACTAAAACTCTGCAGCTTCGGGAACCGATCACGCTCACTTCCTGCATCACCACGACCCGACCTAAGGAGATCAATTACTGGTTGATTTTCAGTGGATGGAATGGAGAAGTTCCATTCAGTAGTTCAGAACTAACAGTTTTGTAGCATTACTTGGAGGGTGAGCTGTGCGTTGGGATGTACGAACGAATACGTTTTCGGAAGAACTTACTTCCATGATCAGTTGTGTCACCGGCACTAATTTACTGATGGATGGGGAATTTTTTTTCTAATTTGTGAAATTTGTGATCTGTGCAGAAGGCACCAACTACCTATGAAACACTCTAACAAGTCCGCCATGGAACGTAATCTTTATCATTCTTGATGAAGCAGCTCACTCATTTTCCTGGCTGTGCCTATATTATGCTCCTTGTTGAACTGGTTAAAGGGCAATAGTTCAGTAACTAATGCCTAACCCTGGCATCCATCCATTCTAGGAAGCTTGACTCGCCAAACTAAAAACTTCTTCTTCGTCTTCTTCTGCTTTCTGAACAATGTTTGTTCCGTTTCAGCCTGGCCAGTGGCCATTTTCATGAAATGTCAAGAGCTTGTTGCTGAATTCTATTGATTAGAGTTGGACATAAGACATAATTGAAGAGCTGGGCTGAAAAGGGGTACATGTTCCTTTTTTGAATTTTACAGGAGAGCCCAAAAACGAATCCCAATCATGCGGTCAAGAATTCACAAGCTAAATCGAACATGTACCTACCCCTGTTCCATCAGATTTCCCACAAGCTAATAATATATTAATACGTACCGTATAATAATATAAGAAAGCTTTCTATTCGTGGCGCAGTTACACATTATAGCATTTACAAATTTATTTCAACCCTTTACAAAATAATTTAAACCCTTTACAAAATTATTTCATCCTTTTACAAATAGAGGGGAAAAGGGTTTAAATAATTTTGTAAAGGGTTTGAATAAATTTGTAAAAGGTTGAAATAATTTTGTAAAGGGTTTAAATTATTTTGTAAAGGGTTGAAATAAATTTGTAAATGCTATAAGTTTATCTTTATATTTTCTATCTGAAGGAAGTTCCCTGAAATTCATACTTTTCCAAACAATAAGTTTTCATTTTTCATAAGTATAAGAAATAAGAATAACAGATTTTAAAATAAAAAAAACCATTGTATTTGTACTGTTTTTTGGTGAAATATTTTTTATATAAAATTATTCAAATGAAATAATTATTCTTCTTGTTTGAAACAGCAAAATATTAAAAGTTTACTTAAACTACATCTCAGTCGAGGAAGGAAGTGATTCATGTGTTGTCTTTCCAGTTGGAAAAGTTGATTGACCTAGTACGGTACTTGTTCAATCGAATCGACATCGTTGGTCGTCAATACCACTCCGTCCATTTTAATATAAATTTTATAAAAATTCTAATGAAAACAGACTTTGAAGAACGAAAAACACGAAAACGTCTGAATTGCGAGAAGAAAACAGGCGGTCATCGGGTTTTGAGTAACTCATCGGGAACATGAAAAAAAAAAAAACCCCCCCCCCCCCCCTGTTAAAAATGTATGTTAAACAAATATGTTTAAAATATCGATATTTTATTCTATAATCGTGTAGAAAAAACCTCAAGCTTCAATTTGACGCAAAAAAAAAAATTTTTCGTAAAAAGTGACATGTACCCCTTTTCGGCCCAGCTCTTCAATTAAATTATATTCTCCAAAAGACGTTTCCGATCTGCTCAGCAACAGAAAAAAAGACTATATTATGTATTAGCTAACGGCTGCTGATCTAAACTAGCAATTAGAGAGAGGATCAAAAGTCGGGTTCACTTCAATATTCCAGACCGGTTTGTCGGGGTTGGTGGCCAACCGCTACATTCTACATCTGAAGGCGGTACAAACTTATTATACGAAAAATGCACTCCATGAATATTCATCAGTTACTTATCACTTATATTAAACGACCGATCTAATAATACTCAAAAATAACAACGTCTGTCAAGTTGGGTGGGCAGTATAGCTTCCTCATAACATAGACATGAAACATTGATAACTTCCATCTCTAGTGAATGGATTTCTACCTTTAGAAGCAACATCACGATTGAGAATGTTCTCTCATGTTTTCTCATACATTATGTCGACTTTCCATAATATCTGCTTATCGGTATGAAATCCATCAGTAACCAATGCAAAATGGGGCGGTTAACCTATGTAAAAAAGTGAGAAATCGACGTTGTTTGCGCATGTGCAAACGATACTTATGGTGAGACGATGACATTTACCTATAGAGGACCATCCAGGGATTGATAGGCGTGATGCCTGAAAAATTCGTAAAAATTGGACCGTTTTTTCAATACTGATTTGCCCGAGTTAAAAGGAATTTGACGTTCCTCTGTGGCTCCGTCGAAATCGAACATTTTTAAATATATATATTTTTTTTCTCGTAAAAACTGGATTTGTCTCGGACAAACAGACACGGAATCAAAATTGTTCAAAAAAGTCACACGAAATGAGATTAAAAATGTTGATTTTTGGGAAACTAGATTTTGGACTTGTTGCAGGAATACAAAGCTTCCCAATCTTCGACAGTTGTTGCTTCTGGTAGTTCATGGTTTAGCACACAGTGCCAGAAGAAAAACTGTATATTGTACTCCCCGTGGATTGTGGTGGTTTTGTACTTTTTACAGTCTCATTCTTAAGAGCCATTGCTGAAGGAGGAGATTTGCCAGAGGAAAGGTGAAGGTCTACCTTTGTGACGCCGTTAAGTAGTCTGTTGTTCACAAAATCTTGTGGAACCATTCTTCTTGAAATCCAACACTATCATGCTGATGGTCCAAGTTATAAATTATTGTAGCACCGTGGTCGTGAACAAAGAGTCACTGAATGGGTGCGATGATGGAGGGAGCTATTTGCCACATCCCCTGGGAAGACTTCCCCATAGTTTGTGAATAAATGACAAGACCCTTCTATTCATATTTTAAAAAATCTGGGCATACTACCAGTAGAAAAGTAAGTAAGTTCCTTTAGAATGCCTTATAAGTACCTAAGTGGGTTTTTTGTTTTGTTTTTTTTTTTCTTTCCAAGTTTCATAAAAAGGAATCTGAGAAAATCGAAGGGCAAGTCCCTAGCCTGATTTGTCTGTAACGTACGCCCACGCCCCTTCTGACCTCCCTAATTGCCCTATTGTTAGTTCAGGTGTCGCAACCTCTTCGCCACGGGAGAGTTGAACATTCGAGGGCGCAAGTTATTTCCAATAACGCAAATCAATGTCGAAACTAACCCGATTCTGTTTTAATTTTGTTATTTTGTGATGAAATTCCAAAATATGAAGAAAATTCGTCGCAGATCGACGAAAAACAAAAATTCTTGGCATTGTTAAGTGAAAATTTTTAAATAAATGTTTTAAAGTGAATTACACACTTGTGTGTCAAAATGAACCTCTACAATACTCTGTTTTTGGTTTATGTTCTTGTATGTCACGATTGCGGTTTCAACAAAAAAAATTGTAAAAAGAGAGATTATGAGGCTCTGTTTTTATGTTTATGAGGAGGATTACCATTAATTTCTGCTCTTCAAAACAGTTATTTAGGAAACAAAGAAAATTAGTTTCAAAAATCGATTTATCAAGCTTTCTAAGAAATGAGCTGGATTTTTTTTTTTTTTTTTAATAAATAAAAATAAAACAATGCGGTTCCGCGTATTCTGAATCCCTTGCAATAAAAAACACTACCTGAGAAAAAGGTGACTGGAAATAAAAGCGTGGTATCCATGTTGTGCTAACCAAACCCTCAATCTATTAACTAAGGTTGGTTTTAACTAAAAACCCTCTGATTTGTGAATGTGTTATCGTTATAGGCTAGACAAGGGTTACAAAAATTAAAATAATTTTCAACTACGAATGCTAAAGGTTTTGCGGCTACTTATAAATAATGCCTTCGCCCACAAACCCTGAACCATAAAGCGTTTTAAATGGTAACATTTAAACCTCGTGCCGAGAATCAACACTCCTTCCAAGAACCTTGTCAAAGGTTAACCCGTTTCATATTCCCTTCTGATCCTGATCACACGGTAAATGTCAGTTCCATTCTTCTGTTCCGTTACAAGGGGGGAAAAAAAGGTCAGTTTTAATACGATCTGAGTCATTTTTTCTCGTTATCGAAATCTAAACGAAAACTTTAAATTCTGCAAATAATGCTCTCGCTTTAGGTTTTAATCCATGTCTCACAAATGGGGTTTACGATTGTTTCAAGGATTGTAACGGGGAAACTTTAAGAAACTTCGACTTCAAAAAGAATGCTTGATTTTATTCAGAATCGTACTTGACACTGTGGAAAGAACGTAGTACTAGAAAACCATCATTACCATTTTTACTTTTCTGATAAAATACGTTTTTCCAAATTTACACCTTATTTTTCCCCTGAATCACATTGTCAAAATTTTAAAAATATTATAACGTTGGGAAGCTGAAATACTAGAAAGTTGTTGGTTTATTATTTTTAATCACGTTTTATTTTATTATTTTTTTTTTTTTTTTTTGATAGTTTGGAATCAATTAAGAAAAAAATGTTAATCCTACCTCAACATTTGATAGTTTACGTTTCAAGGTATGCAGAGTAAAAAAATCCCTAACATAAGTCTGAAAAAAGTAACAGTTGGTGATTTCTTCTTTTTTTTTTGTTTAATACTTTTGCAATACCTCCTTCGAGATGAGAATGGTGCACAATAATTTAATGTGACTCACCTCTCAAAGTCTTTTAAACATGCAAGGGAAAGGTGCTAACCATAATCAACGTGAAATGAATCATTCTTTCGTCTGTTACGGTGCATATTAACCTTAATCGGCTCGAGTTAATTTTATGCTTGTAATCGGCAAGACCTTGCAAGAGGTCCTTAGCTGCCATGAGCGTTATGAGTTCCTAGATTAATTCTCGATTGTTACGTTATGAACGGTGCAACTCCCTTCTCTCGTACAGAAACCAATTATTTGCCCTCCCTGAGTTATCCTCAAAAACAATTTCCAAACGTGTTATACAATTTGAAAAATTTGACAATCTAATTTTTCCAGGACTATTTCATATATATCGCATCCCTATTGCACCAAAAGTACTCTGAGATAATGGTAAAATATTTATTGAAATCGACATAGCTCTGGTTAAATTTGCGATGGTATTGTTTTTAAATGTAGGAAACAAGCAGCTTGATCGTGCAGTTCATGTTTTATAAATCAAAGAATCCAACCTATCTATTTCAGTTCTGCTCTACTCAATAAATTTCCATCATTCCATACTGGTCCATGGTACGCTTCGTGGGAAACTCATACTGCCCACCCAATTTGACAGTGGTTGTTCAAATTAATGTACGCATAAATAAGCCAAACTTGGTTCTTTTGAGCGATTCTTCGCATATAAGAATTGCGCTATATTTTTTAGGCCGTGAGAAAACGAATCCTTGTCTATTGCATGCAATAATGAACCTAGTAAATTTTCTCACAGTCTACATCGAAATCGATATTGTTCATTGCGATGAAAAGAACACAATAACGGCATGGAACAAATAAGTAAAAATGAAGTAGCAACATTTCATTTTATTGGTGCAATAAAAATCAAATTATTCCACTCCCACGCTAGTCCTCTTTTTTGCTAGAAAACGGGTCTCGACTAAATTGTTTGATTCGCTCCAGCAGGAGAGTACCGTTCGAAATAAATGGGACTACGCGTTTATGTCCTACATAAGACTCTGTGTCACACTAATAATGTTTTATTGGTGTATGTAGGAAAGCGGGTTGATGAACTATCAATAAATTTATTGCGATGCGAAATGAATGTCGGTTGAAGATGAACGTAACGGATATTTCAACTTGCCACCTACTACACGGTACCAATGTTATACAGAACGAATCGTCAAATGCCAGGAATAGGGTCAAAACGGAAAAAATGCGCCAGTGCTTGACAACACAGTTTTGAGAAATTATACTTTCATCGGCCTGGAACAACGTAGAAGAGAGTATTTTTTCTATTTCTTCAGATATTTCTCATTTAGACCCTCTAGTGTGATTCTAAGATAAGAGATTGCGCTCTTGCCACAACAAAAATTTCCCAGCTTCCACAAAAAAAAATTCAATTAGAAAGGGGATGTACTCGTACTTAGAACAATTAAATGAAGGCCCTCGTCGTTGAGTTTTACCATAACATCCTTTTTTCAACATATAATCTTGAAATTTGGACTACTTGAGATGGTGGGAAAGAATTTGGCTACCAATGACATGGTCAATTTTAATGATAATTGATGAATAGATGACTCGGAATGTGACACTTGCATAATTAGTAACAGAAAGAGTAAACGAAAAGAACGTAAAAAAGAAAACGGGTCTCGACTAAATTGTTTGATTCGTTTGATTTTTTTTGGTTGGTTGCGTAGCAACTCAATCTTCCCTCCCAACCAACCCTCCTTGGTCCCCAATAAATGGGTCAATAACATTGCTTGTGATTTTGATTCCGAGTCAACTAAGTTACATTGAATACCTAACCAATTCCATCGAACTACATACCTAGGTACTACGGAAATGAATAGATACCGTGGAGAATTCTAATTGATTAGGTAAATATGACTGACGAAGCAGATTAAAGTTGAAGTATATGCTTTTGCGTAAAATTGGTATTTTATTTGCGACTTTTAATTTCCAGATTTGTGTGTTTTTCAAGATTCTTTTATGTTTTCGACCTTTTGACTTTCAAATTACTTGAATACCATTAAATTAGTAATTAAAATGAAAAATGAATTCAATGTTGAAATAGGTAGCGTTAAATTTATGTATATCGAATGCGTCAGTAATACATTTCTAGGAATAGGATTTCTTGAGTGAAAAGCAGGTCTACGCAGTAAGTTTTGTGAAATTCATACCTCTCGATATCAAAAATTGTCGGTTTATCAGAGCTCGTAACAAGAACAACTTCTTTAGTGTCCCATCTTCCCAATTAATACCTACTAATGGAGTAAAATGCGTTTAAAAGCATAAAAATGTGTTTTTGGGTGGGCTTTTTTATGTAATTTCTCTTGCTGAATCATAGTTAAATTTACATAAACTATATCACAGACACAAACTCATAGATATAAACTATATCAACATTCCTTACTGTGGAATAGCACCGGTTTTTGGCTTCCTTATAATTCCTTGATCAACTTCTTGATCTGTTTCTTCTAGTAGGACAGAATTGCAAAGGAATGTCTCGACAAATTTTAGTTCCTCAATAAAATTTAAATAACCGTAGGTCCGAAGGCGATAAAATTCAAATGGAGCCGTCTGAGCCCCCAAAACCGCTTGAACCGTGGTAAGTTCATTAAAATCCATGATTTCCACGATTTTTGGTCGGGCCGGATTGAGAGACCGTCAGACTTTTAGTGCCCGAAATTGCTCGACCTGCTGCACGAGTACAAGGGAAAATATCAAAATCAAAAACAGAAGGAAAAATGTTGCTCACGCTCTTTCTGATCACAGAGGTTCATCTATAATCATCACCCGGCAGTAGTTCCAAGAATTCAGAGCACTGCGTCACCAAATGACATTGAGCCAAAGACCAATTGGAGCAGTCCACCTTGAGATTCGGTGGCAAACTGGGAGAAAGCAAGACGATCTTGACATTATTATTACGTTTTGATGGCCCTGTCATAACCTCCAAATGTGTTGACAGGATATGACGTAGGTAGTCGACAAAAGACCCATGATTAATAAAACAATTTTAAAAAGATCAGATGTGTATTTCACCCACCAAATATATTTCATTTTGGTTTATTATATATTTGGTGATTTAAAAAATGTTTAACTCCCTCCCCTCCTCTCAAAATTTGTTGCTCAAAATTTGTTAGAATCCCAAAATCGAATAACACATTTTCCGTCCGTCCGCTTTATTTTCTTAGTTGGTATATTCTCTATAAGAAATTTTCATTTCCCCCGAATTAACTGTTGCATTTTTTTCATTCATTGCAGGCGGCTTGTCATGGAATCGGATTCGGGATCAAAAAGGAAATTTTTTTCCTCAACTTGGAGGATGGATATTTCGGATGTCAAGTCAACGAGTCCACGGATTTTCTGCAACTTTACGAACTGTCACGACTTTGCGATGGGCTGAACGACTGTTACCGGGGATCCGACGAGTTAGCACGGGAACTCAAATGTACAAGTAAGTGAAGAATCTAAAATATGCCTAGTTGATATTTCTATTATAATAAGGATGGATATCCACGCAGGAACACACGAAGAAGGATTCTATTTTTCTGCTAGAATGAGTTCTGAATGGGAATCAAAGTTCACCACGTGATTCTTGGTACCCAAAAACTATGATATTGAAAAATATGGGATCATGACTAAAAAGAACCCTTTTTCTGGAATCTTTCGACTCTATACTGAACTACCTACATTGTAGCAACCAGAATCTGACAGGCACCTTATTTAAAAGCTGCAGAAGTTTTGCGTTTTACGCCCATTCTGCGCGTACATAAGCACGTACACCCCAAAAAGAGTGAAGAGGGGAGTTTTTTTGGCTATCGCGCTCATACTAAGGCATTTTACTTTTTTGCGTACACAGTGAGTCACAATAATAAAAACAGGTGGCAGTAATCAATTTTTGTTTACTTCATAACAAATCGATTTCTACTAACAAACTGGGAAACTTACTTGTGGGTTTACCTTCAAGCAGGGAAGCCACTTATCCTCATGCCCCCTATCAATTGATTTCCCATTCTCCCAATCAACTTTCATTTTTCAAAAGCCGTCGCCAATAATGATTTGATTTGATTAGGGATGTTTTGAAAGCTCACGTTGATGATATAGAATTAAGGGCTGGACCTGATTTACCTCTTATCACTTATCAATGAAAATTTACAAGCATTTTATCAAATTTGAAGTGAAATATAAAAAAGTACATTAACAGTGTTATGTTCGTTTAAAAATTTTGAGCACATTCGCGCTTTCAGATTGAAAAAAGTTTACTACATTCGGAGAAAATTCATTAAAACTTTTGATCCGCCACCTATCTTTTGGGAACCACTCTAAGCCACAGCTACAGCCTAAAAACAAATTATTGTCTAGGGTGTTGAAATACATCAAAAGTTCCCCTTCTACAGTTGTAGTAGAGTACTACATTTAGCAAAAAGTTCATCAGTTTATACGGAAGAACATAATGTACGATTGTATGTAAGGAATCACCGTGAATTTTCCTATAAATGCACTACATAATATTCAGGAAAAGAATGTTGCCAAAATTTGTTCACAAATTTGCAAAAACTGTTAGATTTTTTGAAGTTTTTTTAAATACATAAATTATTGTTGAAAGTAAGTTGTTAAAACAGCAAACTTTTCACATTGAAAATTGGCGCATAATATTACATCATATTAGTATATTTGCACAATGAAGAGATCGCCTAATCGTAGTTAACATTCTATTCCTTCGATCGAAAGGAATTTATCGTCATAGCTCCCTCCGAGGTCAGGATTTGCGGTCAGTTGTGCGAGGTTGTCCGACATGTAGATTTCACAGGACTTACGATCTAGATACCAGAAGATGGCCTATGGCTGTCGATCAGCTTCAACATGCCTGAAGGTAGCCTATGGCTGCCAATCAACCTTGAGTCGGGAGGAAGGGAAAGGAAAGTTTTCTAGAACGGTCCATTGCGGCTTGTTCATTGCTAATTAACGGAGGGTCACTCGGTTAAAGTTAGTAGCTGGGTTGATTTTGATCGAGGAAGGCCTTCCGAGATCGATTAACACGCAGTTTATGATAAAGCCGACGAGTTAGTTATGGTGGCAGGTACTTAAATGACCTAGTTAGTCCGAAATCAGTATATCATCCCGACAAGATTTTTAAGTAGACGAAATTTGAACCTTCCTGAAACTATAGATAGCGGGAGGAGACATAAGTCAATCACTACAAAATTTAAAGTGATTCTGTCCTGGAGTTGTAAGAATTTGTGATCAATAACGGAAAGACTTGATTTGTATTACATAATTTATAACACAGAAATAAATAAAAATCTTCTTTACTTCACCCATTTAAGTTAATAACTTATGTGAACGGATCCAATTACTTCCGTTATTTGGTAATTGACGATGTTGAGTATTAAAACCAAACGTAAGCACTATAATTGATTCTTGAACTTGAATGGACATAAAGAAGGTCAACGGAGGAATCGCGGAGAACCCGTTATGAATCCCTCTGCTCGCAATTAGTTGATAAATCATCAGCGCAGTTCAGCTTCGATGGAACCTCCAGAAAAAGTGAAAGGTCCGTCACATCCGTTCAACAGCTCATCTTCCACTTTTTACAAACAGCTATGAATATTTATGGCTTTTTTTTCGTTATTTCGCTAATGATAGCCTGTAATGGGGAGAACAAAGTTCAACGAACTGCGAAGCGTCCTCGACGAATTTTCGATTAGAATTTCCACCCTTGACACATTTTGTAGGAGGCGCACCCCCTCGTAATTTAAATAATAATTGTGCTCTTTGAAGGTGAGGTTGTTCAAGTAGGTACTGTCACAGTAAATTGCATTACTTTGTAGATCAACAAACGTAGGGAGGATCGAGACCCAACGATTTCAAAAATAATCGGGCAATAATATTCTTCAAACTTCAAAATGAAGACTATCAATGTATGTTGAACAGTTCTTACAATAACGTTGGATATGGAGTTGACTTAAAATTAATTAATGCATATAATTAATTAAAAATGATAATTGTCTTGGTTTTTGCCATTTTTAATTATTAGTAACTCTTATCGATTTTTAAACAAGTGCCCATATTGATGTATCGATGGCAAATTTGAAAAAGTTCCAATCAAGTCATGACTCCAGCAGTTTTCTCACCTTTATTGGAATTTGTATAAATCAATTTTTAACGAATAAACCAACTTTGATACTCACTACCAGTATTCTGATAGCAATGGCTAACTGACACTCATTCCTTCGGGTATTTGGTACCGACATTTTGCTTTGTATTCGTGCATCAGAAAAATTTGGGTCCTGAAATTTTCAAGGTTTACCTTGAATATTAAAGGATGCGATTTCATGAGGATATCGTTAGGTAGACGAATGAAAAGTACTATTTAGAACCACTTACAACAGTTAAAATGACGAATTTGTTGAGGCTATAGAGTTTCAAAAATTTTGGTCAGTGCCTACTAGTCCCAATAACTTTGAGCCCCCCCCCCCCACCCCCTCTTTAACAATTATTTGGTAGACGCATCAAAAGTACTATTTTTTGGAACAGCTTGACACAACTGGTTTGTCCGAGAAAGATACGGCCAAACTTAAAGGGCCGATTCTACAAGTTATTTGCAACAAAAAGAGTCTCGTATGTTCAACCTTGTCTTACTAAACTGACTATAGCTCCCTTATTTTTCATGCAAATTCAAATATGACTACACCATTGAAAAGAACATTAAATTTCCCATCAGATGAGCTCCAATACACATTTTTAACCTTGCGTCTACTTAGATTTTTTCTAGTCCAAACTTGAAACTTTTCAATTTTTGAGTTTTTTGACGAAATTCTCAAGAGATTTTCACCCATTTCCTACTCGTATAAAGGAAAATCAATGCGGTTTTCAGCAAAAACATCCTCAAAATCTCAGCTTTATAATCAGCGAATAATTGAAAAATGTTTCACAATGAAACTTTGGGGCGAAATTTGTATTTGAACGCGGAAAAACGTGAATTTTTTCAACGAAATCGACGTTTTGCGGGGTTGGTAGGTCGGTGGGAGGAGCGGCGGCGGTTTTGAAGGTTTCCCCCCGTCAAAACATCGATTTTGTTGAAAAATTCACGTTTTTCCGCGTTCAAACACAAATTTCTCAGCAAATTTTTCTCGCAAATACAACCAATCATCCCCAAAAAGAATATTTACAACACCATGCTTCCCATACAAGCAGCAAAACACGGAGATTTTCAGTTTCTTAAACATATTTTTCAAGAAAACAGCATCTCAACATTATTATTCAAATCTTAAGAAAATAGAAGAACCAAGAAGGAAATAGCCGAAAAACAAGAAAAAGAAGAAAAAAAGAGTACGACAAGGAAAGCAAAAAGACATGATCAGTGATGAAGTGATCATTTGTGACAAAATGTAGGAAACAATGGTTGCTGTCCGAACCTTCCGTTCATTTCTTATTTTTTCCAGTAAAATTTATAGTTATTTTTAATTGTCCATTCTGTAATACAGTTCAATAAGAGTATTAAAGCATGCACGTATTTTTATTTTTTGAATTTTGATCATACCCTTGCCTCAAAACGTTTTGAAACCTTAAAAATGGTTTTTCTCGAAATCAGGTTTTATGGACATGTATCATTCTTCCCCTGTACTCTTCAAATATTAAAATTAATACTAATAATGGAGTATTTGGGTAATTAGGTATAACCATGAGCTCTTGGGAAAATAGTCGCTGGCTTGCTTGGACCAATTTTTCCCTGGACCAGTCCCCACTAATAGTTCCCACCTTGAATATCATCTGTGGAAGATAATGTGGTGCAGTTTCAAGGCTGCGACCATCATGTGTCAGGTCTGTTGTTGCATTTCCCGGTTCCGACGTGTAGACCCGCTACGTTCGAGAGCATCCGCTGCGCTTCAAGTGCAAGGTCGTCGGTTGCGTAACGTGGAAACCGCGGTGACCTCCTCTCGCCGCGGTGTGTGAACGCGAAATCAGCGACCTTTCACCGTTAAACAGGGGAAAATCAACGAGCCGCGACATTATGAGCGGGAACTCTAGTCTCGCATAATTGCATAATCTGCACACATTAAAGCCTACGACCTAATTTGGGATGGGAGTGAGATGAGAGCGAAATGGAGAGCAATGTCAGCTAGAATGACCAAAGTAGCCTCAAGAACGTAATATGCACGAATATGCACAATGTGCGCTAGAAGTGAAAAAATCTAAATCCGTGGTAGGAAAACCATTATGTGAACCACAATATTCGGAATATTTTTGCTTCCTCTCTTTCGAAGATAGAGAAGCTTTCGCATTCATACAGCAGATTAAAAAACTTGGGTTCATCACAATCAAAAATTTCACAGCTTTTCGAACAACTTTGGTTCCGAACAACAACTGCGGTCAGCCCTTGTCTGGGAAAATCATGGTTCCAATTCGATGGACATTTTTGAGTTGATGCGGGTCAGCCTCGAGACGGTTCTCGAATAAATTCATCAAAAATTGCTTTATGGAAAGTACTGTAAAAATACCTCACACTCTAAGGTAAAAAGATCTCGACTAGGGAGGAACAGACAGCGTTAACATTTCCATCGGAATCTGACGTTGTATGCACCTTGAATCGAGCCAAGATGATAATTTCAACTTAAAAAAAAAACTGGGTTAGATTACAGTAATTTCGAGTCTAATGGGGCTCATTAGGCATTCAGTCATTGTCGGGAGAGTGTGATGAGGCATTGGATCATCGAATACCCGAGTGAATGACTCGCTCATAACACCTACCTTAGATGGATGTATCCGGAAAAAAGTACCCCAACTCACCATGTTAAGTTGTGTGTCTGGGGTAATGAGAACCTTAGAAACTGCAACCGTTGTTCCCAATTATGGTTCTCCCCAAGTATTTTGAAATTCTGGCTGATTTCGAATAGGTGTATGTCTACCTCAAGCCTGGAATCTAAAAACTTTAGAAATACCTTAGAGTGTCTTATAGAAGTATCTAAATTTCGTTAAAGTTCTCTTTAGAAATTCTAAGAGAAAGAACTAGAAAACTAAAAAGCTTGGTTGACGAATACTGGCTGAGCATTAATTTTCCAAAAAGGCAAGATAACTAATTAAGAGGTGAAAAAGTTGTAAAATTTCAAGTTAACCCAATTCAAGCCAAGGGTAGACATAACTGAATAATGGGGAGAGGAGGATGAACTGTTTTACAGAATGCCAGCCGAAATAAAGCACCATGTGCTCCCCAATCGAGAGCAAAAATACTCGATATTTTCCAGGAATGGCAGTTTGACGAAAATCTAACCTGAAATGGTTGTTTACTTTATTTTTACTTACTCGATAATTTATGAATTTTACTTTTTAATGAGATTTGAGAGGCCTCAGTTTTACAAATCGATATGATTTATCCAGTTCATTGTTTTGGTAGAAGGTAAAAGTCTATTTATAGACCGGAATATGTTTCAACTCATGGCCCAGAAAGCTCACTCGTCCAGAATCGAATTTGAGCCACCATACTCATGCCTTCGCCCAAGAGGCCTCCTCTTTAAAAAATTTCCAAAATTGCATTGAGCTCCGGAACATCAAAGAAAACTTTTTCTGAAAAGTTTAGGAACAGCATGATCGAGAAAAAATTCTCCTACAAATATTTACCACTATTTTCAATATTTAAAAAAAATCATAAATATGAATGCAAAAACGCATCAGTGGCCAAAAATGGGTTAAACTCATATTAGAATAAGTACTCGTAATTAAATCATTTATGCCATAGAAACTAACGTCTCCCACTAACATCAAAGTCGAACATTTTGGTAATTTTCAAAATTTTCCGAGTTGATTTTGCTTTCGAGTTTTTTTGCTCCCAAGTCTACTTAGACAACGGAAACATGATTTTCACTCTCCAAAAATAAAATAAAATATATATCTCCCCCAAAATTGATTTTTTTTCTATTTTCTTGGCATCAGTGTTAAACCTTACAGCCACTTATATGTATACAAAATAAATTAATTAAATTTCACCTTTTGTAGCAACGAAAAATTTAAAAATAATAATAATAGTATTAATAATAATTTAAGAATAATAATCTCCCCAAAATTAAAATGTCCACTCTTGTTCTACGTTTTATACGTTCCTGAAAAATTCTGGTCTCGTGGCTGTCTGTCTGTCAGTCGATCGCCTTGTAAATCCTCGTAACAGGCAAAAATATAGTTAGGTACTGACCGATTTTGATGAAATTCTCTGGGAATTTCTGGGTCGGCGTTTAGACGGACCCCTATGACCAGCATCGTCCTTGGATTGATAGTAGCTTCTGCGCATGCTCAACCGTGAAACCCTTGTAACAACCATAGCTTCCACATTTTCTATACGAATTCAATAATAATTCGATTGGAGTGTAGATGGTCCCCTATGAGGGTAGTGCAAGGTACTTAGACAGTGAAGTTTTGAGATTATCTAGTAGGCATGCATCAGGTCATCGTGGTATGGAAGCTATGTGCCACACTCACTCTGCACCTGTTTTTTATTGAAGGAAACGAGTATTGCCAATCACTAATCAGAGACGTTAGAAGTACTCTTACGATTAATCAGTCTGGAACCAGCTTGCACACCACATCAAGAACCATCATCAACATTCAAGACAAAACATAGCAGATGACCACTCTCTCTGAAGATACTAAAAACTTCTGAACAACAACAACACACAATATCTTTCATCGTTTGTTTACGTTGTTGCGTTCAATGTCCATCTCCGCCACAATTTTTATTTGATTGATTAATTTTTACGTCTATAATTAAGTAGGTAGGTATATCATTGTTAGTATACTATCAGTCATTACTGCAACTCGAATAACCTCCAGTACGAATATTGGGATAGTAGTTGTTATCATCGAAGTGACTGATTCAACTAACGGCTTCATCTCTTGGTTGGTGCAATAATTGAAAACATTTTTACAAACGAAAAATGTAATCAAAGGATTTATGATGAGGTAAACAAAACATTAGATTTTTATTGTACTTATTAGTTTTAGATCGTCGATAGATCAACAACCTATGTCTCCGATACTTAATGAATATAGGTGGAGATTGAAGACATCTGACTTGTCACTAATTTCAAACTCCTACCTCTTTGCATTTTATTAGTTCCTACCTAGATGATAAAATGGCTCTATTTTTATCCTGTAGCAATAGCTTTCTTAAACTTGAGTGAAACATGGGTGAAACCAAAAAAATCTTTGGGACAACCAGAGAATGTGGTATTTCAGTCAATTATTTTTTTCAAAAGAGTATGGCTCAGGAATAACGGAAATTGGGTCTGTTCGTCGAGAAAATGTTTTTAAAAAATCAGAGAAGCTAAGGAATGTTGAAGATTTGAATGGTGTGACGTAACTAGCCAAGTGTCTTTGAAAAAAGTATCCATGCACAGAAACCCTTGGAGGACCTCTTGGATACTACAAAATACTACTCACACACGCGCGGCGTAGTCCTTGCCTAGTGTGTGTGCATTTATAGCGGCCTGCCTTTTTCAAACGTGTGATCTCTTTAATTAATTTTTCTACCGCATGTTATAGTATCATTGGGCTAAAAGTTGGAGTATATAGGTTTTCAAGGGTGCTGAATCCAAATTTGAGGTTTAAAACCTGAATTTCCGACCCTCCGAAATACCCCATTGTGTTTTAAAGTAACAAAAATCGACCAATTTTACTGTATTTCAGCGGTAATTAATGTAATATTGCAAAATTATCTTTCCATCTGACGTGCAGCTGAACTCATTCGGTTCAGAGCACTTGTCTCCAGTACTCTGTGGTTCAGAGTGATCGTTTTTAGGAATATTCCTACATATTGTGTTCACAATTGTGTTTCTGTTACTCACTGGTGTTTGAACTATAACATGTCAGTGAAATTCATCATATTATCTGGGTTAATGCTAATCTTGGATGTTGAACTCCTTTGGATTTAACATACAACATTCTTGGTGAACTGAGTCTGGTACCTTGAGGCTCTGGCACAGAGTACCGGAGACAAGTTAAAACTCTTGGCTCTGGTAAACAGGCATAGTGGCTTTCAAGATAGCTCACCCCCAGAAATTTGGATCACTCATCCTGTCTATCAAGCTCGTTTTCATTCCCTATGTTCGACTCCTGACAAATTTTTTCCCTTATCAATGTATTTTTTGTTTGTTTTGCAGAGGACTGCGCTAAGGAGTCAGGACTGCGCTGCGAGAATGGCGCCTGTCTCGACTCTCAGTGCCACTGTAACGACGGCTACGGTGGTTGCAACTGCGAAGTCCCAGGTATGTTCTGTCTAACCACCACTTTTAAGCTGGATAATAAAATAGAAGTACGTGCAGGCACTCATAATATAACGGGGAATCGTCCTGACAAAAGGTAGGTACCTATTTTGTTTTTAATTTAAATCTATTTGTAACTCACAACTTTTGAATCTAACTGGGGAGGCGGCGTTGTGACAGTACCATGTCGTCTTCGCCATCGATAATAGCGCTTAGTGTTGTTTCGAAACTTGCGATATTTACTGGTATCGATACCTAGCTTCCGATACTCCCGATATTTGTATCGAATGCCGAGGGATTGATATTTTACTAATACCTATCGGTAAACATAATGAGGTATCGAAACAATGTCGATAACAAACTCAGAAAGTTTTTTCAAAAACTGGTGCCATAATGACGGAGGAGAGAAATCGTCTTCCGCCCAAGTACCTTGACCAACTGGTATTTTAGGGAAGCTTGGAGGAGGACGACTTCCTATAAATTTCATCCAATGTTGCTTCACCTAGCCGTTCTTCTTTGCCTTTAGCCTTCTTCTTTCTTATCAAGCTTAAAAGAAAATTATTACTCTTCTATGTAACAATAAATATCAAAAATAGGGACGCTTTTGGACTTCCCCTTCTCATTATTTTCCTTTCCTTGAGTACCTACCCCTTGTTAGTGCTGTCAGAGCAAAGAAAAAAAAAGCATGGAAAGTATAGAAGTCATCTAGTAACTAGAATGATCGAAGGCATTTGGTCAAGTATATACTCGGTATTATCTTCATTAACTTCATTGAAAAATGCGAATATTATCATTCTATTTATTTTCGTATGGAAAAATACTACTTAGTAGGAAGTATCAAATGATACTCGTGGTATCGAGTACTTACGTTTCGATCTCGTATTGATATCAGTATCAAGACTTCAATACTCATTCAATACCAAGTATCGATTATATATGGGAGTATCGAAACAACATTGGGTCTGTTCAGAGAGGCAGTCCTGAACCAGTTCGGAACCAAACTGGAGCTGAAAAGGGGAGGGGATACAGGCGAATGGACCGGACTCCTCCAAAACCCTCCGACCCGTTCAGGACTGCCTCTCCGAACAGACCCAGAAATAGCGTTGCATAAGGGAAACAACAAAGTTCCTGTATTGATGGATACTGGAGGCATCTCATCCATAGACACTGGTAAAGTTGGGATGTTCAACATTAATGGATAGGGTAATACCAGCTCTACTCTGTGGGTGTTATGCTTCACTACTCCCATTTTCGATGCCATTTATTGTTTTTCATGTCCCGTTATTTTCGAAATGAATTACAGAGCTGATTAAATTAGAGGAAAAATCTTTCGAACGACAATTTCTAGGGGTACATACATTACATACATTGTAAAATAATTCCAATGATGAACAGGGCGACTTAGAAGTTCAATAGACAGCCTATCACACAATACCAGGATGGTGGTTTATTCCTTGTTTCTGACACTTCAATCAGTCACTAGATGCTATTCAAACAATAATCTCAACAAAATGACATTCATGCTTTTCATTATACGAATTGTTGATGAAAACTCAAGTTGTTTAACAAATATATTCATGAGATTCCTTTTGTTGAAGTCAAACTCCGCTCTAAAAGCAGTGTCAGTGGGTTCAATTTCAGTTTTACCTGAGAGAAGAGCTCAATGAAGTAGACACACAAACCAATTTTACCTTCATTTCTTCTTAATTAATGCTTTCAAGTGATAAGTTGACATCTTCCAGAAGAATTTTTTGATTTGAAATAACTACACAGTTTGCCGTCAATGGCTAGAATTATTAAACCTTAAAATAAATAAGTTTCTTTAAATTCCAATACATCTCTTTTTTCGATGCATACAAAACTGTTCTTGAAATTATGATACCAGCTACCATACTCACATTCAATTTAATGAAATAATTTCCAAAATTTCAAACAAATATGAATATTTCTTGATTTCAGACGAGAACGAGTGCAAATACAGGCCTTGCGACGTTTTCGCCCACTGTACAAACACGTTAGGGAGTTTCCATTGCACGTGTTTCCCCGGATATTCAGGCGACGGATTTCATTGTCAAGGTAATTTGTTTTCGTTTGTCAAGTTCACGTTTCTTTTGTTGTTCATCTAGAAATTCCTAGCCGTATATCTCCGAAACTCTCGAGATTATTATAATTTCGTTTGGCTTCTCAGTTCTATCAAACGATTTTCTTATACTGCACCAAACTTAGGAGTGCTAAAATGCTTTAAATCTGAAGCTGTACTTGGTTTTACTGCTTAACCTTTCTTACCTTCGGTATAAGTAATGCTAATCGACCCTCGCTTTTTTTCCACAGATATAAACGAATGCGAGGACCCGGCAGTTGCTGCTAGATGCGTACCAAACTCAGAGTGCTGCAATCTGCCGGCTCATTTCCTCTGCAAATGTCTTCCAGGTTTCGAAGGCGACGGAGAGGAAGAATGTCGAGGTCAGTTTCGTTGAAAGTATCTAGGCGAGAGAGAGGTTGTATTAATTAGCATTGCATGTAAGTTGACTTCCTTCCGTCCATCTGTAGAAGTAACCAGGTCGTTGAATTGGACAATTTGTCAGGGAAGAGAGAATTCAAAAGGATGAGGTCAAATCCAGGAAGTTAGTTCAATAATTGAGAAAGACTGTGAAAGTACAAAACCAAGTGAGAAAACCAAGTTTGAAGACACAGCTGCCAGAAGTTTCCAATCCTTGCCAAACAATCGAAGGTGAAAACAAGCCTTTGAAGTGGTCGTTTCTCTCGAGTAAAACAACAAGTTTCGATGATTTCAACGTTCATTCTCGACTTTTTCAAACATTCGAAGGTGAAAACAAGCCTTTGAAGGAAGAAAACCTGGAAAACTCTGGGTATTTTTTCCGGAGAATCGCTGAACAATAAAAAAAGTCGGAAAATAAGGAATACCCTACAGTACATACATGGCTTTCAACGAATCAGCCATTCTTATCGCATATTGCTGATTTCTGATTAAATCAGCTCATCATTAACAGTCGAAGGTGAAAACAAGCCTTTGAAGTGGTCGTTTCTCTCGAGTAAACCTGCGAGTTTTGTTGAATTATCCAAGAATCGAAATCTCTGTTGTGTCTGTCATGAAATCTTTGTAACGGGCAAAACTATTCGAAGTTATTCTTCGATTTCGGTTAAATATTCAGGAATTGAGCGAATTGGGTTTCAGATGGCCCCCTTTGAAAATAATCACCCTCTGACTAATAGCCATTTCTACAGTTTCCATCCAATGTTGATGAAATGTTTAGGGATTGTGAGGATTGGAGTGTTGATTGAAAATCATCGCCCCGGACTGATAGCTACTTACAGATTGATGTTTTGAGATGAGCTACTATGTTTCTAATGCTTTTTCATTTCAAAATGTCCTAAAAACCTGAATTTTGAGAAATTATGATCACATTCATTTATATTTCAAATGATTTAGAACCCTGGGAAAAGTCGATAATTGACCCTGGAAAACCCGGAATACTCAGGAAATTTGTTTTTGGGGAATCGCTGGACGCCCTGATTAGAGAAATTTTTTTTCTGATTTGTAAGACAACTATTTGGGTTTACATGCAATTGAAGTTGCTGCAGAAACATTCTGCTGCGTCTCGTTCGGGTCTGATTATTAGAAAAGGTTTTCCTGATAAGAAGTCTGTTATTTATGGATATCTTCCTCCTAGTACTGGCCAAAATGGTACCCAAAAGGTTCACCTATCATAATCACATTTATTGTATTATGATACCGAGATGTTACAATTTTTTATGAGCGCCTATTTTAAATAAGTAGCTTAACTGGACAAAGTATTACAAAATCATTGATTATTATACTTAATCTGATTCTTCTTTATTTCAGATGTCGATGAGTGCGCTCATCCTAATGCTTGCGGTCCTAATGCTATTTGTCATAATGTACCTGGAAACTATTCTTGTAGCTGTATACAAGGATTTGAAGGCGATCCATTTAGAGGGGTAAGTTAATTTGGTCATATTCCTCTCAATCAGCGTCCATGAGTCTAGATTGTCCTGTTTAACCTTATAATTGTTCTTGGCGTTGATAAATTATTGGAAAGATTGGATTTTCACGTCCCAATAACATTTGTTTACATGTAACCTTTGGGTAGGTAACTTGCAATGGTGACGTTACCCCACGAACTTATTCTCCAAGCTACAAATTTTGCATCAATTTCTGATGGAGATTATACAGTGCTGGGCGTAGCTTCAAATCTTGTCAACCTAGTTTGTGATAACGTCAATCTTATTGTTCATCCTTGCAATACAGACAAGTTTTGGTTGTGTTAACACAAGCCTTTTCAGTTTAGAGTTCAGCAAACCCAGCTGATTAGATAGACTTGAATGTTATTAGATCATAATAATAATATTTACCTACTCCCACTGCAATGATGTCGTCATCAAACTTTCCAATTTCATTTCAAAATTAACTACTTGATTGACCCATACAAAAGCAATACCTTCTCAGCTAAAAATAAAAAATAAAAAATTGGAAGGAAACAAAAACAAAATGTAATATTATTCTAAAAATGTACTACAGTTGTCATTTAATTATAATTTTAAAATAGACAAAAAAAATGATTTTTGAAATAATCACTTAAGGGTTATTATGGTTTCATAAATATGATGAATAAATGTCATTTAATTGGTTTGTTTGTTATATATGAGTTAAATATTGAACGTTTTAGTGTATCGACATTGACGAATGCTCCTACGAGGGATCCTGCGGCGTTGGCGCTATTTGCAGCAACACGATCGGTGGTTACCAGTGCGCATGCCCCATCGGAACGACTGGCGACCCTGTGCACGGAGGTTGCCACGATGTGGACGAATGTTTGGCCAGCCCTTGCGGACCCGGAGCTATTTGCACGAACACGCCTTCCAGCTTTGGTTGCCATTGCCCGCCAGGGTTCGTTGGCGATCCATATCACTCATGTACTGGTAAGTCATCTCATTCACGAGATAGGGCCTTTGGTAAGTATTCAGACAGGAAATCAGCACAAAACTTCCACCGTTCCAAATGTACATACCGTGTAACATTTTGTAAATATCGTTTCGTAGACTAATTTCGGGAGTTATCCCAACAACTTGCTTGTTTTTAATAACGAAAGTAGTGGTATGTTGAAAACCTACTAACTTGTTTTGAACTGCTTGTCTTACTAACACCAAAGATATAGACGAGTGCTCCTCATCGCCTTGTGGAAAAGGCGCCAATTGCATCAACACAGAAGGAAACTACAGTTGCGAATGTTCCCGAGGTTACACCGGCAATGCAAAAGAAGAATGTCTAGACATCAACGAATGCGGTAGTTCCACAGCGTGTGGAGTTAACGCGAAATGCGTCAACACTCCTGGCTCCTATCAATGTACCTGCCCCGCTGGATTCTCAGGAGATCCTACGGCGTTTTGCCAGAGTCAGTTTACTAACCCATTGTACATACGTAGTTTATTGTATGAAATATGGATCACCCTTGAACCCTCCACCACTTAGATTCTCTCACCCTTTCTACTAATACATTAACAAGTTTGACACCTTAACATAGGAACTATGGTTGAACTAACAGTCCCATATTTCCTATTCCACTAATAGTAACACCCCTTAAATGGTTTTTTCGACTAAAATCCATATTTCTAACGCTTTCTCGGGGCTTCAGCAAAGCATGCTTGTACAGTTCACAAAGTTTCTTCTGTTTCAGCTCTTCAATGAGACATTCAAAATTTTCGTGAGGTCCTTCCAATTTTTGTACTATTATACTATTACTCTTACATGCTTTAAATGTTTCATCTTCTTAGCATGTTCCCCTGGGAACCTGTGGTTTTCTTCTTCTTTGGATGCTGCAAAACTTCTCTTTCCCCTGGCACCAAGGTAATCCATTTATATCAATTTTACTTACTTCATACCAAGATTCTGTAAGACATTTTCCCTCTTTTTACTTCAGTCAATACAAAATCTGGTTAGAGATATTTCGAGTCAATAGCTTGCCTAACTTCATCGACAGATTCAATCTTTTAATCATTTCTTCCAATACTTCATTGGCACTGCTCCTAACCAAACTCTTCTGCAACAGACTGCAAAACTGCACCATAACATACAATCATTTTTGATTATTGAAGTGCAATACATGAAAATATACTTTCAATTAGTAGTTGAAGTTAATAAAGTTGGGTGAATTTGTTAACATTTGTTCATATTTTAGATTTAAACGAATGCGAGAGCAACCCTTGTGGGGCTAACGCAGAATGTAAAGACACTGTGGGCAGCTTTAGCTGTTCTTGCAAAGAAGATTATACTGGGGATCCATTCATGGGATGCGTCGGTACGTTGAACTGATTTTATATTTTTTATTAACAAATTATTACAAACTGTTCTATTGCGGATTACTGACGTATTATTGTTTCGAATTATTCCAGACATTGATGAATGTGAGGTGCTTGAGCGACCTTGCGGTTCTAACGCTGTTTGTGAAAATGCTTCTCCTGGGTACAACTGTCTTTGCCCTCAAGGATACTCGGCAAAACCTGATCCATCTATTGCTTGCGAGCAGGTAAAATTCTTTATTGTTACCAACCGATTATGAGGGGACTGCACAATATTCTAAACCCTCATTGTTATTTCTAAATATAGGAAGCCACTTCACCGAGATGTGCATGTTTCATATATTGTTGGTGGTGTCCATCTCTCGCTTTGTTTCTCCTCCCTATGACCATTCAGGATTTTTTTTTCAACCTCTTCCAACTTTTCAGGTTGACGTCAATATTTTGTGTAAGAGCAAATTTGACTGCGTTAACAATGCTGATTGCATCGACGGTCAATGTTTTTGTGGAGACGGATTCAAAGCTGTGGGTTCTCAATGTGAAGACATCGACGAATGTGCTGCCAATCCTTGCGGACCTTTCTCTATGTGCAGCAACTCTCCTGGAGGCTTCACCTGTACTTGCCAATCAGGCTATGTTGGGTCACCTCCCAGGATACTTTGCAGAGGTATGATACGATAAGTACAGCTTGTAATTGGATACAATTACGAAATAACAATAAAATAAGAACTATATCAAAGTAGATATGAACAGATATTCGTTGAATTGGTAAATAAAGTAGTTGCCGTGTAGAAGGAAGCAAGTCGGACATACGGCGCTCCCCTGCATACTACTTTGATTTCTTCATGAGTACATCGAGTGATTCGAGGTTGAAACATTACGTCAGGTCATATAATCTAAGGGCAATACTGTAATCACCACGCTCTAAACATGGTGGACGTTCATTATGAGCGAATAAGCAGCCAAAGAGGTGCTCTTTCCTCATATGAACCCAAACTCACCTCCAACTGGCATCCATATTTTTCTTTTATCCGTGAAACATCCAACAGACTTGTATTCAATAGATGAAGTAACCAGCTTACTTCAATTTTAGCTCCCTGTGATGATGTCAAATGTGGACCTCACGCCTTCTGCAAACCTGATGGACAAGAGGCATTTTGCGTTTGTGAAGATGGTTGGACTTACGATCCTACAGACATCACTGCTGGTTGCATTGGTAAGCGGATCTTAATCGAATCACACAGTAAGTGTCATCCCCAGTATGCCAAACTATCGAATCTTTTTACTCTTCCAAACACCATCGACATCGCTCGTCATTTGGAAATGAAGAAAATGTTCATGGTTAGGCATAGTGGGGATATGTGTGTATGAGGAAGTTGTGTATGTACAATTTTCTACTTCTTGAATTCCATTAATCAACTGCTCCTTTTCCTCGTAGATGTCGATGAATGTGATAGCAGTCATGGCCCCAGTGGACAATGTGGTGAAAATGCTGTATGCTCGAACACACCAGGCGCTTTCAGTTGCCAATGCAAGCCAGGATTCACTGGTGACCCATTTCATCAATGCAAAGGTACGCTCCTATTACCTCCAGACGGTAATTTCTTCTCTCTATTAATTTTTTTATCTCATCAATTACATTTATTCAGATTCCTAAGTTTCGGAGTTTTATAATTTTACTCTCCTGTTTCAGACATTGACGAATGCAGGGATACCGATGGTTGTGGGGAAGGGGCCATTTGTAAAAATACTCCTGGTTCTTTCTCATGTTCGTGCCCTCACGGCACAGCTCCGGAGCCTGATCCGTACACGAAATGTATCCAAGTGGTTACGTGCAAAAACGACGGAGAGTGTCCAGGGAATGCAATATGTGACCCTCAGCAGCGTTGCTTCTGCCAGGAGCCAAACATTGGAAATGACTGTCGACGTAAGTTTTTTAATAAATTATTTTGACCGCTTAGTTTGTTATTTATTAACCATTCAAAACGAATAGATTAAACTTATATTTTCAGTAGTTGTATGGAAAACAACTTGTCCAAATTCCTTATCTTCATGAATGGATCTTAACTATGACTGATTTTTGCGTCACCTTGCAGACCCGTGTGAAACTGTTTCTTGTGGACCTAATTCGGAATGCATGTTGATCGGCAATGCAGCCCAATGTCTGTGCACTCAAGGCTACACTAGTTCAAGCACAGGTTGTGTAGACATTGATGAATGTGCTGTGAATCATCCTTGCGCAGTTGGAGCTGTTTGCAATAACATGCCAGGTGGTTTCTCTTGTCAGTGTCCAAGAGGTTCAAGTGGTGACCCTTATAAGTGAGTTGTCCTCTGCATCATCTCTATAAGCCAATTTACATACTATGTATTCTTTTCCATTTACTTGATTTTAGGAATTTCCCAGCGTATTGACTTCTTTCGATGGTTGTCGATCAATGCTGTCATTTGTTATTGTTTCAGAGAGGAGTGCACAAGCACGCGAAATCAAGACTCTTGTAGTGATGAGAAACCTTGTCCCCAAGGTGAGCTGTGTGTGATGGATCCCTACCTCGGAGGAAATGTTTGCATCTGTTCCTCAGGTTACTCTCGGGACGCTCATGGAGCTTGTGTGGATATCGATGAGTGTCAATCTACCGATAAACAGCCTTGTGGTAGCAACGCTGTGTGCAAAAATCTGCCAGGAAGTTATGAATGCACTTGTCCATCTGGGTTCAATGGAAATCCTTACAGTGATTGTGAAGGTCAGTTTCACCAACCAGCAGTGTCTAATGTAACAAAAAATTAACAATGTTATGTAATTAGATTGAGCTCAACGTATTAAGCTCCGTCTTTGAAACTGAAAATATTCTTAGTATTTATGATTGTGTTTCCTACAGAATGCAACACCCTTGAGTGCAAATGCCGCCCCCCGTACAAAATTGTTGGACAAGAATGTATTCTGGAAGGCTGTTCGAAATCAAACAAATGTGAAGGTGGAGCAGAATGTGTAACAATTGCCGGAGGTGTCAGTTACTGCGCGTGTCCTAAGGGAATGACTCCAGATGACGAAGGTACGAAACCCCAGAAGATTCTTTACAATATTTGATCTAAATGTAGCAATCGATGTTTGGTATTTCTTCTTCTAGAAAGTCTTTCTCTTTAAGAATAGTAGATATATGGAAATAATTTACGAATTTCCTGTTACAGGAAACTGCCAGGATGTAGATGAATGTAAAGACGTAGGAGCATGTGGTTATGGTGCTGAGTGCGTCAATAAACCTGGATCGTACCTCTGTAAATGCCCTACTGGATATAGCGGTGATCCATACAGGATGTGTGCTCCTAACCAAATTCGTTGCATAAACGACAGAGACTGTGGAACCAATGAAAAATGTGTACAACCCGGAGAGTGTGTTTGCCCACCTCCTTTCTATGTAGATCCTGCAGAACAACAGAAATGTAAAAGTAAGTGATTTTTATCATGGTATGGTTCGAATCCTTAATATTCATGAATCACTCCTCCAATTACTAATCACGAACTAATTGTTATGATCGCATCGCCTCAGGTCCTTGTGATCGATTCGTCTGTGGACTCAACGCCAAGTGCACGCCTAGTGATCCTCCCAAATGCGTCTGCTCCAGTGGATACAAGCCGGACGTCAATAGCGGTGGATGCTCTGATATTGATGAGTGTGCTGTGAAATCATCTTGTGGCCCTGGCGCAACTTGTGTTAACCAAAAAGGAAGCTACAAGTGCATCTGTCCAGTTGGAACAAAGGGCGATCCTTACAGAGTTGGATGTGAGTGTTTGAAATCTCGTTATTAATGAATGCGACTTCTTTGGTCCTTACATTTGTTTCGGCAAAGTCAATTCTATTCAAATGCAATTGTAAATTAAAGGGAATATAATTTCTTAGGTACTGGAGCTGTTGCTAAGACTGAGTGCACAGTTGACAATGATTGTGCTGGTCAGTTAGCTTGTGTTAAGAACTCGTGTATCAACCCTTGCACTACACTTCCTTGTGGAAGAAACGCTTATTGTGAAGCTCAAGATCATGCTGCTTGGTGCAGATGTTCTCCAGGCTATGTCGAGTCTCCTACTGGTGGATGCGTTTCTCGTAAGTGTTCCGTTTGAAACAAAGAAATTTAGCCCACTGGCTGTTTATTTTCCTATAAGTGAAAACGTTTTTTCATTCACAGCTTGTACCGGAGTTGTTTGTGGCAAAGGAGCACAGTGTATTCTCACTGGAACAGGCCCTACTTGCAAATGCCCTGAAGGCACTTTGGGAAACCCATTCCCAGGTGGTCAATGTCTGGTTGATACCTGCTCCGCCTCTAAACCCTGCCCATCACCTACTGTTTGTATGTCTGGGAGATGCAAGGAAAAGTGTGGCTCAGGTGTCTGCGGGCTGGGAGCTGTATGTGACAACTCAACCAATCAATGTATTTGCCCGCCACTTTTCATTGGAAACCCGCTCCTAGTTTGCATGCCTCGTAAGTAATCGATCGTAGCATTCCAAACTACATATTCACAAAAAATAATATTGATTTCGCTAACCATACTTTTTTTTACAGCAATTGCTATGCCAGCTTGTTTCCCGGGATGCGGAACCAATGCCCATTGCTCATATGGATTGGACGGTAACCTCTGTGCTTGTGACCCAGGAAATACTGGTAATCCGTACGAAGAATGTACCCAAGAAGGACAAGTTAAGACATGCTCTCCCGATTCATGCGGAAAAGGTGCTGTTTGCCTTGTTTCTGGCAATATGATCCAATGTACTTGTCCGTCTGGCTACCGTGGGAATCCTTACGTTGCTTGTGAAGGTAAATTGACGTTCATCTTATTTTTAGTAGGATGAATTCCAACTAGGTACAATAGATTCGTTATCCTGCTGAATTTTTGTATATTTATGTCATATTAACAATATTTAATTTCAATAACTAGATGTGAACGAGTGCGTCGGAGAAGCCTGTGGAACAAACGCAGTCTGTATCAACACACCTGGAAGCTATGATTGTCTATGTAAAGAAGGGTTCATTGGGAACCCGTTCACCAATTGCATGCCTCTAGCTCCACAGAAATGTCAAGATCCAGCAACTTGTGCTTGCAGCAAGAATAGTCCTTGTCCTTCAGGGTAAGCTCAATTATTCATCCTTAACTTTATATATTGTTGATTTCAAAAATTCTCTCCGCCTAAATATTTATCATTTTTCAATGAAAAACTACTGCGTATTCAGACATTTTATTCATCGTAAATTATTAAGAAAAGAAATCTTTTAATCGATACTTGATCAACATCACCTGAATCAATTCGTCTTTCCATTCCCAGGTTTGTTTGCAAAAGAGGCAAGTGCAAGAGTCAATGCGAAGGAGTTAAATGTGGTCCGAGAGCTGCTTGTATTGCTGGAAAGTGTATTTGCCCTCCTGGTCTGTCTGGATCTCCATCCGATTTGAAGAAGGGCTGCATGGTGGATGGACAATGTGATAACGATTTGGACTGTAAATCGAGTGAAATTTGTTTGCAACAAGGAAAGAGTACTCGGAAGTGTTTGGATGCCTGTAAAAAGGTACAGTGTGGACCTAACGCTCTCTGCGTAGCTGACAATCACCGATCGTCTTGTATTTGTGTGGACGGTTATGTAGGTAATCCCACAGATTTGACTCAGGGATGTCAGCCTGAAAGAGCTTTACCTAGAGAAGAATGCATAAATGACAAAGACTGTCCTCGAGGCCTCGTTTGTACTGTTAATCCAGACGGAATTCATTCTTGTTTGGATCCCTGTTACAACGTGGCATGCGCTAAAAACGAAGTGTGCAGCAAAGATAAGAAGGGTATGCCCGTTTGCAAATGCGCAGATAGCTTTACATGGAACCCTATAAATTCAGAATGCGAGAAACCATCGCTTCCAGACTGTCGAATAGACTCGGACTGTAAATCCAAGGAGTCCTGTCGACCTGATGCGCTTGGAGTTTTGAAATGCATCAAAGTTTGCTCAGATTTCACTTGCCCTCAGAACGCTGTGTGTATATCTTCATCTCACAAAGGCTATTGTCAATGTGTACCAGGATTCACCGGAAATCCTAATGATCGAAATGGATGCAGTCCCGTCATGCGGAATACATGTACACAAGACGTCCAATGTTTGGAGGCTGAAAAGTGTGTGAAGGAAAGGAATGGAATCAGATCTTGCAAGCCTGCTTGTGATACCATTAAGTGCGGAATGAACGCGATTTGTGTTGCTAATAATCATGTTGCACAGTGCCAGTGCCCTCCTGGTCCTTTCACAGGAGATCCTGCGACCTCCGGGTGCAAACAAGTACCGTGTGTGTACAACAAAGATTGCGCTCAACACCAATTGTGTGACAGGTTGTCCCACACATGCGTTGATGTATGTGATGAATCGAGATGTGGTGACAATGCTGTATGCATTGGAGAAGATCACAGAGCCATATGCCAGTGCCCTCCAGGTTACAACCCCAATCCTTTGCCTGACATTGAGTGTACTAAAACCGACCAATGTGAACCGAATCCCTGCCACCCCACTGCAGTTTGTGAACGTGGACCGTCTGATGGTTATAGTTGTAAATGTCCTATGAATCAAGTAGGAGATCCAATTACAACAGGCTGCAGAGCTGAAGGTAATTGCCCGAATGGAGATTCTGATTGCCCTGAACAGTCTGCATGCAAAAACAATAGGTGCGTCAATCCTTGTGAAAAGGCGTGTGGGGCCAATGCACTATGTATGGTTAAGAATCGTCAACCAGTTTGTTCGTGTCCACCTAAATTCCAACATGCAAACAGTTTTGATGAAAAGTCTCCGTGCGTACGAATGGTGATGGCTTGTGCTTCAGATGTCGACTGTGGCGGTGAGATTTGCTCCAACGGTCAATGCCAAGGTGAGACTAAATTGCTGAATTTGTATAAATTAGTTATGAATTATTTTATAGTAGCATGGTTTAGGAATAAATTGTGTAAAATTTCAATTACTAATTGTGCTGTACGTATTTCAGTTGCTTGTCGTAACACCGACGACTGTACAATTGGCGAAAAGTGTATCCAGAACAAATGCCAAACGCCGTGTGTTGGCCACAGTCAATGCTTGTCATCCCAAGCTTGTGTCAATGGGTTGTGCATTGTTGGATGTCGAAGCAATAGAGACTGTCCTGATCTCGACGCCTGCTTGAATCACAAATGCCAAGGTAAAATGGTTAAGTTTTATGATATCTGAATAGAGAAAGATAGTTTTTTAAAAATAGAAATCAATGTTCATTCATTCGCAATATCTACAAGGATCTTTGTACTTCGTTGATTCAGTTTTGTAATTTCACTTTGGATTATGAATTTCAGGACCTTGCACGAAAGATGCCTGTGGTACCAACGCAGTTTGCAAAATTAAAAACCACGCTGCTGTTTGTTCGTGTCCAGAGGGTTTCATTGGCAATCCTGTCCCAGAGAAAAGCTGTATAAGAATACCAACTGCTTGCACTAAGGCCAGCGACTGCCAAGAGGGTCAAACCTGTACAGAGGGTCAATGCACAGCACCCTGTTCTGACGATTTCGAATGCGCCAAAGGTGAAAGATGTGGTAATGGTGCTTGCTTGAAAATGTGCTTCTCGGGAAGTAATTGCCTTCCTGGGCAAGTATGTTCTGATGGAATGTGCAAACCAGGCTGCAAATTGGACTCGGACTGTGGAACTTCTCAGGCTTGCGTTCGCAATAAGTGCAGGTAAATTATTAATGTTTATTCATTTGTTATGCTATAAGAATGAGCTTACCAGCCCACACGACTGTTTGAACGTTTTGAATTATGATTTTATATCACTCTAAATTATCTTTTATAGGTGTAAAAATGGTTTTATTCCTGGAAGGCTCGGATGTGAGGATGTAAATGAATGTTTGTCATCTCCATGTCACCCTTCAGCGTCTTGTATCAACACTATTGGCTCCTACAAATGTGTTTGTGAGAACACAAAAGTCGGCGACCCCTATGGATCACCTGGGTGTTCTCCTCCTCATGTTTGCTCTTCGGACAAACATTGTGACGAAAATTTGTCTTGCATTCAGGGTCTATGTAGAGACCCCTGCTCTGGACCTGAGAGCCCCTGCAGCAAATCTGCTTTCTGTTCTGTCTCTGACCATATTCTGGAGTGCAATTGTCCAGCTGGACATCTTGGCGACCCCTACGACCCAGTGCTTGGCTGTTTCAAGGTGGAGTGCATCAACAATGAAGATTGCCCCTCCGAGAAAATGTGTGACCCCAAAACTTACAAGTGCACAAGTAAGTTACTCTCAAGAAATCTTTGAGGATTCCTACTTACTTTGCTTCAAATTAGCCTAGTTACTCATTTTATCTTTCATTACAGATCCATGCGACAAATTGAGTTGTGGACAGGGAACATGCGCCGTTGCCAACCATAAAGCATCTTGCTCCTGCTATACGGGATATGAACTAATTGACGGAAAGTGTACCGACATCAACGAATGTTCAACGAACCCGTGTCATCCAACAGCAAAGTGAGATTTCACCCGTACTCATTGAGTTGACTGTAGTGTGTTGAGTATATTTATTTCAAAATGTAAACCTCTTTAAATTTTAAGTCATTGATAAAAATCTGTATTGAACTCGTTCTAATTGTAAAATGGCTTCGGTGTTCAGGTGTCGAAACACGGTTGGAAGCTTCCAGTGTTTCTGTGAAAACGGGCTTGTTGGAGGAGGCGACGTCGGCTGCAGAAAACCTGGAGACTGCTTAACACACTCCGACTGTCCTAATAGCGCGGCTTGCATGGATCACACTTGCCGCGACCCTTGTCTGGTGCCAGGTACTTGCGGTAGAGGAGCTGTCTGTACAACCATTGACCATGCTCCGACCTGTTCATGCCCAGCTAGGACAACAGGAGATGCTAAGGTATGATTTCCAGAAGTATCAAATACATCAAATTTCACGAAGAATTTAGAATTAAGTACTACGCTTGGTCTACTAGTTTTATTGTCTTTTTACCAGAGTCCACGAATATGGTCTCAAATATCGACTTAGTCATTACTCAATGATGTGGGATTGCAATATACATATTGTTAGGAACTTGCTCGATTCCAAAGGTTCATTATTAAAATAATAAACCAAAATCAAGTTAGATGCTTTCTATTACTATTTATATTACTTTCTTTGCTCAATACAATCGAGTTTGTCGACTTGCTACTTGTCTCAATTTCTTACAATATAGAGAACTATATTTAGTTTTTCTGTTCCCTCAGGTCAAATGCACGAAGTTGGAATGCAGTGACGGACCAGATTGTCCCAAGGGCCAATCTTGTGTCGCAGGGCGCTGCACTGACCCATGTTCATTACCAAACGTTTGTGGAGAGAATGCCAACTGTGATACTGTGGAACATGATGCTGTTTGTAGCTGTGCTGCGGGTTTCACTGGTGATCCCCATTTAGGATGTGTGTCCTTGCAGTATTGTAGCAACGATCAACAATGCCAAGCTGGAACTGCTTGTCACAATGGCATTTGCTTGTGTAAGTAGAGAAGAATTGCGAATTTTACTATTTACATTTTTGCTCTTAGCTTCACTGGATATTCTTTTCCATGTTTTGATTCAACTAAAGCAAGGTACAATGTTTGCTATTTGTAGCTGTCTGCAGCAGCACGAGGGAGTGTATTCTGGATCAGCTATGTATATCGGAAGTCTGTCAACCGACATGCAATTCCAACTCAACTTGTCCCGACTTCCAGTTTTGTCAAAACAATATCTGTGTTAGAGAGTTAAAATGCACGTCTGATAGAGATTGTGAGGACAATCAGAAGTGTGTCACCAATTCAGTAGGACAGGTGAGTTTCGTGTTACTACTTACTCATATTTATGTATGCTCTATAAATTGTGGGTTAATTGTATTATTAATTTCATTTCATTATTTTATAGGCGTCTTGCGAGAACATTTGTGAAAATGGGATTGTCTGTGGCCGGAATGCGGAGTGCTTTGCAAGATATCACAGTGCTCAGTGTAGATGCAAGTCTGGTTATTATGGCAACGCCAATGTTGGGTGCTCGAAGATAGAGTGCAATGGCAACGAGGATTGTTCCAACGATAAAATGTGCGAAGATCACATGTGCAAAATTTCTTGCCTACTCCAGAATCCTTGTGGAGAAAACGCTCTCTGCTCGGCTGAAAGTCACAAACAAATCTGTTATTGCCAACCTGGTTACACAGGAGATGCTTATGTCGGATGCAAACCCATTGACTTCTGCTCGTCCAATCCTTGCGGTCCCAAGGCGACGTGTGCTAATTCCAGAGGTTCTGCTAAGTGTATGTGCCCACTCGGAACAGTTGGTGATCCGTACAAAGAAGGTTGTACCACTTCCATCGAATGCGCGACTGATGAAGACTGTCCAAGTGCTGCCAAGTGTGTGGATCACATTGATTCTTCAAAATGTCGAGGTACCGTTATCAAAAACGTATATGAATCAATTTTAGACTACAAAAATTTAGTATTTTCGAAGTTAATTCATAATTATTTTTATTTATATCATGAGTCACTCGACTTGTTACAGATGTATGTGCGGATAAGAATTGCGGTACGAACGCAGAATGTCTTGCTGAAGGTCACGTTGCACGATGTGAGTGCAGAAAAGGTTACGCTGGTGATCCCAACGATACCAAACTTGGTTGTAGACCTAAGCCTACTTCTTGTAAAATCAGTGCTGACTGTCCACCCAATACCCACTGCTATGGAAGCCTCTGTAGAAGTAAGTGTTGAGTTCAAATATCCATACTGAAGTGTAATAATTTATACTTGAAAGTGTAGATCCGAGTGTAGTAGCACTCCTAATAAAAGTTGCTCTCAATTTTATGTACAAATCATTATTATAATTGGTTCATCATTTCATTTCAGCATCTTGTCAAGCCGATTCGGAATGTGATCTTAATGAGCAGTGTTTGCTTGGTCACTGTTCGAATCCATGCCTTGATTCAAGCACGTGTGGCATGAATGCGATTTGCACGATTGCCAATCACGTGAAACAATGTTCATGCCCGCCTGGATTTACTGGAAATCAGCTCATCGAATGTGTGAGAAGTAAGTTAACTACTCACACATAAAAACATAAATAGTTGTTTTTCCTCGTGGCTTACAGTTCACTAAAATAATACTTTCGTATTCATCAATTTTTATTATATTTTCTCAGTTCCTACGTCTTGTACGTCTAAAGATGATTGTCCAGACTCCAATGCATGTGAAAACAACATCTGCCGGCCAGTGTGCACTGGTGACAACGAGTGCGCCCTCAACGAAAAATGCTTGAAAGGCACTTGCAAACGTGAGTGATCATCAATAACTCAACTATTGTTTATGAGAGATGAAACATTCTTTGTGACATGGATTTAAGAACGTGTCTATTGTTTTTCAGTGACATGCCGAGTTGACAACGACTGTTTCTTAGGTCACATCTGTCTTCACAATCTGTGCATGTACGGATGTCGATCTGATGATGACTGTTCTGCTAGTGAATCTTGCCGTGGCAATGTGTGCGTGAACCCATGCTCTGAAACTTCATGTGGTGTCAACGCCATTTGCTCAGCTTCCAACCAGAGAGCAGTGTGCTCGTGTCCATCTGGACTTGTTCCAGCTCCCACCGCTACTGTTGCATGCGTGAGAGCGCCACCATCATCTTGCTCCTCCAACAGGCAGTGTTCAGAAGGTTCAGTGTGCATTGACAATCTTTGTCGACCTTTCTGTGCGGCAGACTCTGGATGTTTGAGAAACGAAAAGTGCGATGGAAATGTTTGCATTCCAGTGTGTAGAAGGGATGATGACTGTAGGTCTGGAGAACTTTGTGAGCAGTTTGTTTGCACTCAGGGTTGCCGCAGTGATTCTAGCTGCTCCAGTGATAAAGCATGCATCAACTCAATTTGCACTGGTAATTTATTATGCTGTATTATTATTTATTGTTTTTATCTACTTCATAACAATTCTATATAAATTCCGAAGTATTCAAGTTTCAGTTGTTCACTCACACTAATTTTTTGAGCCACTTGTTCCGTATCAATTTTTTCACGTTCCTCAATTTTATATGTACTGTAATTTTTATTGTAGATCCATGCGAGTCTCCAACTGCTTGTGGAACCAACGCAAAATGTAATGTTAAAAACCATCAGAAAAAGTGTAGTTGTGTGCCAGGCCTGGTTGGTAACCCTGACGTTTCATGTAGACCACCCATTCAGAGCTGTAAAGAGAAAAGTGATTGTCCCAAAGGCCATGTCTGTTACGGCGAAACATGTGCCTCCAAGTGTAAAAGGTAATAATTTCCTCTCATAAATTTTTGTAGTTGTGTGCTTCTATGTTGCTATTTTACATGTTGTAACTCTGTTGTATCTTTTTTTAGTGATACTGATTGCTTATCAGACGAAAGATGCCTAGGAAACATGTGTAAAGCTGTGTGCAACTCAGATGCGACTTGTGGTACGGGGCAAATTTGTGAAAGCCGAGTTTGTGAGCTCGGGTGTCGTAGTGACACGCTGTGCCCTAGCAACCAAGCGTGCATCAATAAAAAATGTCGCAACCCTTGTGAAAATGCAAATACATGCGGATCTTGTGCCAAGTGCGCTGTTGTCAACCATTCAGTTCAGTGTAGTTGTCCAGCAGGAACTGGTGGGGATCCATTGATTGCTTGCATGAAACCATCTCCTAAATGTGATGGCAGCTGCAAATGTGATGAATCAACGGGCTTCTGTATCGTTGAATGCAAGGTAGATAAGGAATGTCCTTGTGGTCATGCTTGTCACAATGGTCAATGCTCCGCCGTATGTTTGAACAACAATCAATGCTATCCAGTGAGTTTTTTTATCAGTACTTGAATATAATATTTCGTTTAATTACTTGTGCTGGCAACTGTGACTTACTGTTTGATGGAATTATTTTTTCAGGGCCAGCAGTGTAAAGAAGGCAAATGTGTCAGTGGTTGTACTAGACAGTATGATTGTCCATTGGATCGTACCTGCTCTGAAGGGAAATGCGTCGACCCTTGCCACTCCACACGTTCTCCTTGCGGTTCAAATGCCGAATGTCGAGTCACTGAGCACAGACCTGTGTGCCTGTGCCCTGCTGGTACCGTCGGCGAGCCCACTGTATCTTGCACCAGATCTGCGTTGTGTTCAGCGGATGAAGAGTGTGGTCCTGACAAATCTTGTGGGCCAGATGGGATTTGCAGAAATCCGTGTCTTCAAGAAAAATCTTGCGGAATAAACGCTCAGTGCAGAGCAGTTGAACGACGAGCTAGCTGCTCTTGCCCACCAGGTTTTCATGGAAATCCGCTGAAAGAGTGCAAACCAGGTTTGTAGCTAAAATATCACTAATTCAGAAGGTATTCTGTGCTCAACACGGTTACTAAATTGTTGTTAATTTATCGTCCATAGAACAAATTCCAAAAAATCTTATACCATGCACCACTCTTCAAAGAAATTATTGAACAATTGAAGGGGAGATTTTATTTTCGTTCAATAATAATACTGTTCAAATTGTTATAAAATGTTATTGCTTACAGCTGGAGTTGGAGAAAGCTGCTCAAGAAAGCCGTGCGGTGCTAACACAGTTTGTCGAGATATGCCTAACGGCTATGAGTGTATGTGCAAACCCGGTTGTATCGGAAATCCAAACAAAGGCTGCTTATGTGAAGACACCCACCGACAAAGCGATCCTTGCACTACTGCGAAGTGTGGTGAACACGCAGAGTGTCATTCGACCTCTTCTGGTAACAGTTTCAAGTGTTCCTGTCCTGCTGAGTTCCCGCTTGGTGATCCCATGGTGAAATGTATGTCCCCAGTTACCGTCTTATTAGTAATAAGTTCTACAAAAACATTTCTTTGGTTTATTTATGACGATTATTTTAGTTTACATGAATACAATAGGTTTCTAATTGTGTGTTCTTTATTGGAAAAGGCATCAAACGTGGAGATTGCCGGACTGAGGGCTGTGGAGTGGGAGCCGAATGTGTTGGAAGTGGTGACGTTTTCGATTGTAAATGCCCAACGGGCATGAAAGGAAACCCCAAAGTTCAGTGCAAACCAGGTAAGCACTTCCAACTATCCACACCTGCACCAATAACATGTTATTGTTATGTTTTTCTCTTTATGTACGCCATTCATGAAAATTCACATTGAAAAAAGGGGGGCTCACAGATATTTACTTTTTTATTACTGTTCTTATAAATACACGATACACTCTATTGTATTTTTGAAAGGTAATGAAAACTCATTGCAGGAACGTAGGTTGCGAAAATCCAATTTTCTGCATGTTTTTATTACAAAGGAGCATGCAATGAACAAATATGTACAGTGTAAATTAATTTGGGAAGAAAGGGTTGTTGTGTAACATAGCGTGATTGGAACTGTACATAATGTAAATTTTTTCATACTTACTGTGTGTATTACTTTGTGAGATATTCAGACAGTATTCCAATCTACCTTTTTGATAACTTCATTTTACGGACAAAAATCGATAGTAACAATTATTTTTGGATCTTACGAATCATACCAACTTATTCTTGACTATAAGGAATATAACTACACACGTATATTTTTATTTGAGACTGCTGTAGTTAGTAGGTTATGTTTTATTAGTTACCGAGAAGGCAGATTGGGAACTGTGAAAGATGAAATGTCTCACAATATTGTTGCTTTTCGTAAATTAATTATCTGGCCTCTGGGACTGTCAGCTTTTTCCTTCAAACAGCACATAGTTTTTCTAGTGTTTTTTAATCTTCTTGTGTGTGTTCTATCTCTGTTCAGTAACCTCTCATGTTTGAAGCATGAAGTGAGAAAGACCCGTCTTTCACAGTTCTTTCAAAAATCTGTTCTCTCCTTTTTTAAGATACCGTTGTTCCATTATCGTTCAAACTCAGTGTTCAAAATTTGAACACCATTGCAATGTGACCCTCATTGGATACTTAGGTACCCGTTTTATATATTCCATGTACTGTAACTATACTCTCTGCTGAATCTTAAAATGATTGGTGTTTAAATAATTAAATTGTGCACTGGGTTTGTGTGATGTGGATTGGCAACTTTCACTTTTCTGAAATCCACTTTATTGGTGTGGTATGTAGAGAGCGAGTGCAAGATGGACAGTGGCTGCGCAGTCGACAAGGCTTGCATCAATGAGCAGTGCATAGAGGTGTGCAGTATCAGGGGATCTTGTGGTCTTAATGCACTTTGCCAGCCCGTGTTCCACCGCGCAGTTTGCTCGTGCCCTCAGTGCCATAAAGGCGATCCGACGGTTTCCTGCCTCCCTGACGCTAGTTGTGAACCCACGAAAGAAAAAACTCCAATCAAATGTCGAAACAACTCGGATTGTCCTGGGACCCTGTCATGTCTTAACGATGAATGTATAGACCCTTGCTCAATGGGCGGCCACACCTGCGAACCTAATAAAATGTGTCAAGTCCGTGAACACCGTCCAGTTTGCGTTTGTAAATACGGATTTTCATTAAATGAAATCGGCGTTCTGGGATGTGCTCCTGCACATCCTGAGTGCAGGAATAACAGTGATTGTTCCTCTGATCTAGTTTGCTCATCTAGTCAATGCATTTCCCCTTGCACCCCAGGGATTTGCCCCGAAGATAAACAATGTCTAGTCTTGAATCATAGGCCCCTATGCGTCTGCACTAAAAACTGTAACCCTTCAGTAACAATTTGCTTCAATGATAACGGTTGCCCCTCACATTTGGCTTGTAAAAGACTCCAGTGCATTGATCCTTGCATAAATGCCACTTGCCCTCAAGGCGCACCCTGCTCAGTCGAAGACCACAAACCAGTGTGCAGATTTTGCCCTCAGGGCTATAAAGGAGATCCTAACTATGGATGTGTGGAAGGTAAAATTAAAATACCTACTTATTTGTAGTACTGCTATTATCATCCCTTGACTAGATTGCACAAAACCAATAATTTATTGATCCAATTTATACGTAAAACAAGTAACCTCGTTAACCTGATCACTGTATTTTGTAACAGTTCCTGTCCAACAAATTAACTGTAAAATCAAATTGTAGGAGTGATTACCTACCTCCAAATCCTTTCTCATTAGAATGCTTACAAACTTTTGTATATATATTTTTTATCCTGCATGTTCATAACACTTTCTAATAGTTTACAACTAACACCCAACATGTAAATATTTTGTAAATAATAAATATAACGCATTATATATTCACAGACCGTGAGTTGACCAATGTCAGCTGCACTGTGGATAAACACTGCACAGAGTCACGTACCTGCGTTGAAGGGAAATGCACAGATCTATGCAAAAAGGGCAACGAATGTGGAAAAAACGCTATATGTACAGGGAAAGACCACAAAATAGTTTGTACGTGTCCCCCAGGTCTTATGGGAAACCCTTATGAAAATTGTACGAGTTATCCTGGCATATCAACCCTTCCTACCGTTCCTCCCATGACTTTAACTTCAATCTCAGAAACTACATCGACTACTGAATACAAACCTATTAAGAAAAAAACTACCAAACATTTTGAATTTGGCCCAACTACATATCTTATACCAAACATTACCACTGTTTCATCTCCGACTGAATCAACTATTGAACATACTTCTATGGAGCTCACGACACCTATGCCTTCAACGCGAGGCATTTTCACAAATATTCCAAGCAATGAGACTACTCAAGATGTAACCAAAATTACTGATTATTCTTATAATGATTACAGTACTGGCAGACCAACCACTGAGGAGCAAACTACAATAGGTCTTACTTTCACCTCCGTTGTCGATTTACTAACTTCAACACAAACTCCCCCTAATACAATACGATCGTCTACAACTTCAGTGGACAATATTGAGCCTTCATCCACAGTCGAAACAACGACAGCTCAGAGGCAATTCACTGATGATGGTGGAACCACATTTCTTACACCTATTGGTGGCGTTCAGCTCCCCTCATCACCATCTTATGAATCTTTTTCAACCTCTATTGATATTACTGAAACACCTACAACATTCACGACAACATCCGAAGTAAGTACTACGGGTGAGATTGAATTTACCTTTGCACAAACAACTGCAACTGAGGACAATGTCCCTAGCACTCCTACTCAATCACCAAATGGAACACAATCACGGCCATCTTCAATACCAACTACTAGAGAACCTACCATAACTACCTATTCAACTGCAAGTTACCCATCAACAGAGTCATCTCACTACACACTATCCTCATCAAGTGAGAATCTGACAGTATCCCCGTTTGGGACTCCTTCAACTCTGGGAGGAATTGAAACCACTATAGCAGGGAGTACCGAAACCTCACAATACTCAACAGAGTTGAACACCATTACAGTTCGTGAATATGGTTCTAGCCACTGAATCATCTGCCCATCGGAATGATACTAAAATATCAGGACCATTCACTACTGTAACAACATCTACAGATGGATTCTCGACAACATTAAAGTATAGCTCAGAGGACAAAACTGTGTTTACAATGGAAAATGGCACCTTAAGTACAACGGAGACCTCCACTTTCATGACGTCTACTCCATCACCTCCAGGAATTCAACCAACGTCTTCTCCATCAACTCCTGAGGAATTGACCAAACCTTCATATTCCACTACTAATGTTGCTCCGATAGAGTCCCAAACATTCTCGACTACACCCACATCTGGAACATCATTAGTTGATTCTGGTTCGACTTCTGTGACAAGCTTGGGCTCTGAAGGAAGTACTTTGCAGTCAGTCAACGCCGTCATATAAAACAACTTATGGTACCATTGAAACAACAGTAGTAGCTAGTAAAGACACATCAGAAAGCTCTACAGAATTTACCACCATCCAAGAACCACAGTTTGATTCAACCACCGGATACACTACTCCTAGTGATGCGATGAAACCAGTCACTACTGTAACAACATCTCTTGATGAACTAAGTACCACATTAAAAACGACCTCTGGAAAGACAACCACACATTTCATGACCAGCACCCATACAGGAACGTCGTCCTCATTTGGATCTCAGCAAACATCACAAGACAGTTTCACGGAAACAAGTCAAAATTCGTATCCAGATGTAACGGTATCATCGTCCTCTGAGGGAGTTACACACAGAGGCACAATGCTCGGTACCACTATTCCTCAACCCACAGAAACTATACAAACGTTCGAACAAGATTCCCCCAAACCTCCAACTGTCTCTTCGTTGGTCACATCCAGTAATACAACACGAGAAATTGATTCCAGCTCCCTACAAACAACCCCCAGTGATGTCACTGAGTCGTCTCAGCCATTCCCTACAATAACTCCTACTAAATCTCAAGGCGATTCTAGCTTTATGATCATTACAAGCTCTGAAACAGCCTCCAATAGAACCCCAGGTGATTTTGAATCCACCTCCACAAGACCCACTGACGTCTTAGATTACCGGACTGGGTTGACCCTGAATCCATCAAATGGAACCGAATCCTACACATCCACACAGTCACCAACAGTAACAACATTTTCTTCAGACCGAGATTTTGCTACCAAAGCTGGTTCATCCACTTCCACTGGCATCACCGTGCCATCTGGATGGGTACCTACCATTTCAACTTCTCCAACAACTCGAGAAGAACCTGTAAGAACTACATCGACAGGAGCAGAGTCTTACACCACACCATCCATAATTGGGTCTAAGGAAACGACAGTAGGTCAATCTATTCCATCGTATGGAACTTCTTCAATCACTGATGCAACCAGAATCACTGTAGTTGGTATTACTGAAACACCTGGATCATTACCTGCCCTAACAACTATTCCAAGTTCTCAAGATGAACCTCTAACAACTCCATCGACAGGGACAGAGTCCTATACCACATCTTCCATGATCAATTTTGAAGAAACCACCGTCAGTCAAACGTCACCATCATATGGAACTTCTTCAATCACTGGTGTAACCAAAATCTCCTCAGATAGTAGTACTGAAACATCTGAATATCCATTCGTTTATACCACCTCGAGCGAAGCTGGATCAAGTTCTGAAACACCATCTTCCACTTCTAATAGCATAAATGAAACATCTGAATCATTACCCACCCAAGCAACGTCAAAGAAGCCACGTGATGAACCTGTACAAACCACATCAAAAGGAACAGAGTCTTTCACCACAACATCTATTGTGGGGTCGGGGGAAACCACTGTCGGTCAATCTACACCAATGTACGGAACACCTTCTACTGTTGGTGCAACAGGAATCTCATCATTTGGAAGTACAGAAACATCTGATTATCCAACAGTTCATACTACTGTGACAGAATCAAGTTTCAATTCTGAGACACCATCTAGAGGCACTCCATCGACAGGAACACAGTCTTACACCACATCATCGAAAATTGGGTCTGGAGAAACCACTGTCAACCAAATAACACCATCTTATGGAACATCATCAATTACTAGTGCAACTGAATTCTCCTCGGTTGACAGTACTGAATCATCTGAATATACAACTGTTTATACCGCTGTCACAGAACCAGATATGAGTTCTGGTATGCCGTCATCAACCCCCAGTGACAAAACTGAAACGGCTGAACCATTAACTACTATAGCAACGTCGTATAAACCTAAAGATGAACCTATAAGCACTCCATTGACAGGGGAAACAACTGTAAGTCAATCGACACCATCCTATGGAATTTCTTCAATCACTAGTGCAACAAGAATCACCTCAGTTGGTAGCACTGAATCATCTGAATATCCAACAATTCATACCCCTGTCACAGACCCAGGTATCAGTTTTGGTACATCATCCTCAACCCCAACGGGCTTAACTGAAACGGCTGAACCATTACATACTGTTGCATTGTCTCCAAGACCTAATGATGAACCTTTAACCACTTTGTCGACAGGAACTGAGTCTTTCACAACATCTTCCAAATTTGATTCAGGGGAAACGACCATCAGTCAATCATCACAATCTTATGGAACTGCGTCAATTACTGGTGCAACCAGAATCACCTCAGCTGGTATCACTGAATCATCTGAATATCCAACTGTTCATACCACTGTCACAGAAACAGGTATCAGTTCTGGTACACAGTCCTCAACCCCTAGTCACATAACTGAAATTGCTGAACCATTAACTACTTTAGCAACGTCTCATAACCCTCAAGAGGAACCTACAGGCAGTCCAATGACAGGCACTGAGTTTTACACCACATCATCGAAAATGGGGTCGGGAGATACGACTGTCAGCGAAACACCACCGTCTTATGGAACTTCATCAATTACTAGTGTAACTGAATTCTCCTCAGTCAACAATACTGAATCATCTGAATATACAACTGTTTATACCAGCACACCACAAACAGGTTTTAGTTCCATTACTCCATCAACCATCCTTACTGGTATAACCGAAACATCTGAATCTTTACCTACCCTATCAACGTCTCAGAAACCTCAAGCTGAACCTATAAGCACTCCATCAATAGGCACTGACTCTTACACCACATCATCTGTGATCGGGTCAGTGGAAACAACTTTCAGTGAAGGAACACCATCTTATGGAACTTCTTCAATCACCGGTGCAACCAGAATCACCTCAGTCGGTAACACAGAATCATCTGAATATCCAACAGTTCATACCACTGTCACCGAAACAGGTATCAGTTTTGGTACACCAACCTCAATCCCTAGTGGCATAACTGAAACGGCTGAACCATTAACTACTGTAGCAACGTCTCATAAACCTCAAGATGAACCTATAGGCAGTCCATCGACAGAAGCTGAGTCTTACACCACATCATCGAATATTGGGTCAGGAGAAACCACTGTCAGCCAAACAACACCATCTCACAAAACTTCATCAATTACTAGTGCAACTGAGATTTCGTCAGTTGGCAGTACTGAATCATCTGAATATCCAACTCTTTATACCAGCACCATAGAAACAGGTTCTAGTTCAGTTACTCCATCGACTATCCCTACTGCCCTTACTGAAACACCTGAATCTTCACCTAACCTGGCAACGTCTCTGAAACCTCAAGATGAACCTATAAGCACTCCATCGACTGGAGCTGAGTCTTACACCACATTATCTGTCATGGGGTTCGGTGAAACAACTTTCAGTCAATCAACACCATCTTATGGAGCTTCTTCAATCACTGGTGCAACCAGAATCACCTCGGTTGGTAGTACTGAATCATCTGATTATCCAACTGTTCATACCACTGTCAGGAGACCAGATGAAAGTACCTCTAAACCATCATCAATCCCTAGTGGCCTAACTGAATCACCTGAATCTTTGCTTACCTTGGCTACATCTCAGAAACCTGAAAATGAATCTCTAAGTAGTCCATCGACACCTGAATCTTTACCTACTTTGGCAACGTCTCAGATACCTCAAGATAAATCGATGAGCACCACATCGACGGAATCCGAGTCTTACAGCACATCATCTGTGATTGAGACTGTGAAAACAACTCTCAGTCAAGGAACGCCATCTTATGGAACTTCTTCAATAACTGGTGCAACTAGAATCTCCTCAGTTGATAGTACTGAATCATCTGAATATCCAACTGTTCATACCACTGTCAAAGAACAGGGTATCAGTTATGGTACACCATCATCAACCCCTAGTGGCATATCAGAAACGGCTGAACCATCTACTACTGTAGCAACATCTCTTAAGCCTCAAGATGATCCTATAGGCAGTCCAACAGAACAGTCCACATCATCGAATATTGACTCAAGAGAAACCACTGTCAGCCAAACCACACAATCTCACAGAACTTCGTTTTCGTCAGTTGGCATTACTGAATCATCTGAATATCCAACAGTTTATACCAGCACAACCGAAACAGGTTTTAGTTCAATCACTCCATCGACCATCCCTACTGTCCTAACTGAAACACCTGAATCTTTACCTACCCTCGCAATGTCTCCGAAACCTCAAGATGGATCTCTAACTAGTCCATCAACAGGCACTGATTCTTACAAAACATCATCTGTGATTGGGTCGGAGGAAACGACTGTCAAGCAAGCAACACTGTCTTTTGGAACTTCTACAATCACATCTGAATATCCAAGTGTTCATACCACTGTCACAGAACCAGGTATTAGTTATAGTACACCTACCTCCAACCCTAGTGGCATTACTGAAACGGCTGAACCATTACCTACTGTAGCAACGTCTCCAAGACCTAGTGATGAACCTTTAGGCACTCTATCAACAGTAACTGATTCTTTCACAGTATCTTCCAAACTTGGGTCAGGAGAAACGACCATCAGCCAATCATCACAATCTCATGGAACTTCTTCAATCACTGGTGCAACTAGAATCGCTTCAGTTGGTACTACTAAATCACCTAAATATCCAACTATTTATACCACTGTCACAGAACCAGGTATTAGTTATAGTACACCATCCTCAACCCCTAGTGGCATAACTGAAACGGCTGAATCATTACGTACTATTGCAACGTCAACAAAAACTAGTGACGAATCTTTCAGCACTCCATCGACGGGAACTGAATCTTACATAACTTCTTCAAGAACCACTGTCAGCCAAACAACACCATCTCACAAAACTTCGTCAATTTCTAATTCAACTGAGTTTTCGTCAGTTGGTAGTACTGAATCATCAGAATATCCAACTATAGATACCACTATCAGAGAAACAAGTATCGGTTCTGTTACACCATCCTCATTCCCTAGTGACATAACTGAAACGGCTGAACCATTACCTACTGTAGCAACGTCTCCAAAACCTAGTGATGAACCATTAAGCACTCCACCGACAGGAACTGAGACTTACACTGTATCTTCAAAACTTGGGTCTGGCGAAACCACTGTAAGCCAAACATCACCATCTTACTTAACGTCTTTAATTACTAGTGCAACTGAGTTTTTGTCAGTTGGCAGTACTGAATCATCTGAATATCCATCTGTTTATACCAGCACAGCCGGAACAGGTTTTAGTTCAATATCTCCATCAACCATCCCTACTGGCCTAACTGAAACACCTGAATCTTTGCCTACCCTGGCAAAGTCTCAGAAACCTCAAGATGAACCTATAAGCACCACATCGACGGGCCCTGTGTCTTACACCACTTCATCTGTGATGGAGTTCGCAGAAACAACTGTTAGTCAATCAACACCATCTTATGGAACTTCTCCAGTCACTGGTGCGACCAGAATCACCTCAGCTGGTACTACTGAATCATCGGAATATCCAACCATTCAAACCACTGTCAGAGAAGCAGGTATCAGTTCTGCTACACCATCATCAACCCCGAATGGCATAGCTGAAATGTCTGAATCATTAGCTACTCTAGCAACGTCTCAAAGACCTAGTAATGAACCTTTAACTATTCCATCAATGGGAACTGAGTCTTACACGACATCTTCTGAATTTAGTTCGGGGGAGACAACCGTCAGTCAACCTTCAGTACCCAGCACAGCAGAAACAGGGTTTAGTTCCATTAGTTCATCAACCATCCCTACTGGCCTAACTGAAACACCTGAATCTTTGCCTACCTTGGCAACATCTCAGAAACCTCATGATGAACCTATAAGCACCACACCAACAGGAGCTGAGTCTTTCACCACATCATCTGTGATGGAGTGGGGGGAAACAACTGTCAGTCAATCAACATCATCTTATAGAACTTCTTCAAACACTGGTGCGACCAGAATCACCTCAGTTGGTAGTACTGATTCATCTGAATATCCAACTATTCATATCACTGTTACGGAACCCGGTATCAGTTCTACTTCACCTTCATCAACCCCTAGTGACAAAACTGAAACGTCTGAATCATTAGCTACTCTAGCAACGTCTCAAAGACCTAGTAATGAACCTTTAACCATTCGGTCGACAGGAACTGAGACTTACACTGTATCATCAAAAATTGGGTCTGGGGAAACCACTTTAAGCCAGACAACACCTTCTTACCTAACGTCTTCAGTTACTAGTGCCACTGACTTTTCGTCAGTTGGCAGTACTGAATCATCTGAATATCCATCTGTTTATACCAGCACCACTGGAACACGTTTTAGTTCAGTATCTCCATCGACCATCCCTACTGTCCTAACTGAAACACCTGGATCTTTGCCTACTTTGGCAACGTCTCAGAAACCTCAAGATGAACCTATAAGCACCACGTCGATAGGAGCTGAGTCTTACACCACATCATCTGTGATGGGGTTAGACAAAACAACTGTTAGTCAATCAGCACCATCTTATGGAACTTCTTCAATCACAGGTGCAACCAGAATTACCTCAGTTGGTAGCACCGAATCATCTGATTATTCAACTGTTCATACTATCACAACTGAAACAGGTATTATTTCAGTATCTGGTATCAGTTCTGGTACACCATCATCATCCCCTAGTGGCATAACTGAAACGGCTGAATCTTTGCCTACCTTGGCAACATCTCAGAAACCTCAAGATGAACCTATGAGCACTACATCGACTGGGGCTGAGTCTTACACCACGTCGTCTGTGATTGGTTTCGGGGAAACAACTGTCAGTCAATCAACACCGCCCTATGGAACTTCTTCAATCACTGGTGTATCCAGAATCACCTCAGTTGGTAGTACCGAATCATCTGATTATCCAAATGTTCATACCACTTTCACAGAAGCTGGTATCAGTTCTGGTACACCATCTTCAACCCCTAGTGACATAACTGAAACGGCTGAATCTTTGCCTACCTTGGCATCGTCCCAGAAACCTCAAGATGAACCTATAAGCACAACATCGACAGAAGGTGAGTCTTACTCCACATCATCTGTGATCAAGAAGGGGGAAACAACTGTCAGTCAATCAACACCATCTTACGGAACTTCTTCAATCACTGGTTCGACCAGAATCACCTCAGTTGGTAGTACTGAATCATTTGAATATCCTGTCAGAGAACCAGGTATCAGTTCTGCTACACCATCGTCAACCATCCCCACTGGCCTAACTGAGACAGCTGAATCTCTGCCTACCTTGGCTGCATCTCAGAAACCTCAAGATGAACCTATAAGCTCCACTTCGACTGGAGCTGAGTCTTACACCACATCATCTGTGATTGGTTTCGGGGAAACAACTGTCAGTCAATCAACACTGCCCTATGGAACTTCTTCAATCACTGGTGCAACCAGAATTACATCAGTTGGTAGTACCGAATCATCTGATTATCCAACTGTTCATACTAGCACAACCGAAACAGGTATTAGTTCAGTATCGGGTATCAGTTCTGGTTCACCATCATCAACCCCTAGTGGCATAACTGATATGGCTGAATCTTTACCTACCTTGGCAACGTCTCAGAAACCTCAAGATGAACCTTTAAGCACTCCATCAACAGTAACTGATTCTTTCACCACATCATCTGTGATTGGGTCGGTGGAAACGACTGTCAAGCAAGCAACACTGTCTTATGGAACTTCTACAATCTCATCTGACTATCCAAGTTTTCATACCACTGTTACAGAACCAAGTATTAGTTATAGTACACCTACCTCAACCCCTAGTGGCATTACTGAAACGGCTGAACCATTACCTACTGTAGCAACGTCTCCAAGACCTAGTGATGAACCTTTAAGCACTCCATCAACAGTAACTGATTCTTTCACAGTATCTTCCAAACATGGGTCAGGAGAAACGACCATCAGCCAATCGTCACAATCTCATGGAACTTCTTCAATCACTGGTGCAACTAGAATCGCTTCAATTGGTACTACTAAATCACCTGAATATCCAACTGTTTATACCACTGTCACAGAACCAGGTATTAGTTATAGTACACCATCCTCAACCCCTAGTGGCATAACAGAAACGGCTGAATCATTATGTACTATTGCAACGTCAACAAAAACTAGTGCCGAATCTTTCAGCACTCCATCGACGGGAACTGAATCTTACATAACTTCTTCAGAAACCACTGTCAGCCAAACAACACCATCTCACAAAACTTTGTCAATTACTAATTCAACTGAGTTTTCGTCAGTTGGTAGTACTGAATCATCACAATATCCAACTATACGTACCACTATCAGAGAAACAAGTATCGGTTCTGTTACACCATCCTCATCCCCTAGTGGCATAACAGGGGCTGAGTCATACACCACATCATCTGTGATGAAGATGGGGGAAACAACTCTCAGTCAATCAACACCACTTTACGGAACTTCTTCAATCACTGATTCGACCAGAATCACCTCAATTGGTAGTACTGAATCATCTGAATATCCAACTGTTCATACCACTGTCAGAGAACCAGGTATCAGTTCTGCTACACCATCGTCAACCATTCCTACTGGCCTAACTGAAACACCAGAATATCTTCCTACCTTGGCTACATCTCAGAAACCTCAAGATGAACCTATAGGCACCACATCGACAGAAGGCGAGTCTTACACCACATATTCTGTGATTGGTTTCGGGGAAACAACTATCAGTCAATCAACACCACCCTATGGAACTTCTTCAATCACTGGTGGTACCAGAATCACCTCAGTTGGTAGTACCGAATCATCTGATTATCCAACTGTTCATACCACCTTCACAGAACCTGGTATCAGTTCTGGTACGCCTTCATCAACCCCTAGTGGCATAACTGAAACGGCTGAATCTTTTCCTACCTTGGCTACATCTCAGAAACCTCAAGATGAACCTGTAGGCACCACATCGACAGAAGCTGAGTCTTACACCACATCTTCTGTGATTGTTTTCGGGGAAACAACTATCAGTCAATCAACACCGCCCTATGGAACTTCTTCAGTCACTGGTGCGACAAGAATCACCTCAGTTGGTAGTACTCAATCATCTGATTATCCAACTGTTCATACTAGCACAACCGAAACAGGTATTAGTTCTGCTACACCATCGTCAACCATTCCTACTGGCCTAACTGAAACACCTGAATCTCTCTCTACCTTGGCTACGTCTCAGAAACCTCAAGATGAACGTATAGGCACCACATTGACAGGAGCTGAGTCTTACACCACATCATCTGTGATTGGTTTCGAGGAAACAACTGTCAGTCAATCAACACCGCCCTATGGAACTTCTTCAATCACTGGTGCAACCAGAATCACGTCAGTTGGTAGTACCGAATCATCTGATTATCCAACTGTTCATACCACCTTCACAGAACTAGGTATAAGTTCTGTTACACCATCATCAACCCCTAGTGGCATAACTGAAACGGCTGAATCTTTGCCTACCTTGGCTACATCTCAGAAACCTCAAGATGAACCTATAAGCTCCACATCGACAGAAGCTGAGTCTTACTCCACATCATCTGTGATGAAGATGGGAGAAACAACTGTCAGTCAACCAACACCATCTTACGTAACTTCTTCAATCACTGGTTCGACCAGAATCACCTCAGTGGGTAGTACTGAATCCTCTGATTATCCAACTGTTCATACAAGCACAACCGAAACAGGTATTAGTTCAGTATCTGGTATGAGTTCTGGTACACCATCATCAACCCCTAGTGGCATAACTGAAACGGCTGAATCTTTGCCTACCTTGGCTACATCTCAGAAACCTGAAGATGAACCTATAAGCTCCACATCGACAGAAGCTGAGTCTTACTCCACATCATCTGTGATGAAGATGGGAGAAACAACTGTTCATACCAACTTCACAGAACTAGGTATAAGTTCTGTTACTCCATCATCAACCCCTAGTGGCATAACTGAAACGGCTGAATCTTTGTCTACCTTGGCTACATCTCAGAAACCTCAAGATGAACCTATAAGCTCCACATCGACAGAAGCTGAGTCTTACTCCACATCATCTTTGATGAAGATGGGAGAAACAACTGTCAGTCAATCAACACCATCTTACGTAACTTCTTCAATCACTGGTTCGACCAGAATCACCTCAGTTGGTAGTACTGAATCATCTAAATATCCAACTATTCATACCACTGTCTTAGAACCAGGTGTCAGTTCTGCTACACAATCGTCAACAATCCCTACTGGCCTAACTGGTTTCGAGGAAACAACTGTCAGTCAATCAACACCGCCCTTTGGAACTTCTTCAATCACTGTTGCAACCAGAATCACGTCAGTTGGTAGTACCGAATCATCTGATTATCCAACTGTTCATACCACCTTCACAGAACTAGGTATAAGTTCTGTTACACCATCATCAACCCCTAGTGGCATAACTGAAACGGCAGAATCTCTGCCTACCTTGGCTACATCTCAGAAACCTCAAGATGATCCTATAGGCACCACATCGACAGGAGCTGAGTCTTACACCACTTCACCTGTGATTGATTTCGGGGAAACAACTGTCAGTCAATCTACACCGCCCTATGGAACTTCTTCAATCACTGGTGCAACCAGAATCACCTCAGTTGGTAGTGCCGAATCATCTGATTATCCAACTGTTCATACTAGCACAACCGAAACAGGTGTTAGTTCAGTATCTGGTATCAGTTCTGGTGCACCATCATCAACCCCTAGTGGCATAACTGTAACGGCTGAATCTTTGCCTACCTTGGCAACGTCCCAGAAACCTCAAGATGAATCTGTAGGCACCACATCGACAGAAGCTGAGTCTTACACCACATCTTCTGTGATTGGTTTCAGAGAAACAACTGTCAGTCAATCAACACCGCCCTATGAAACTTCTTCAATCACTGGTGGTACCAGAATCACCTCAGTTGGTAGCACCGAATCATCTGATTATCCAACTGTTCATACCACCTTCACAGAACCTGGTATCAGTTCTGGTACGCCTTCATCAACCCCTAGTGGCATAACTGGAACGGCTGAATCTTTTCCTACGTTGGCTACATCTCAGAAACCTCAAGATGAATCTGTAGGCACCACATCGACAGAAGCTGAGTCTTACACCACATCTTCTGTGATTGGTTTCGGGGAAACAACTATCAGTCAATCAACACCGCCCTATGGAACTTCTTCAGTCACTGTTGCGACCAGAATCACCTCAGTTGGTAGTACTCAATCATCTGATTATCCAACTGTTCATACCACTTTCACAGAACCTGGTATCAGTTCTGCAACACCATCCTCAACCATCCCTACTGGCCTATCTGAAACACCTGAATCTTTGCCTACCTTGGCTACATCTCAGAAACCTCAAGATGAACCTATAAGCTCCACATCGACAGAAGCTGAGTCTTACTCCACATCATCTGTGATGAAGATGGGGGAAACAACTGTCAGTCAATCAACACCATCTTACAGAACTTCTTCAATCACTGGTTCGACCAAAATCACCTCAGTTGGTAGTACTGAATCATCTGAATATCCAACTATCCATACCACTGTCAGAGAACCAGGTATAAGTTCTGTTACACCATCATCAACCCCTGGTGGCATAACTGAAACAGCTGAATCTTTGCCTACCTTGGCAACGTCTCAGAAACCTCAAGATGAACCTATGAGCACCACATCGACTGGAGCTGAGTCTTACACCACATCATCTGTGATTGGTTTCGGGGAAACAACTTTCAGTCAATCAACACCGCCCTATGGAACTTCTTCACTCACTGGTGAAACCAGAATCACCTCAATTGGTAGTACCGAATCATCTGATTATCCAACTGTTCATACTAGCACAACCGGAACAGGTAGTAGTTCAGTATTCGGTATCAGTTCTGGTACACCATCATCAACCCCTAGTGGCATAACTGAAACACCTGAATCGTTGCCTACCTTGGCAACGTCTCAGAAACCTCAAGATGAACCTGTAAGTACTACATCGACTGGGGCTGAGTCTTACTCCACATCATCTGTGATGAAGATGGGGGAAACAACTATCAGTCAATCAACGCCATCTTATGGAACTTCTTCAATCACTGGTGCAACCAGAATCACCTCAGTTGGTAGTGCTGAATCATCTGAATATCCAACTATTCATAACACTGTCAGAGAACCAGGTATCAGTTATGCTACACCATTGTCAACCATCCCTACTGGCCTAACTGAAACACCTGAATCTCTGTCTACCTTGGCTACATCTCAGAAACCTCAAGATGAATCTATAAGCACCACATCGACAGGAACTGAGTCTTACACCACATCATCTGTGATCGGTTTTGGGGAAACAACTGTCAGTCAATCAACACCATCTTATGGAATTTCTTCAATCACTAGTGCAACCAGAATCACCTCAGTTGGTAGTAGCGAGTCATCCGACTTTCCAACTATTCATACCACTGTCACAGAACCAGGTTTCAGTTCTAGTACACCATCCTTAACCCTGAAAGGCATAACCGAAACGGCTGACCCATTACCTACTGTAGCAACGTCTCCAAAAACAAGTAATGAACCTTTAAGCACTCCATTGACAGGAACTGAGACTTACACAACATCTTCTGAATTTGGTTCGGGGGAAACAACTATCAGTCAATCATCACAATCTGGAACTGAGTCTTACACCACAGCATCTGTGATTGGTTTCGGGGAAACAACTGTCAGTCAATCAACACCGTCTTATGGTACTTCTTCCATCACTGATGCAACCAGAATCACCCCTGTTGGTAGTACTGAATCATCTGCATATACAACTGTTCATACTACTGTCACTGAACCAGGTATTGCTTCTGGTACAACATCCTCAACCCCTAGTGGCATAACTGAAACGTCTGAATCATTACCTACTGTAGCAACGTCTCGAAAACCTAGTGACGAACCTTTAAGCACTCCATTGATGGGAACTGATTCTGATGCCACATCATATAAAATTGGTTCCGGTGAATCCACTTTCAGTGAATCAACTCTGTCTTATGGAACTTCTCCTATCACCAGTGCAACCAGAATCACCTCAATTGGTAGTACTGAATCATCAGAATATCCCACTATTCCTACTACTTTTACAGAATCAGATTCCAGTTCTGAGACACCATTCTCTTCTCCTATTGGCAAATCTGAAACATCTGAATCATTACCTACTGTAGCAACTTCTCCAAGATCTAGTGATGAACCTTTCAATCCATCATCAGGTACTGAGTCTGATACCACATCTCCGAAAATGGATTCAGGGGAAACCACTTTCAGTCAATCAACACCATCGCTCGGAACTTCTTCAATTACTGGTGCAACAGAAATCTCCTCATTTGGTAGGACAGAAACATCGGCATATCCAACAGTTCATAGTACTGTGACAGAATCAGGTTCTAGTTCTCAGACACCATTCTCCACCTCTATGGGCATATCTCAAACATCTGAGTCAGGTAGTACTGACACATCTGAATACCATACTGGCTATACTACCATTACCTCGAAACATACTGGTTTCAGTGCTCAGTCCTCCACCTCTAGTGATTACACTAAAACATCTCAATCATTACCTACAATGGCAACTACTGTGTTAAGTTCTGTTTACAACGATGAGTCCTCTACCACCATTGGTATGTCGGAAACATCTGTACCGTACTCTACTCAGTCTACTTCTTCTCCTGTCAGTAGCATTGTCACATCAGAACACCCTACTGACCATACATCAGTAGCGTCAAAAGATTCCAGTTCAAGTAGTCATCCTTCTACTGCTAGTGATATTACTAAAACATCTCAGCCATTACCCACGATGGAAACATCTCCACGACCTCTAGATAAACCCGTAGAAACTTCCTCCTCTGCTGTCCCCTCGACAGAAACGGAGTCTCATAGTACTTTATCGGTGTTGAGTTCTATGACTAAGGAGCCCTCAACCCCTGGTGACATTACCGAAACTTCTAAACCCTCCAGTACTTCTTCAACACCATCCAAATCCCCTAAATCTTCTGATTCTTCATCCATAACAACCACTGTCAAGCAATCTACACCATTATCTTCAACTACTAGTGAAATAACCCCAATAGGTAGTACTGGCTCATCAGAGTACCCAACTGGCTATACTGCCAGTACTGAAGACGATTTTGGTTCTAGCACTCAGTTCTCTACTGCAAGAGATATTACTGAAATATCTCAACCATTACCTACAATATTAACATCTCCAAGACCTCGAGATAAATCTGTAGTCACTACATCCATTCTACCAAACGGATCACAAGTTACCTCTATTCCCACAACCACGGGAATTATCGATACTCATTCTCCTCCTAGCGTTGTAGAAGAAAGCTCAACGGCTATCCCAGTCTCTACATCATCTGAAACTATCCTTACTACTATTTTTATTCAAACCTCCTCTGAATCGGTTGTTCCTCCATCACTTAATCAGTCAATGGAGTCCACTACTGTATATCCGTCTGTAACTACTATACAATCTCAATTGCCTTCAGACTCAATGCCAGGAATTATTACCATAGGTGAAAATGCTTCGTCAATAACCATCCCTTCGACCACTTCACCTACTTTTTCCACTACAACACTTTTGGAACTAACTGATTCACCACGATCTAATGTTACTACACTATTTGATACCACTGTGTTCCTAGACCCACGAATAGCTTCTGAGTCCACTTCTGTTGGGTCAACTGATGCTACTGAAGCCTCCCCTAAATTCAGGGTAACTACTCAAGAAAGCACTTCAGGCGGTTACTCTACCACTATAACAGAGCCAACTTATCCTAATCTTTATGGACAAGAAACGATTACAACATCTCCCGTTACAATCACTTTTACTGACTTCACAAAACTTACTCCCACTGTCTCCCCTGACATCTCCACCATTCCCGAATCGTTCCCTACGACTTCTTCCCCTCCTTCCCAATTCCCCTCCTGTGACTCGGTACATGACTGCCCACGTGAAATGATTTGTCTGAACAAGACGTGCACCACATTCTGTGAAGCGTTCAAGCCCTGCCCTGATGTTGTACAGTGTGTCAGTGATCGAAGCCATGTCGTATGCTTATGCAAACATGAAAACCAGACAACTGAATCAGATTGTGTGACACATCCAGGTAAACAATTATACGAGTTTATTGGGCTACGACCTTTTCAGAGGGAATGCTCAATGTTTCATCTGCCGACAGATTGAAACTCTTCTCACAGAAATGTGGCATTACATGTCATCTGATCAACACACAAAACCAAGACCGTGTGTGTTTCTGAGTGTCTCTTATCTGCTCCCTTTCGTCTTCAATATCTCAAACTTTTGCCTTTTCGAAACAAATTGAAAAAGCAACCTGAACAATTTATCATACACACTATACATGACCAAACGTGTGCGCCCTTCGAAAAAATTCTTTAAAATAGTACCAAAATTCTTTTTACTTGTTCTTCTCTTCTTATGTTTCTACACTTTGTCATAAGGTTTATTTCTGATCTGACAAAAACGGGATTTCATCTCGACACCTTAATTTCATTTTTCTTTTCTTATTTCAGCTGGAATGAAGCATGTTTTACTTCTATCACTTCAAGACCACAACTACAGTGTGTCGTTTCTTCAGCATCACCTATCCTCAATATCCATCACACTTCGTCTATTGCTTTTCTTCTTCTTTCATTCTTGTTCATTCTCTTTTTTTCTTTTTCAGCCTACAACTCAGGGGTTTATATCACGTACCTATGATATATATTCCAAATGACGACCTTTCTATTATTCAAATGTTTTCATTTTGTGGTGGTGGTATGCACGTTCCTATTTGCATGAATATCTTCCAAGTGCTGATTACAAAATATTCTCTTTTTTTACTTTTATTGGATATAATTTGAATCTTTTATGTGTAGTTAGTAAGTGAATACCTCCTAGAGTTGAAACATTCGATTAGTTCCTTCTTTTTCATCCATAGATGATTTTGAGAATTACAATGTAAAATTTGTTTTCAATAAATCCATTGTTTGGTAAGATCTTTCTAAAATTACAAATGCCTACCAAGCTTTTTCAATATTTTCTGTTCATTTCAAATATTAGTAGGTAGAGTAGAGACCTATTATTTTATTAGACCGATGATGGTGACGATGATGATTCATTTTTGCAGTGAATAATTCCCACTTTTTAATTACTTGATCTTGAGTATTTTCATAGTTTTTTTTTCTTCTAAAATTTCTTGCAATGAATCACTTTTAACCGCGTTTAACTTCCTTTTTAGTTAAATTTCAAACCCATTTGCCTTTTGTGAGTGTCTAATTTCGACTTGGACGATTTCAGCTATCCAGTGCGTACATGAAAGTGACTGCCCAACTCACCAGAACTGTTTTAACAATGTTTGCCAAGACCCCTGCTTTGTTGCTAACCCATGCGCCGAAAATGAAGAATGTCAAGTCCACGACCATCATCCTGCCTGCGTTAAAGGTGAGAGTTGATCTTCGTCCTTACTAACTTGTTGGAATGGGCAACTTGCAAGGGACACAAATTCTCACTTTTCTATCCATGTTCCGTTGAATAACATAAACATAATCATTGCCTATCAACAACAATATGAATGTAACAACTATGTGCTAATCAAATGTAGCTACTCAAATGTAGCTGTTAACTTACTGATGGGTAATGTGTGGTTTTTTAGTTTGCCAATGCCAGAAAAATGCCGATTGCAGAGGAGGGCTTGTTTGCGATGGCTGCCATTGCCTGCAATCTCAACGTGAGTCTTTTTTGTTGCACTATTTCTCTATTATTGTCCACCATACATGATCAGACAGTTGGTCACCTTTCCTCGTTGTGCTAATTTACTATTCATGTTTAAAGTTCTATTCCAAAGTGTTCATAATTTTTCACAGGAACTAATTGTGACCACTGCCCACCTGGGACCACTTGTGACCCTCTGACAGGTGCCTGCATTAAAGGTAGGCCTAGCGAACTAAGCTTGCATTGTTTTTTAAACTTAACCTTTTTGCCTTCAATAATATAATTGTACCTAATTATTTTTCATATGGTGAAAACCATCAGAATTGTGTGTTGCTGTTTAGTCATCAACCAAACTTCCCTATATCATCCCTTTCCCCAAAGTCCGTGTTCTAAATTTTTCTCAATGAAGTCGACAACAAGAAGGTCTGCTAAGCGGCTCGGGTTTCGTCATGAGAGCATCAAAATCTTGAAGTTGTTTTTACAAAATCCGTAAGTTGGAAAAAACGTTTCTAGCGCAAATCTCTTCTCTAGCCTCTCTTCTCTCGTAAATGGGTGAAAACGGTTACAAAACTTAGACCCATTTACTCTTTCTTATTCACTTTTGTAAATTGAAAGATTTCTCACGACAAATTTTCTATTGTAAAATACCTACGAATCAGATTTTTTCTCTCGAATGGCTCGCCTTTTCATTTCTTTGTATATTACTTTTTCGACCAACCTTACTTCAAAAAGTGTAAATTCTTGCGATTCCGCAACAACGCAACGGTTTGCTTGGGTGAAACACCTCTGTTAAGAGGCATACGGTTCATTCTTTCCTATCCACCTTTCAAATTGTTTCTATTTCCTTCTGTTGAACATACAAATACATGTACCACTCAAGAACTGATGACACTTGGGTGTCTCCTACGCATGAACTAAGTTGCAACACATAAATGGCAACACTTTTTTTCCTTTCCACGTGAGCTGTTAGTTCATGTTGGTTATCACAAATGGTTGTGCTTATTCGATTCGTAACGTGTTCTTCATTATAATTACCATGTTCAGAAAGAGCGTTGAAAAGACTCACAAATGCAAAAATCTGACGAATAAAAACTATTTTAAAAAAATAATAATAAATAAGCACGACTATTTTGTATTGTTTGTGTATATAAGTCATTGTATTATTAATTGTACATGAGCTTCAATTGAAAGATGTTTCTTTCATAAATAAATCTCAAATTTCTATTTAAAAATATATATTAGGCTTGTAAAGAAGGACCGGTTTAAGTGCGAGCACAGACTGCAGCATGGGGTGAACTGCAGGCATGTACATAGTAGATTTTAAGATTGCATTGTATCCCATGTCTGCATTCTGGGGTGGTATCTTTATTTTTATTGGTTTAAATTAATAACTACGTTGGATGCATTAAAATCGAAATTCACAAAGCCTGAAGTTCTTAGAGAGAAGTTAACCACCGACTAATAGAAGTATTTTTGCTCCGTTTGGTCAATGAGTGAAACGGTTTATCAATAACCCTTGACGGAAATTGTTTGCTGTTTTGAGATGTTCACGTGGTGAATCATTTGGTGAACAAAGTCACTGGTCATACCGTTCATTTCCATCATTTTCAAAAACCTGAATATTGACAGACAAAATTGGAAATATTTTGAGCATTGGAAAATTCATTGTATTTTCTGTGCATCAACCATTCTATAGACTGAATCGGTCCTGCTTGTTGTGTTTCAAAAGTGTGGCATGAGCATGTCTGGTGTTGGGCCGGTGGTCTTGTACAGTATATAATTTCATAATTGACTCGGCTGTATATAGCTGCTTGAACTAACGCTTTTTCCTTCTCCACAAGTCTATGATGATCCTTTCATTAAACACTGTTTCAGACAATTCAATTGAACTAGATCTTTTTTCTTTTCTTCGATCCGCACACGTGTACATTATTTCACTAACTCAAGCCTTTTTTCTCTTTCTCGCCCTCTGTTTCTCTCCCACTTCACCTGGCAATGCTGGTTAGACGATGAAGCTTCAACTCCTTCGCACGAGAAGTTTCTCAGCACAACTGAGGAGACTGTTACTGACACAGATAGCACTGAGGTCGGTTCGACTATTTCCACCACACTGTCAACTGATACAGAAACTACCTCAGATACAAATGAAACTAATGAAACAACAACACTAAGTTTGGATTATAAGACTGATAGAAGTGAACGTATTGATACTACCACTTTTTCTCCTAGTTCTAGTCAAGAGTATTCAAATAATGGAATCTATGATGTTCCTACTTCGACTGAAGATTACAAAACTTCTACTATTGATCTCATAAATGTTAAGGAGCTTACCTCTGAAATGAACGACTATAACGAAACTGAGTTAGTAACTGGGACAACTGAGGGCATCACTAATCAGACTGACGAGAATGCTGTAACGGAATCAAATAGTTCCTCTTCACTCCATAGTACAATAACGGATAGTTATGGGGACACAACTCCTACTGCAGTGATCACATCCACTACACAACCAACATCAACTTACCGTACGTTCAATACAATCACAGATTTGATTAACTTCATAAGTACGACAATGACATCGGAGGATACCTTCACTCCCGTTACAGATGATCTAGGGGAAATTCCAAGTACTACTTCTACACTCATTGATTCAACCACGGAAGAAGTAATATTTGGCGTACAAAACACCTCTTTTTCGGAATCCTCAAGGGAGCTGGTGCTTGATCACGAAACAAAATCAGAATTGCGTTCGACAACTGATCTATCACGGATATCAACCACCCCTGGTGAGTCGGAAGTATATTCTCATCCTATGTCAACTGCCCCAGATAGCGTAGAGAGTAGTACTGCAACTGTGGCTCCAGACAACCTGACTTTTGAGATGTCTACATTGATTCCGACTGATAAAGCAACAACTTATCAGTCCAATGGTATAACCTCGACTGATGTATCCGAATCAATTGAAACGGCCTCTCAATCAATGGAAAGTTCAACTACTGGAGATGACGCTACAACATTTGAGTTGTCCACTCTTAGGTCCTCAGGGACATCATCATTTCTTCCCATTGATGGTACCACCGTTCAGGACTTTGATACATCTACTAGAGGAACCACTCAGTCCGAACCAACATCCGGGCCTTATATATCAACTCTTCAATCTACTGTATCAACTAATGCACACTTTATGGAGACTACTACAGCAACTATTGGCGTGGAAAGTACAGCTGCAGAATCAGCCACTACAACAGAAAAGTCTTCCACGATCCAGTCCTCAGAGGCATCCACATTTCTCCATACTGATGCAACCACATTTCAGAACATGGATACCTCAACAACAGAACCTTTTATATATACCCTTCAATCTACTTTGCCAACAGTCATTATGGAGAACACTACAGCAACAGATGAAGAGGAAAGTACAACTCTAGAACCAACAACTATTACAGTACAATCATCTACAATTCGTTCTGAAGATGCATCTTCATTTCTCCCTACTGATACGACCCCCTTTCAGAACAATGGATCCTCGGAAGAAAGATCCACTCAATCCTTTCTTGAATCTGAACCAACAACAGAGTCTTTTGTATCAACTGCTCAATCTGCTGTGTCAACTCATTCAGACTTTATGGAGAGCACTACAGCAACTGTTGGTATGGAAATTTCAACTGCCGAATCAACCACTACTACTGTAATATCGTCAACATTTCGTTCCACAGAGACATCTTCATTTCCCTCTACTGACGGGACTCCCTTTCGGAACACTGGATCCTCAGAAGGAGGATCCACACAATCTTTTCCTGAATCTGAACCGACAACAGAGCCTGCTATATCAACTCTTCAATCTACTATGTCAACTCATAAAGACTTTATGGAGAGCACTACAGCAACTGTTGGTATGGAAATTTCAACTGCAGAACCAACCACTACAACTGTAATATCGTCTACATTTCGTTCCTCAGAGACATCTTCATTTCCCTCTACTGACGGGACTCCCTTTCGGAACAATGAAGAAAAATCCACACATTCTTTTCTTGAATCTGAACCAGCAACAGAGCCTGTTATATCAACTCTTCAATCTACTATGTCAACTCATAAAGACTTTATGGAGAGCACTACAGCAACTGTTGGTATGGAAATTTCAACTGCAGAACCAACCACTACTACTGTAATATCGTCAACATTTCGTTCCTCAGAAACACCTTCATTTCCCTCTACTGACAGGACTCCCTTTCGGAACAATGGATCCTCAGAAGGAGGATCCACACAATCTTTTCTTGAATCTGAACCAACAACAGAACCTGTTATATCAACTCTTCAATCTACTGTGTCAACTCATAAAAACTTTATGGAGAGCACTACAGCAACTGTTGGTATGGAAATTGCAACTAATGAGTTAGACGTTACAACGCTAAAATCGTCTACATTTAGCTCATCAGAGGCATCTACATTTCTTTCCACTGATGAAACTACCTCTCAGACTGCAGAAACCAAGACCTCAGGAACGACTGAATCTTTTCTTGGGTCTGAACCAAGTGAACCTTCAACTTCAACTCTTCAATCTACTGAGTCCGGAAAATTTATGGAGAGTTCTACAGCAACAGTTGGTATGGAAAGTACAACTCAAGAACCGATCTTCACATTAATAAAATTATCCACACTTGGGTTTGCAGAGAAATCTACCTTACCTTCTACAGATCCAACAACTGAATCTGGAGTATCTATCTCTCAACCTGCTTTGTCAACTTCTGCAAACTTTGTGGAGAGCACTACTGCAACAGTTAGTGTGGATAGTACTACTCCAGAATATGGCACTACAACACTCACATCTGATTTGACTGAGACATCGACCATGTATCCTACCGATCCTACAACCTTTGAGCCAACTGTGTTGGCCCCACAGTCTACTTTGTCCACTTCTTCAGACAATATTGAGAGCTCTACGGAAGCTGATGGTTTGGAAAGTACAACTCGAGAATCAGGCTCAACTACAGTGAAATCATCCACTCTTCGTTCGGAGGAGATATCTACTATGCTTCCAACTGAGCCAACAACTGAATCTATTTTATCAGCTTCTCAATCAACTGTGCCAACTTCCACAAACATTGTGGGAAGCACAACAATCACTGTTGGTAGTTCTAGTACTACCTCAGAACCCCCCTCAACAATAAAATTATCCACTCTTGGTTCAAGAGAGACATCTACCATGCTGCCTATCGATCAAACAACCTTTGTGACTACTGAATCCTCCCGTGAATCAGAGCCGACAACTGATTATAATTTATCAACTCCTCAATCTACTTTGTCTACTTTTTCAGTTAATATGGTTAGTACTACGACCGGTGTTGGTTTGGAAACTAAAACCCAAGAATCAGTCACGACAACCTTAACATCATCCACACTTCCTTCAGTGGATATATCTACCGGGTTTCCTACTGAGCCAACAACTGAATTTACTATATCATCTCTTCAATATACATCGCCCATTTCCACAAAAATTGTGGAAAGCACTAGAGGCGAGACATCTACCTTGCTGCCTACCGATCAAACTACCTTTGAGCCTTCTGATCACATCACTGAATCAGAACCAACAACTGAGTATGCTGTATCAACTCCTCAATCTACTTTGTCGATTTCGCCAGACGTTATGGAGAGCACCACTGCTACTGATGGTTTGGAAAGTACAACCTCAACAGTAAAATCAACTACACTTTCTCCTGTTGATAGATCTACTAGGCTTCCTTCTGAGCCAACAACCGAACCCATTACATCAACTCCTCAATCAACGGTTTCCTCTTCTGCAGACTTTGTGGAGAGCAGTACAGTCACTCTTGGTAGGGATAGTACTACTCCAAAACCAGCTACCTCAACAATAAAATTATCTACGCTTGGTTCAAAAGAGACATCTACCATGCTGTCTACTGATCAAACTACCTTTGAGCCTACTGAATCCTCCCGTGAATCGGAGCCAACAACCGAATATACGGGATCAACTCCTCAATCTACTTTTTCGGATGATATGATTAGCACTACAGCACCTGTTGGTTTAGAAACTATTACTCAAGAACCATTCACCACAACAGTGAAATCAACCCCTCTTCCTTCGGTGGATATAACTACTGGACTTCCTACTGAGCCAACAACTGAATCTGCTTTATCAACTCTTCAACTTACATCACCCACTTTTGCAAACATTGTGGAGAGCTCTACAGTCACTATTAGTGTAGATAGTACAACTCTAGAACCAGCCTCTTCTACACTGAAATTGTCCACAGTTGATTCGGCTGAGACATCTACTAAGCCGCCCTCTGATCTTACTACTTTTGAGCCTTCTGATCCCATCACTGAATCAGAACCAACAACTGAGTATACTGTATCAACTCCTCAATCTACTTTGTCAATTTCGCCAGACGATATGGAGAGCACTACTGCTGCTGACGGTTTGGAAAGTACAACTCAGGAACCAGATACCTCAACAGTAAAATCAACCACACTTCCTTCTGTTGATAGATCTACTAGGCTTCCTTCTGAGCCAACAACCGAACCCATTACATCAACTCCTCGATCTACGGTTTCTTCTTCTGCAGACTTTGTGGAGAGCACTACATTCAGTGTTGGTAGGGATAGTACAACACCAGAACCAGCCTCCTCAACACTGAAATTATCCACACTTGGTTCGACTATGCCACCCACCGATCAAGCAACCTTCGAGCCTACTGATCCATTCCTTGAATCAGAACCAACAACCGAGTATACTGTATCAACTCCTCAATCTACTTTGTCAACTTTTTCAGACGATATGGAGAGCACTACAGCAACTATTGGTGTGGAAAGTACAACTCCAGCACCAGGTACCACAACTCTGAAATCAACCACTTTTTATTCATCAGAGGGAACTACCATGCAACCCACTGACCCAACATCCTCTGAGGCCATCATTACTTCAACTGGAACCACCGCGTATTTAAGTAAATCTGAACTGACGAGTGAACCAACATCTACTATGTTAACCAATTCATATGAATCGGAAATTACAACTCTGAGATCAACCACACTTCTTTCTACTGAACCAACAACTGAGTCTGTTGTATCAACTCCTCAATCTACTTTGTCAACTTATGCATATGTTGTGGAGAGCACTACAGCAACTGTTGGTACTGAAAGTACAACTCCAGAACCAAGCACTACATCTCTAAAATCATCCACACTCGGTTTGGCAGAGACATCTACAATGCCTCCTACAGAAGGAACAACTGAATCTACTGAATCAACTCCTCAATCTACTTCTGTAAACTTTGTGAAGAGCACTGCACCAACTGTTGGTATAGATAGTACAACTTTAGAATATGGTACCACAACACTGATGTCATCCAAATCTGATTTGGCAAGGACATATACGATGCTTCCAACTGATTCAACTACCTCTGAGCCATTTGAATCATCTCGCGATTCAGAGCCAACAACTGAATCTATTTTATCAATTCCTAAATCTACTTTGTCAACTTCTTCAGAAGATATGGAGAGAACTACAGCAACTATTGGAATGGAAAGTACAACTCTCAACTTGGAAAGTACACCTATGATATCGACCACATTTCGTTCCTCAAGTACTACCAGCTCATTCTCAAGTTCTACCATCCTTGACGCAGAAGTTACTGGATTTAGCACGACAGTTACTAGCCAAGAAACTACCTCTGCTGACGATTTTGGTTCAACTTTAGAAACCCTCTCCACTACTGGTTCGGAGGATGTAAATATTGAATTTAGTTCAACTACAGAGACTACTAATCCCATTTCCACTGAGACCTCCACTCTGCCTGTGGATGTTGAAAGTTTTGGAACATCATTCTCCTCTCAGTCCACTACTGAGAAAATTGTTGTTACAACGGGACTTGATGGTCAAGAGTCAACATCGATGTTGTCAACTATTGGAGATCAGGATGGCTCTTATAATGATACATCTGATGTAACTGGTTCTGAATACTCTACCCAAAGAAGCATAATTGATCGTTTAGGGTCTACCCTTCCTTCAACCGTTACTGAATCAACTTATGGCACTACTGTTGTGACCAGTCAGGCTCTTCTTCTTCTGCGCAATGATTCTACTACGAATGATGATCTGGTGTCTACAACTGAAGTGACTACAGAATCATCTTCGGTTACTATAGAGGAACGATTTTCAACTGAATTGTTGTCATCAACATTACTTCCCACCACTACCACTGATGTTATTACTAAGGAAGAACAGTCAACTTCCTACGAAAGAATTGGAAAACACGAGAAAACCGAAAGCGTCATTCCGGAATTCCTTGAAACTACTACGGAAGATAGCAGCTCTTCTTTACCTGGAACTCACACTACTGAGATACCGTACTCTACTGAATCTACTACTGGCATTACAGATACTGGTCAAGGCTTACAATTGTCCACTACTACTCAGATCATGCATTCCACCTCTGACCTTCAACAGATGACGACCTATGATATAACAACAGAAACGTCACCTACATCTGGTCTTTTCTCCGCTAATCTGGTTGAAGAAACTACCAAAATGGGAGGCGAAGAATCTGCTAGTACGTTAGGTTCTACTGAACAAACAACAAATACTCCCATATTAACATCAGTAGTCTCTACTGACGGATCTATTGTTGAATTAAGTGAAGGTTCGACTACGGAGTCAACCACCCCTTCAAATGTACCATCTACTGACTCTGATGTGCCAACTGTCTCAAATAATGAGTCAACCACTGAAGACATTCTCAGCTCTACAACGACTTTGGACAGTTTTGAAACATCGACTAGTGACTTGTCGTTCACAACCGATATCACCTCTGAAAGTGATGCAACTCAATCGATTTCCCCCATGGTTGAATCAACCACTATCTCTTTCACTACAACAGACACAACTACTACTTCTGATGATTTCGCTAGTACTCCATCAACCCCTGTTATTTCTGAATCAACCACGTCGTCATTTGAAACATTTGATACGAATTCTTCTGATTTTCCATATTCAGGACTTACTGACAATATGTCCACTACTGACGATAGTGAAAATGCCACTGAATACGCAACTACATCTGTAACAGTTTCTGATTCTATAAGTACTACAGAAAATATATTGACCACTGCTCTTTTGGACGGCAGCACAACACTTCTTTCAACTACAACTACATCGAGTAGTGACTTGTCGTTCACAACCGATATCACCACTGAAAGTGATGCAACTCAATCGATTCCCCCCAAGGTTGAATCAACCACTATCTCTTTCACTACAACAGACACAACTACTACTTCTGATGATTTCGCTAGTACTCCATCAACCCCTGTTATCTCTGAATCAACCACGTCGTCATTTGAAACATTTGATACGAATTCTTCTGATTTACCATATTCAGGACTTACTGACAATATGTCCACTACTGACGATAGTGAAAATTCCACTGAATACGCAACTACGTCTGTAACAGTTTCTGATTCTATAAGTACTACAGAAAATATTTTGACCACTGCTCTTTTGGACGGCAGCACAACACTTCTTTCAACTACAACGGATTTGACTGATTCCACCACGATGTTAAATACTGTTACTGAATCGGAGGAATCTGCCACTTCAACTGATTCAACCACTTCTGCGACTATGACTACCATTACAACTGAGTCTGCTAGAACAGTCGAGTACGAAACGCAAACCAAGAAACCTTGCAAAACTAACTCTGACTGTATTGGAGCAGAAGCTTGTGCTAATCAGGTGTGCATATCATGTCCGCTGGGCACCAACAAAGTGGATTGCCAAAGAGGTATATACATCTACACCACTCAACTTTATCTCTTCATTTTGTATATTACCATTTTTCTCAATTTAGCATTTTTAATTTCTGAAGCACCTTGAACATAATATTGTACCTCTAATAATATTTCAAGTCAGAATTTAACAATTTCTTTTCACGTAATCTCTCTCACTTCTGTAAATAGCACTCATTTCTAGTTAGAGGATCATCATTGTAAATTTGTAGAGTAATATTTGAACAATTTAATCCTTACACTAATTTTAGCATATTGCCCCCCTTGTTTCCTTTTCCTCAACACTCACAGCTCCAATGGGAAAACCTAAAAAACAGCAGCCGTGCGAAAAGGACACTGAGTGCCTCGAGTCAGAGGCTTGCTACAATGGAATGTGCGAGGACCTTTGTGGATTGGCTAACCTCTGCGCTCCCAATGCCAAGTGTCACGTCGTCAAACATCGTCCTGTGTGCACATGTCCTCCAGGGCACCAAGGAAACCCTGCTGTTAAATGCTTCCTCCCCCAACCATGTAAGACCATTAACCAAATTAATATTCCTCCCTCTAATGCGTGTATATATAAATTATTTCACATGGTATGACACTAATCCAGTTTTGTGAAGTATTCTGGGAATAGCAGATAAGTATTTCATTATTGGTACCCTTTGGCTGGGATTGGAAGTCTTGTGAAGTGAGGAAAGCGAGCTCTGAGATATTACCTAGTTAGAATGGTCTTGCATTGAGTTTTGCTTTTGCTCAATTCGCGTCACCTCCTCACAGAGGTCTATTCCCAAATAAATAGTAAATTTTATTAAATTATTTACTATTTCCAAAATAAATTGTAAAGGAATGTCTCGGGAAGGTAGATTAATACAGCTGAACGACTTTGCCCGTTCTCCCTTTCTATTGATTTAGTGTTGCTAGAATTCGAATTTTTGTATATATGCTGTAAACCCCATTGCTAGAGTGGGAAAAAATCGGCAGCAGCAAATCTATGGTCACCTTTTCAGGAAACCAAGATACAAACACGCCAGCTCAAGATGCTGAGACATAGCTTCTAACTTTTTCGAATGATCTTGACTTGAATTTCGCTCCCTTCCCGTCACCTCCTCATATAGGGCGCCAATTCCATGTTCCCAAACGAAAAGCAGTAACTGGATTCCTGTAACCCCTCCACGATACTTCCAATCTAGCAGAATTTTATGTAGGCAATCAAAAAGATACTATTTCTACCTAACTATTCATTCAACAAAATGTTTCCTGCCATGTTTGTTTATTATGTCTGTTCCTCTCTATCAGCTCCCAGACTACTTCATGAATTGCTTGGACTGTCATAACATTGAATATACTAGCAATAATAATGAATTACACCTAATTATTTGATCCCTCGGTAAAATAATATAATCGTACAGTAGAACGCTGCCACAAGTTAACTTGGTAACATAAGTTGTTAAATAACATTGATTATTTATTTTTAACAAGCTTGAATACCAGCCTAATTTACTGCCTCTAATTTTGGTTTAAGAATACAAATTGGTAAAAATTTGGTGGTTAAAATTTGAGCACAACCAGGCAGTTGTCAAAAAATTACAATGTGCTTTGATCTTATGAATGGAACTTAATCATCTTCCCAGTAGGTATTTATTTGCTTTACGAAATTGAAATTTTCTCATGACAATTTTCTTAATCTGTTTCACTGAACAGTGACTTGCGTTGCAAATGAAGACTGTGGCGTTACGGAGGCTTGCATTGGCCATACTTGTCAACATCCTTGTGATGTCCATAACCCTTGTGCACAGAATGCTATTTGTATAAATACGAACCATGGCTGTGACTGCAGCTGTGCTGAGGGTTACCACGGCAACGGTTATGTTGGATGTATGCCAGGTAAGATTCTACCTGGAATAAATTCTCTTTGAATGTTGATAACTCCTTCGGGTTCATAATTTTCATTGATTATTTATACGTTTTGTTTACTCATTATTTACAGTGTTAAACCACAAATCCGTTTGCCAGTACAATGAAGACTGTCCTCCGGATAAGTTGTGTGATCGTCTTAACAGGGTTTGCATCAACCCCTGTAATGAGGATTCCTGCGGAGACAGTGCAGACTGTTTCCCTGTCAATCACGGAATTGAATGCCACTGCCCCGCTGGTTTCACAGGAAACGCTTATCTCTTCTGTACTGCCAGTAAGATGTCCCTCTTATTCATATTATAATTTGCACCCTACTACATTATGAACCATCGTACTTACTTCCTATTTAATTAGTAGTGCTAACCATGATAATACGATGATATACCTAACTTTGCCGATCTATCGTAGTTTCAGGATGTCATAGCAATAGTGATTGCTCATCCAATGAAGCTTGTTTGCATGGAACGTGTGGAAATCCGTGTAATTGTGGAATTAATGCAGTTTGTGATGTTATAAATCATCAACCTGTGTGTAAATGTTTGCCCGGATATGGAGGAAATGCAGTAGCCGGGTGCACAGGTAACATTATTAATTTCCTTCATTTTCAGTTACATAAGCTACGGGAAATTGATTATTTCAGCTTCCGAATCGTTTTACGTCTAGGTATCTTAAAATGGCATAATGCTTCGAATTTAATAAACAAAAAGAGAGAGTGAAATTCACAGTTAATGATGCTTGTCGTTTCCATTCACCTCTTTCAGGACCATTGAATCCTTGTGATCCCAACCCTTGTGGAACAAATGCTCTCTGCGAAATTGATACTGGAGGACCTATTTGTTATTGCCCCAAAGGAATGACTGGAAATCCTTTCAAAAACTGCAGTAAGTTTTACTATGGTATTATTTTGAACCTATCAGGATTGATCCAAGGACTTGCTATCTTTCTATGTTCACTATTATGTTTTTGTATAATCTGCATTATACGCTTGGTTTCTGTTCAGTTCCTGAAGGAGATGAATGCACGCCAAATCCATGTGGTCCACATTCTGGCTGCAGGGTTGTTCAAGGTTCACCAGTTTGCTTCTGCTTACCAGAATTCGAAGGCAATCCTCCTCACCAGCCATGCGCTCTCCCACGACATCCTTGCAACCCGTCTCCTTGTGGTCCCAATACGCAGTGCTCTGTACTGCAAAACGGTTTCGCAAAATGCACCTGTCTCCCTGGTTTCCTCGAAAGTCCTAACACAATTCGAGGTTGCGTAGAGAAAAGGAACCCTTGTTATCCAAATCCTTGTGGAGGTGGAGCCCTTTGTGATAAAGATCACAATCCACCTTGCTACTGCCCAGAACCATTAGTTGGAAATCCTTATCGATCTTGCGCAGGTATGTAAAATTGAACATTTCATGGAATAGATATTGTATTCTAACCCTTGTTGAATTGAAAACTTACTAATATTATTATTGTTACAGAACCAGTTAAAACTTTATGCCAACCTGGACCATGTGGCCATTACGCAGATTGCTACGTTGTGGGTGCGACTGAACAATGTTATTGCAAACCTGGTTACACAGGAGATCCATATTCTGTTTGCCAAAACGAACCAAGAAATGCTTGTTTCCCCAATCCATGTGGACCTCACGCTCTGTGTACCATTACTCCCCAAGGACATCCAATGTGCTTATGTCCTGATGGCATGGCTGGTGATCCTTTCAGTGGGTGTGGTGGTCCTCAATGCAGAACAGACGATGAGTGCCCTTGGGAACAAGCTTGCATTGGATATAAGTGTAGAGATCCTTGTCCAGGTGCTTGTGGATTTGGAGCATCATGCAGAGTTGAAAAGCATCATCCAGTCTGCACTTGCGATAATGGACTGATAGGAAACCCAACAATCAGATGTTACGCTCCAATCGGTAGGATATTTTCTATATTTTGTATTTGCTAATATTGATTAATTTTCTCATTTCCATTGCTGGAACTCATTTGTAGGCAAGAAACACTTTAAAAAAACAAAAACTGAACGTTGTTAAGCTTGAAATTTATTGTTTGTTCTTTAGTATATCGCAATTTTATGTTCAAATACAGAGAGTGAACCGGAAAATCCTTGCCTTCCCTCACCATGCGGTCTCAACACTGAATGTCGCGTCTCGTCAGGAAGACCTGTATGCTCATGTTTGCCACATTACATCGGCGATCCTCAAAACGGCTGTCATCCAGAGTGTGTAATAAATTCCGACTGTGGAGATAATGCAGCTTGCTACAACCAAGTTTGCGTTAATCCGTGTTCGATAACCAACATTTGTGGCCTTGGAGCAGTGTGTACTTGCAGAGATCACACACCTATATGTTCGTGCCCTCCTGGATTTATTGGGGATCCGCTCACTCAGTGTATAGCAAGACGTAAGCACATCATTAACTTACTCCTGTAGATGTATTAATTTGAAGTCGTTACGTTGTGTCGTTCTTGCCAAAATCTCATGGCTCTGCTTTCAATTTTACATCCATTTTTTTTTTTTTAGCTCCTCCTCAATATCCCAATGCCAGTCTACCGTGCACTCCTTCACCGTGTGGACCTGACTCCGTGTGTGTGGATTATGGACAAGTTGCCATGTGTGATCCTTGCAGCTTACCAGATGCTCAGTGGGATCCCAGATGCAAGCCAGAATGTATCGCAAATTCTGACTGTCCGTTCAACTTAGCTTGCATCAACTACAAATGTATTGATCCTTGTCCTGGGTCGTGTGGCGTGCATGCAGAATGCCATTGTATGCACCATGTACCGGTTTGTTCCTGTCCTCAAAACATGGTTGGAAATCCATTCGAACATTGCAGCCCTCCTCCACCAGGTATGCAATTCCTTGTCATTCATTGACTCTTAGTGCTCAAGTAACAATTCATTGTTTATTTTTTTAAAATATAGGTACGTGGTAACTGAAAGTAATTTTTTTCTCAACAGGAATCGATAACAACGTATTTACTTGTGACCGTGTGAAATGTGGCTCTAATGCCTATTGTCATGAAGATCAAGGTGTGATTTCGTGCAAATGCTATCAAGACTTCTTTGGTGATCCATATCTTGGATGCAGGCCTGAGTGCGTTATTAATTCAGATTGTAATTATAACGCTGCTTGTATCAATAACAAATGTGTGGATCCATGTGCTGGAGCATGTGGAGTCAACGCTCTGTGTTCATGTATCAACCACATGCCAGTTTGTCATTGCCCACAAGGGCATAATGGCGATCCATTTGTCACCTGTTATCCAGCGCATCCGGGTAAGTAATTTCACTCATTAAATATTTGTAATGCGTCTTTCTATTCTAATCCTTGACTCTTTTTCTTAATGTGCATGATTATGTTTTGGTTTTAGCACCACCAGCTGATATTGGTCATCCAGAAAATCCTTGTGATCCTTCACCTTGCGGTCCCAACAGTAGGTGTTTGGTCTCACAACAAGGCTTCGCTGTTTGCTCCTGTCTTCCTGGTCAAAAAGGAACACCACCAGTTTGTCAGCCAGAATGTCTAGTCAGTTCCGAATGCTCGCCCGACAGAGCTTGCATCAATAAAAAATGCGTCGACCCTTGTCCGGGAACCTGTGGATTGGGTGCCAATTGTCTAGTCATCAATCATAATCCAATCTGCAGTTGTCCGCCTCATCAAGTTGGTGATCCTTTTGTCAGCTGCCATGTGGAAGCTGGTGAGTAATGTTTAAATTATCTGTGTTGGTCGTTTGCTCTTGTACTTAATTCAAAACTATACCTACTGAATGGTTTATCTTCATTGTTACAGTAATCGAAGAGGATAAATCGCCGAAAAATCCATGTGTTCCATCACCTTGTGGGCCGAATTCGATTTGTCAAGTCAGAGACGGAAGACCAGTTTGTTCGTGCAGCGCAAACTACATTGGCTCTCCTCCATACTGCAGACCTGAGTGTGTCATGAGCCAAGAATGTCCACACGACAAAGCCTGTGTTCAAGAAAAATGTATTGATCCGTGTGATCACAACTGTGGGGTAAACGCTCAATGCCATGTTGTCAACCACACACCTTTCTGTAGCTGTTTACCTGGATATCAAGGCGATGCGTTCATTGGTTGTAACCAAATACCACCCAGTACGTTTGAGTTTATTTATACCAGATTCTTGCAAACAAGTTTAACGTTTTAAGTTATTGTATCAATTCATTTTTTTTTTCAGCTGTTGTACCGGAATCACCGAAGAATCCTTGTGATTTGTGGCCCTGTGGTGAAAATACGCAGTGCACCAATCATAATGGAGCAGCTCGATGCTCATGCATACCTCCTTATATCGGAGATCCCTATGGAAGTGGATGTCGTCCGGAATGCCTCATGAACAGCGATTGTTCTCCTAATCAAGCTTGTCTATCCAGCCATTGCCGTGATCCCTGTCCAGGAGTGTGCGGAAATAACGCTCAGTGCTCAGTCGTCAATCATGTTCCTATTTGCACTTGTTTTGATGGGTATGTTGGAGACCCATTCCAATCGTGCAGACCAAAGCCCATTGAACGTGAGTTTTTCTTCTACGCTAATAGTTGAGCATAGTTTCTTTGAAGTATTTGTTTTTACATAGTCGATCTATCTCACTTTCATAATTTATGTAATTTTCACAGCTCCAGTTCCTACAAACCCATGTGACCCAAGTCCATGTGGTCCCAACAGTGTTTGTCGAGTACGAGGACAGAGTGCAGTATGTACCTGCCTCGAAAATTACATTGGTTCTCCTCCAAGCTGCCGTCCTGAGTGTGTCGCTAGCTCCGAATGCAATCCCAACAAAGCTTGCATGAACCAAAGATGCATCGATCCTTGTCCTGGCACTTGTGGTCTCCACGCTAACTGCCAAGTCATCAATCACAACCCCATTTGCAGCTGCCCTCCCAAAACTATTGGTGATCCATTTGTTCGCTGTGTTCAAGAAGGTGAGACATCATCAATGAATTTCTTTTAGTAGTACATTATCAGTGAAGATTTATTCAACTAATGATGCTCGTTCATTCGTTAAAATCTTTCAAGTGAACGTGTTTCATCTCTGCTCATATCTTGTAACCCCTACTGGTAAGGATTACATAATGGATTTTTTCGGTTTCATCTTGTTTATAATTTCTACTCTATTAAGAAAAACTCGGAACTACTTTCGTTGTCTTTGTTTTGCAGTGCCCCAAGTTCCTCCTGTCATCACTAACCCGTGTATGCCCTCACCGTGTGGAGGCAACTCAGAATGCCGTGTTGCTGATGGCCGGCCAGTCTGTTCGTGTTTGCCTGGAATGCTTGGGGCCCCACCAAATTGCCGCCCTGAATGTCTCATCCACGCCGACTGCCCAACCAGACTAGCCTGCATAGGGGCTAAATGCAAAGACCCATGCACTGGCTCATGCGGCTTCAATGCCGTGTGCACGGTCGTCAACCATCAACCAGTGTGTGCCTGCCAGCAAGGTTTCCAAGGCGATCCATTCTCTGGCTGCTCTCAAGGTAAGACTTTTTTGCTATTTACTATCACACATGAGATTGAATCAGACACCTTCATGCTGCATGATAAAATTGGGGTTCTCCTTACACTTCAATTTCTTCACTTAAGTATTTATTTATTCTTTTATCCAGGACTCACTTGATGCTTAGCCAATTTAATATATCAAAAATCGTAATCAAATGTTCACTTTTTGATCATCTTTGAATGCTTGCACCTATGTAGTGCAAATAACAGTATTGTTCCATGATAATTTAAGTAGAGTGATGAACCCAATAAATCCGGTAAAGATTGAACCAAGTCCAATTTCTCCAACTTTAGACCGTGTTCTGGTTTGACTTTTCTATTGCAGTATGTACAGAAACGATAGGAGTTGTTAGAATGTATTTCGTTTTTTCTTCTAGTCGCTCAACTGTTTCAGCTTCATTGTTCATGAAATATTATGATTTACTATTATTTGTTTTGTTTTACTCAGTCAAACCGCCCAAAGGTCCTAGCACTCCCTGCGTGCCGTCCCCTTGCGGGACGAACGCTATCTGTACTGCTAAGGGCGGAGTTGGCTCTTGCTCATGTCCCCCCAACTACAAAGGAGACCCACACAAAAACTGCAGACCTGAGTGCCTTCTCAATTCAGACTGCCCGACTTCACTGACGTGCAATAGTAATCAACGATGCATCAACCCATGCATTGGCTCCTGTTCACCAAATGCCACGTGTTCTGTCGTCAATAAGACTCCTACATGCTTTTGCCCTCCGGGAATGACTGGGAATCCTCGAGTTTCGTGTGTTCCTAACCCCCCACCCTCACCTAGTAAGCTTTACTAACTTCGTTTCTATCTTAACCTCTTTCACAGTTCTGAGCTATCCAAAAATAATTCAATTATTACTGCGGCAAAATCAGTAGTTTTGATTTACCAAAAAAAAACTGAAATAAGTGCTACAACAGCAAAATATCAAATCGATTGATGGTTGATCAATTCGTGAATTCTTGGATTTCCTTGTGGCGTTACATTTTTTATGAAATTTTCTTGATCCAAACGCGCTAAAGAAGAGGTTAGAAACTGTGAAGTCAATCATCACTACTCTCCTTCACCTCATATTGCAGTACAATACAGAAAATGCAACAATATGGTTGCATCAGATTATTAGCTTACATCACTAGCGTGAAGCCTTAATATAACATCTGAAAATTTGTCATATCTTTCAAATTAAACTTTTGTGCATTTATATATGCAACATTGGATGAGCTCCGAACTATTTATATCTAATTCTTTTCATTCTTATAGTTTTCTTTTTTCTTCCTTCTTTTCTAATATACTTTGTTCACTCTATTTACTCTCCTTCAGCTAATTCTTCTAAACCATTACGACCATCTACGCCTTGCTGGCCGAATCCATGTGGACCCAACGGTGATTGCAAGGTTGGGATTCAAGGCAACCCGATTTGCTCTTGTCTCAGAGGTTTCACAGGCTCTCCGCCTACCTGCAGACCTGAGTGTCTCGCAAACTCTGATTGCCCGAACAACCTCTCTTGTCTCAATAGCAAATGCGTTGATTCTTGTCTTGGGCTATGTCCTCCGAACGCTGCTTGTTTAGTCATCAACCATAACCCTGTGTGCAGCTGCAACCCAGGATATACTGGAGATCCGTTTTCTCGGTGTCTAAAACCAGATAGTAAGCATGTGCATGATATTTCCTTTCTTTAATTTTCTACTCTCATTCTAGTTGATATCACCCTTCAACGTTTGTTGTTACTTAGTAGCCCAAAAAAATACATGTGATATCAACTATTGTGATCTTTTTCTGTACGCTACTCCTAAATCATCATAGTGATTGTTATCTAATTTTTCTGTCAGAAACCTTCATGTGCTTTAACAACGTTCTGGAATATGCGAGACTTTACTCTTTGCTAATCCTATTTCGTTGCTCTTATACACTTCTTCTCTCTTCTTCATAATAACTTTTTCTATACTATGTGTTGTCTTCTTTTGGTTATTACGTGTCACTAAATCAAAAATTGTCGCTTTCAAAGGGGGTTGGGTACCCTCAGCCTCTCGACTCTTCACAATGATATACTTATGAAGATTTTACCCAATCCACAATTACGTCGGTCAACGTACCATAAAATAACATTATTACATACCATTAAAACTCCAGGAAATCTAGTTATCAAAACGAGTAGAATTTCGTCAATTGACCAGATAACAAACCTCGTATAAGTTCGAAAAAGTTCATATTTTCTCAATGAAAAATTTCACATTTGTCCATTTTTCTCTCCCTATTGAACTGTCTGGCGTCTTCCTGGTTTTTTCTAAACAATTCTCAACCATATTTAGAGCAACTAGACGGATTGGATTTGATCTATCTCCAAAATTTGATTTTTGGTAACGATATTAAATGATACACCAAAACAATCCATGTAAAATTGACTTTGTGGAGGTTTTTTTTAATACTCGTTGACAGTCAGTTCAGAACCATTTCAGAATTGAACTAGTCCGAGATAGAACTAACTGTGGAGGGGATGAGGGCCGTTCATAACTCTTAGCTGTCCACACGCGTTTTGAACCAGTTCAGAACTACACAGATACCTGTCCGTCATGCGATAGCTAAAATGGAAGAACAAGTCAACAAACTTAACTTAATATCAAATATTAACGATTTTCGTCCTGCTGATGGGGAGAATAAAGAGCTAGGAGAGTGTAAGGCATCAGAGCCTGAAACTCTTTTCCAATTGCAAGCCCCCCCCCCAGGTCCTGTTGATTCTGTCTGATGCATCACGTTTTTCTTCGCAGTTCTCTTTATTCCAAAGATATTTGGTTCTTTATGGTGCCCACTCAAAAACTATATCCTTAAATCCTTTCATTATTAGGAAGTAGTAGGAAATTCTCCTGTATAGATGGGAGAATAGGACAACTCACTGCAAATTGACTTCAAAATACCTCCTTGGCTCTTTCAAGTTCGATGGGTTCTTCTTCGTTATGAACTAGTAGTAGTGGATCGGATGAATAATATCGAGGATGTAAGGCATCAGAGTCTGAAACTCTTTTCCAATGGAGGGTAGCGAGCCAATCTAAGATCCTGGTGGATATTTTTACAACTTCATTCATTTATATTGACCAAAGAAGTCGTCAAACAGACATTGGGGTGGTTTTACAATGTTCGTTGACAAGTCTCCTTTTAAAATTAAAAATTGTTGGATTTTGTTTTTGAGTACCCAACCCTCTTCCAGTTTTCTCTTTATTCTTCGCATGTTTTCTATAATGATGTCTCGGTGACGGTTTAACTCTATATTGTAGAATGCGTCGAACCTCGAGGCGATCCGTGTAATCCTACACCTTGTGGGCCTAACTCGGAATGTAAGAATTTTGATGGTCAACCGGCTTGCAAATGCCTGTCAAATTATATCGGTGAGCCACCGAACTGCCGCCCAGAATGCGCATCTAGCAGTGACTGCCGTGGTGACATGACTTGTATCAAGAACAAATGCATGAACCCTTGCCCTGGTTCTTGCGGGCCTCAAGCGTTGTGTTTTGTTCTGAACCATAGACCTGTTTGTACTTGTCCCCCGGGGTACACAGGTGACCCGTACACGACTTGTAATCCACAACGTAAGGAAAACATCAAACTGACATTACTGTAGGAGATGTTGCTTACGCGTTTCAAAGACTAGGTACCCTACACTACTCTTCTTGTCAGAACCTGAAAGCCCTTGGTACTTGGGTGTTTCTTCTTCTATGCATGTTATATTGAGGGTTTGCACGTTTCTTTCCCTTAGTAATAGAAGCAGTGGAAGCTGAGCCTGAACCTTGCATACCTTCGCCTTGTGGAAGCAACGCTGAATGTCAGGAAAAGAACGGAGCTGGCTCATGCACCTGCATTGAAGGTTACTTCGGTGACCCATATTCAGGGTGCAGGCCTGAGTGCGTTCTTAATTCTGACTGCCCCTGGGATAAAAGCTGCCAAAACAACAAATGTCGCAACCCATGTGTTGGAGCTTGTGGTTTGAACGCTGAGTGCACAGTCACTCACCATACGCCAGTCTGCACGTGCCTGCTTGGGTTCACTGGCAACCCCTTGGTGTCTTGTCACATTGTGCATGAATCTCGTAAGGACTTATTTTTATTACGCTCTATTATGCATTTTTTTCTGAATATTGTCCACGAGGTTTTGTTTTCCGAATTTGGGATATGTCCCGATCTTCATACCTGTAGTTTTATTTTAAATACACTTTTATTTTAAATTTCACTTTTGCCAACACTTAGTTTCCAAAATATTTCAAGATATACTTTATATATTGCGTTCAGGCTAATACAGTTGTCTAACTTACCTACTTGTTCCTTACTCAAAATCGAGTTTCTGATCATAAATTAAATCATAGTGATGACACGCAAGGTAACTACCATTGATAGGGATCGTTAATTCTATAATTTCGTCGCTTAAGAAGCAACATCCTCTATCGACCATTTCCCAACTTCTCAGGAGAAGCGGTTGATAGGGGCTGTTGCCATTAACGATGTTGATGTTGATAGGGGTTGTTATCATTGTCGAGTTTCCTTGACTCCTTCATCTAGTAGGAATAATTTGAAGCCAAAAACTCTATGCAACGGGAGAATAGGAATAGGAATAACGTAAACTCTCATTTTCGTAAAAACGGTCAATAGGGGATGTTGCCTCTTAAACGACGATTTGTAGTCTTCCTTCATTTCGAAAGATACCCTTGCAATGATTGTCGCAATTACTAGAAACCTCAAGATAGTGTTTCTGATCAAAAATAAAATAGTGATGATAACATGCAGGATCATTTTATTAAAGTACTGTAAAGAACCTAATTGGGCAAAACCAACCAAAGTAATAAGAGAGTAGTGATTAGTTATGCTTCATTATTATGTTGGACAATCATCGTTGTATGATTTCTCTTTTTTCCGCATTTTATTGTTTTGGTATGAATTTTGGGTTTGTTTGCTTATATTGTAGTGCTTGTGCATGCAATGTATGTTGCTGATTATTCTCTTTTCGATTTGAAAATAGCTATTGTGGTGGTGGAGGAGCAAAGGAATCCATGCGTTCCTTCTCCGTGTGGTCCGTACAGTGAGTGCAGGGACACCCACGGATATGGTGCATGCAGTTGCTTGCCTGGATATGTCGGAGCACCGCCATCTTGTCGTCCCGAATGTGTTGTGAGCTCTGAGTGCGCTCTCAACCGTGCATGTGTGAACCAAAAATGCGTTGACCCTTGTCCTGGTACTTGTGGGACCAATGCAAGGTGTCAAGTTGTGAATCACAATGCTATATGCAGCTGTTCACCTGGCTACATTGGTGATCCATTCACCCGCTGTGTTCAACATGAACGTGAGTACCTTTCTCAGCATGTAGCATGTACATACATCATATCTTGGGATATTGTTGATTGTTTTGTAATGCATGTTGGGTCTTATAGAGGATGTAGAAACGCCCAAGGATCCCTGCGCGTCCAACATCTGTGGACCCAATTCCCAGTGTCACGCTCTTGGACAGACACCAGTATGCTCTTGTTTACCAAGTTATATCGGACGTCCACCAAATTGCCGACCTGAGTGTACGAATAATGGCGATTGTCTAGGAAATCAAATATGCCAAAACGAACGCTGCAAAAATCCTTGTCCCTCATCCTGTGGAGTCAATGCGTTGTGCAGTGTTTCCAATCACGTACCTTTCTGTTCATGTGTATCTGGATACAGTGGAGATCCTTATGCTGAGTGTTCCCCCATCATTATCCGTAAGCAACATCTCAATAATCCATTCGTAAAAAACCTTGGAATTATTTTCATCACAGAAATTTGAAGACCGTCCGGCCAAGAAGTGGACTTTTTTCCATTCATAATTTCTCATTTCCGATTTATTAAAATTTTCGTCTTTTGATTCTTTGATCTTGTCTAATTTTCTTCTTATATTTCATTTTACTTTACTATCCTTCATTCAATTTCTTCATTGTTTCAAACAAGTTTACTATTCTGGGGTCTTCTTATTTATGGCACTTACTTTATACTGAATGTGTTGCATGCATGCATTCTATCCTTTCCTCAATTTCACTTGCAGCTCCCCCACCAGAAGAGCCTAGAGATCCCTGCAACCCATCTCCTTGTGGTCCAAACGCAGTTTGCAAGGAAAGAAACGGTGCTGGTTCTTGTTCATGTTTGCCCGAATACTCTGGAGACCCGTACTCGGGCTGCAGACCAGAGTGCGTTTTGAACACTGATTGCCCACGTGATAAAGCATGTTCGAATAATAAATGCATCGACCCATGCCCTGGAATGTGTGGTTTGAATGCTGAATGTCGCGTAGTCAACCATGCTCCCACATGCTCTTGCATACCTGGATACACTGGAAATCCTTTAACTTCATGTCATCAACCACCAAGTAAGGATGTGATATCAAAATGCACCTTGAAAAAATCAAAGTTGAATTGCAAGTAGACAAAAAAGTAATATCCAATATTTTCGATTTTCTCATAGTTGAGCCTCCAAGACCTAAAAATCCTTGCGTACCATCACCGTGCGGTCCATACAGCGTATGCAGAGTTACCAATGATCATGCCGTCTGCTCTTGTCAAGCTGACTATGTTGGCTCCCCGCCTACATGTCGACCTGAATGCATGATAAGCGCAGATTGTGCTCAAGATAAAGCTTGCCTCAACCAAAAATGCGCTGACCCTTGCCCTGGGACGTGCGGGCTCAATGCAAGATGCCAAGTAGTTAACCACAACCCAATCTGCAGCTGTCCTCCTGGTTTCATTGGAGATCCATTTGTCCGTTGTCTGAAAAAAGAGAGTAAGCCTTCACTTCTTTTTCTATTCTTCTTTTTCATTATTCCTTTCCATTGTGATGACTTCTTTTGTACGATCACATGTACACTTTTACCTATTCTATTCAATCTCTTATACTTCATACTTGTATTCTTTATGTACATAATCTTCATACTTCTGTCACTACTCTGTGTTCTCATTCTCTCCGTGTTCTCTATTTTCTACTGTATTAACTCTTTCAGCTCCTCCTGTCGTTGCACCACCAAGCAAAGATCCCTGTGTGCCATCTCCATGTGGTCCCAATTCACTATGTCGACCTGTAGGCAATACACCAGCATGCTCATGTCTGTCTAACTATATAGGCAGACCACCAAACTGCCGACCAGAATGCACAATAAATGCCGAATGTCCTGGCAATTTGGCTTGTCAAAACGAAAAATGTAGGGACCCATGTCCTGGATCTTGTGGGCCTCAAGCTGAATGTAGGGTTCTAAAACACAATCCTCAGTGTGCCTGTTTACCAGGCTACACTGGTGATCCATTTGCCGGATGCTCACTTGTTCAACAGAGTAAGCCATTTCTCCTTCTTCTCTCATTCATCTTGTACATTTTTCTTTAATCTATCCTCTACTTTTCACTCTTTTTATTTCTTTCTAGTAACCCCTACTGAAGGGCCAAGAATGCCTTGTAATCCTTCTCCATGTGGGGCTAATGCTGTGTGTAAAGAACGAAATGGTGCTGGATCATGTACATGTTTACCGGAATACTTTGGTGATCCTTACACTGGATGCAGGCCAGAATGCGTGGTGAATTCTGACTGCGATAGGAACAAAGCATGTATGAATAACAAATGTAAAGACCCTTGCCCTGGAACATGTGGTATTAATGCAGAATGCAACGTTGTGAATCATGCACCATCTTGTACATGTTTACCTGGGTACATAGGAGACCCGATAAGTGCTTGCAGAAAACAACCAAGTAAGGGAAACACAGTAAAATATGAAGTCTAGTAATCTGTACAACTATTTGATAGCAAACTATTCTAACGGTATCATATTTATTCGTTTAGCGGAAGCCCCCAAAAATCCATGCCAACCTTCGCCGTGTGGTCCATACAGTGTGTGCAGAGTTTCTGATAACCACGCCGTGTGCTCTTGCCAAGCCAATTATGTAGGGTCACCTCCACAATGTCGACCAGAATGTGTGATTAGTGCGGATTGTGCCCAAGATAAAGCTTGCTTAAATCAAAAATGTGGGGATCCCTGCCCTGGAACATGTGGTCTCAATGCAAGATGTCAAGTAGTTAACCACAATCCAATATGCAGTTGTCCAGCTGGTTTCGTGGGAGACCCATTCGTTAGATGTTTGAAAGAAGATAGTAAGCCCGGTTTCTATAATGTTTCTTTACCCTTAGCATGTTTTCATTCTTCTGTTCTGGTACTTACTTATACCTATATGTTCTGCATGATCTTCAATGTGTTGTTTTACAACTTTCACCTTTTCTCTTCATCATCTTATAATTTATTGAACTTTTAGGACGTCCTGTTGTTGCACCTCCTAGCACAAACCCATGTGTTCCGTCTCCTTGTGGTCCTAACTCTCAGTGCAGACCTGTAGGGAACACTCCTGCATGCTCTTGTTTGCCAAACTACATCGGAAGACCACCAAACTGTCGTCCCGAATGTTCAATAAATGCTGAATGTCCAGGAAATTTGGCATGCCAAAATGAAAAATGTAGAGATCCATGTCCCGGATCTTGTGGACCACAAGCAGAATGTAGGGTTATAAAACATAACCCTCAATGCTCTTGTTTGCCGGGTTACACTGGCGATCCATTTGCTGGATGTTCACTAATACCACAGAGTAAGGCCACTTCACTTTTTGCTTATCTTTTCACTATTTCTTTGAAATCTGTATATATTTTCTTGTTTTCTCTTTTCTTTCTCTTACTTTCACAATATTCTTTCTAGTTCAACCTACTGAAGGACCTAGAACACCATGTGACCCCTCCCCTTGTGGAGCAAATGCAGTGTGTAAAGAACGAAATGGTGCTGGTTCTTGCACGTGTTTACCTGAATACTTTGGTGACCCATACACTGGGTGTAGGCCAGAGTGTGTGGTTAACACAGATTGTGATAGGAACAAAGCATGTTTGAATAACAAGTGTAAAGATCCCTGTCCTGGAACTTGTGGCATCAATGCTGATTGCAGCGTTGTCAATCATGCTCCTTCTTGTACTTGCATTCCTGGTTACGTTGGTGACCCAATCACAGCATGCCGTTTACAGCAAAGTAAGATCATTAGTTCACTGTCATATCCAAAGACGTATGCTGTTCAAATGAAGTAGAAAAATCATATCAAGCGTTGATTGTCATTCATGCGTATTTAACCAACAGTTGAACCAGAGAAGCCGAAAAACCCTTGCCAACCATCACCATGTGGGCCGTATAGTGTGTGCAGAGTTGTAGACAGTCATGCTGTATGCTCCTGCCAGTCTAATTACATCGGTTCCCCACCGAACTGCAAACCTGAATGTGTTGTTAGTTCCGAATGCGCTCAGGACAAAGCTTGCATTAAACAGAAGTGTTCGGATCCATGCCCTGGCACATGTGGCGTCAATGCTCGCTGCCAAGTTGTGAATCATAACCCCATCTGTAGTTGTCCTGCTGGTTTTGTTGGAGATCCTTTCGTACGATGCTTGAGGGAAGAAAGTAAGGAGATATTTGAATGAGATAAATCAACCTTACTGTTGACTTCCCGATCGGTCTTATTTCAATATGATTTCACCTTTTATAGAACCAGTAACTCCGGCGCCACCGAGTGGTGATCCTTGTGTACCCACGCCATGTGGTCCCAACTCTATATGCAGAGCAGTTTTGAATTCGCCTGCTTGTTCTTGCTCTCCCAATTATGTGGGCAGGCCTCCGAATTGCCGACCTGAATGCACCATCAATTCTGAATGTCCAAGCAACATGGCTTGTCAAAATGAAAGATGTAGAGACCCTTGTCCAGGGTCTTGTGGACCACAAGCGACGTGTCAAGTTGTTAAACATAATCCACAATGCTCCTGTGTACCTGGATACACCGGCGATCCATTTGCAGGGTGTACTATTGTACAGCAGAGTAAGAAACTAACCATGCACTTCATTTTTCTGTAAATACGTACGTTACTCTAGTACTATTTCTTCTTTTAACTTCTGTCTTATCTTATTCTTCCTCTATTTATTTCTAGTTCAACCTACTGAAGGACCTAGAATGCCTTGTAACCCTTCTCCTTGTGGTGCTAATGCCGTTTGTAAAGAACGAAATGGTGCTGGTTCATGTACATGTTTACCGGAATATTTCGGTGATCCATATACCGGCTGCAGGCCAGAATGTGTCATTAACAGCGACTGTGACAGGAGCAAAGCATGTGTAAACAATAAGTGTACAGATCCTTGCCCTGGCACTTGTGGTTTGAATGCTGAATGCAGAGTTGTGAACCATGCGCCTACTTGTTCTTGCATCCCGGGTTACTCTGGGGAACCATTCAAAGCTTGCATTCTTAGAGAACCTGGTAAATTTACTCTCTTCTCTCTCTATTATTGTATCTACCTTATATCTTTCTTCTACTCTTCCTTAATATATTATCTTAACCTTTTTTTCTTTTCCTCCTAGTTGTAGTCGAAGAAACTAAAAACCCATGTGAGCCATCTCCTTGTGGACCTAACAGTATTTGTAAAGCAGTGAGGAATCACGCCGTGTGCACGTGTCAGCCTAATTTCATTGGCTCCCCTCCATCGTGTCGCCCTGAATGTGTCGTTAGTTCAGAGTGCGCTCAAGATAAAGCTTGTATGAACACCAAGTGTACTGATCCTTGTCCTGGCACATGTGGATTGAATGCTAGATGTCAAGTAGTCAACCATAACCCAATATGTAGCTGCCCTCAAGGATTCTCTGGAGATCCATTCAATAGATGTTTGAAGATAGAGAGTAAGCTTCAATCTTTCTTCTTAGTTTCGCCTTAACTTTCAATTTCTTGTATAATTTTATTTCCTTACTTACAAACTAATGTAAATACTTCTTACTTACTCTGTTACTATCCTCACCCTTCTTTTTTTCTCTCATTTTCTTCAACAGTTTCTACTACTACTGCACCTACTGTCGAACCATGCACTCCATCACCTTGTGGTCCATATTCCCAATGTCGTGCTGTTGGGTCAACTCCAGCTTGTTCTTGTTTGTCCAATTATATTGGGAATCCCCCGAATTGTCGACCAGAATGTACCATCAATGCTGAATGTGCCAGTAACTTGGCCTGCATAAACGAAAAATGCGCTGATCCATGCCGTGGATCTTGTGGTGTCTCTGCAGAATGTAGGGTCGTTAACCACAATGCTGTTTGTACTTGTCCGATCGGGTATATTGGTGACGCAAGTTCAGTTTGCTCACCAGCGCCAGTTGCAAGTAAGATAATTGTCTTCAAGATTTCCATTGTATGTTCTCAGAGAACTAGTTCATCGAACAGTGTTTGACTGATTAATTCTTTTTCAGCTACGGAAAGAACTCCAGATCGATTTGACCCATGTTTCCCATCACCTTGTGGAGCAAATGCAGACTGTCAAAACAAGAACGGAATTGGTGCATGCTCATGTCTCCCTGGTTTCCAAGGCGACCCATACGCTGGTTGTCGAAGAGAGTGTGAATCCAATCAAGACTGTGCGACAGCTCTAGCGTGCATAGGTTTCAAATGCGTTGATCCTTGCATCGGTACATGTGGAGCGGGTGCAGAGTGTCAAGTAGCAAACCATATACCAATTTGCTCTTGCCCAGCAGGATTCACCGGAGATCCATTCTTCAGTTGTCGTCAAGATGCTCCTCAACGTGAGTAACTTATCAAATTGATCTTACAAGTATTATCTTGGGAAAATACTAAGGCTACTGATCTCCTCTTACAGCTGTTGCTTATTTGAGGAAACTGAAGCAATTTATCATTTATCATCAAGCACTCGATTATGTAAGGGTTTGTTGTTGAAGAGTAGTTTTTGAACTCTGTTTTATCATTTCCTTCAGCTACTCCAAGACCAACTGAGCCTTGTCTACCATCACCTTGCGGACCTAACAGCATGTGTCGAACTGTGAATCAACAAGCTGTATGTTCATGCATGCCAAGTTTCATTGGATCTCCACCAAACTGCAGGCCTGAGTGTGTCGTCAGTTCTGAATGTCCTCTCGACCGAGCGTGCATCAACCAGAAATGTGCTGACCCTTGCCCAAATACGTGTGGTCGTCATGCTCAGTGCACTGTGAAAAATCACAATCCAATTTGTGCCTGTCCTCAAGGATATACTGGAGATCCTTTCTCACAATGTCAATTGATTCGTAAGTTCATTTCTTGTTAGTTTTGTTTACTTTTCAGTTTATTTTTGTATATCAATGCATCATTAATTCTTATTCTGATTGAATTAATTATTGTCATTCTTTGTTTTAGCGCCTACACCTCCTGCTCCAACTGCTGAACCCATTTCATGCTCACCATCTCCATGTGGGCCTAATTCACAATGTCAAATTGTGAATAATCAAATAGCTTGTTCAGTGCTTACCGAACTACATTGGAGCACCGCCATCTTGTCGCCCAGAATGCGTGATATCATCTGAATGTCCTAGTCAATTTGCCTGTATTAATCAAAGATGTCGAGATCCCATGCCCAGGGTCTTGTGGAGCAAACGCCAATTGCCACGTACAAAATCATGTTCCGATTTGTTCATGCGATGGAGGATACACTGGAGATCCATTCACTTTTTGTTCTCCTGTACCTCAAAGTAAGCTTCGTGACTCTTTTTAGATTTTTATTTTCGTGGTACCTTTCGAAGAACCATAATGACCTAATTTCATAATTCTTTTCGTAGCTACTACCACTCCTAGACCATTGGATCCATGTAACCCTTCACCCTGCGGACCGAATGCAATTTGTCGTGATGGTGGAATATGTGAATGCATCCCAGAATATTCAGGGAACCCTTATGAAGCTTGTCGACCTGAATGTGTCCTTAATGCTGAATGTCCTCGTGACAAAGCTTGCATTAGAAACAAATGTATTGACCCATGCCCATGGAACCTGCGGCCAAAATGCACAGTGTGATGTCATCAACCATATACCCACTTGCTCTTGTCTTCAAGGCAACACTGGTGATCCCTTCACATCTTGCAGGCCTATTACGCCAAGGTAACTTCATGGCTATAATCATTTATAACCAACCATCATAATTATATAATTATACTCGGTTGTATTATAACAATCTTCTTACCCATTTTTCCTTGTTAATAATTGATTAATTTTTTCGTGTTTTAGAAGATCCAGTATCAAAGAATCCTTGCAACCCTTCGCCGTGTGGTCCTAACAGCCAATGTCAAGCCCCTAATAACGCAGCAGTTTGTTCGTGTTTGCCCAGCTTTATCGGGTCGCCTCCATCGTGCAGGCCAGAGTGTATTTTGAGCTCGGAATGTCTTCAAACACAATCATGCGTTAACAATAAATGTACCGACCCTTGCCTTGGCTCATGTGGAATGAACGCAAAGTGTCTAGTGATCAATCACAGCCCGATTTGTTCTTGCCCTCCTGGACAAACTGGAGATCCATTCAGAAGCTGCTATCCAATTCCTTGTGAGTATTAAAGAGAACTAATCTTTTCCATAGGTCGTTCTATACAATATTTTATTATCATCTCTGAACATCGTCTTCTGTTTTAGTGCCTCCTCCTACTGCTGCACCTCCCACTGACCCATGCCAGCCCTCTCCATGTGGACCCAACTCACAATGCCTGGCATCTCCCGGAGGTCAGCCATCATGCTCTTGTTTGACTGGTTACATTGGAGCCCCACCAAACTGTCGACCTGAGTGCATTATCAATCCGGACTGTCCAACTACTCAAGCTTGCATAAATAACAAATGTACCGATCCTTGTCCTGGTACTTGTGGTTTGAACGCCCAATGCTCCGTGATCAGCCATGCTGTTGCTTGTACATGTCTGCCAGGATTCACTGGGAACGCCTTTGTCCAATGTATTGAGCAAAAACGTAAGTTTGTGTCACAATGACATTCTTTCAAATTAATCATTTTTTAAAGACTTGCTAACTTTTAGTGCTTTTTTAGTCATTTTAATCTTTATTTTAATGATTTCTTTGCAGAAGAAGTTCTGAACCCTTGTGAACCATCACCTTGTGGTTCAAATGCGATATGCAGCCAACGGAATGGAGCTGGTTCATGTACTTGTATTCAAGACTACCTGGGGAACCCCTACGAAGGCTGCAGGCCTGAGTGCGTTCTCAGTTCAGACTGTCCCACAGACAAAGCGTGCGTCAGAAACAAGTGCGAAGACCCTTGCCCTGGTGTGTGTGGATCAAATGCTCAATGCGCAGTTTTGAATCATATTCCAACTTGCCATTGTTTGCCTGGATTCATTGGTAATCCGTTTACATCGTGCTCACAACCACCGCCACAACCACCAAGTAAGTTTAAGCTCGAAACGTCCTTCATATGCTTTCTTGTTTTACATAGAATAATTATGTTTTTATGAGAATAAAACTATAATTAACGCTTCTCATATTAATTTTCTCTACTTCCAGTTACCGAGCGACTGTAGCTGACCCATGCTCTCCATCTCCATGTGGTCCAAACAGTGTTTGTAGGACTGTCAACGACCAGGCAGTTTGTTCTTGTGAGAAAGACTTCTCGGGTGCACCGCCTAATTGTAGGCCTGAATGTGTTGTAAACTCCGAGTGTCCAAACAACAGAGCTTGCTACAAGAATAAATGTACTGATCCATGCCCCGGAACTTGTGGGCTCAATGCAAGGTGCCAAGTTAGAAATCACAATCCAATATGCAGTTGCCCCGCAGGGATGACTGGCGATCCATTCACACGCTGCTATCAAATACCTGGTAAGATTTAGTTGAAGTGTCTTTCCATTCACATGTAACTGCTATACTTTCGTATTCTTCATTAAAATGTCTGGATACTTATTTGTAATTACAGCTCCACCAGCGACACCTCCACCAGTTCATCAATCCTTGCGAGCCTTCACCTTGTGGGCCTAACTCGGAATGCCAAGTTACTGGTGGCAATCAACCCTCATGCTCTTGCAGATCCAATTACATCGGTTCACCTCCCAACTGTAGACCTGAGTGTGTAGTCAATACAGATTGTTCATCAACTCAGGCTTGCATTTCTGAAAAATGCAGAGATCCTTGCCCTGGTTCCTGTGGCGTGAATGCAGACTGTCGAGTTCAGAACCATATACCTACCTGCAGTTGCTCTGAAGGGTTCACAGGAGATCCTTTCACTCAATGTGTTCAAATTCAAGGTAAACCGAGTTCAATGTTTTCTCAAACTCATAATGTTTTAATTTTTCTTTACATATAATTTACTGACGTACTCAAATGTTTGCAGCTGCACCACCAACTCCTTCACCAAGAGATCCATGCTATCCATCTCCCTGTGGAGCTAATGCGTTATGTAACAACGGCGTTTGCTCCTGCCTACCAGACTACCAAGGTGATCCTTACGTGCAGTGCAGACCTGAGTGTACTATGAATTCGGACTGCCCTCGGAACAAAGCATGCAGTAACAGGCATTGTATTGACCCTTGTCCTGGAACTTGTGGACAAGGAGCTAGATGTGACGTTATCAACCACATACCAACATGTTCCTGTCCTCCTCCAACAACTGGTGATCCGTTCGTCGCTTGTAGACAACGAGCTCCAGGTACGATTGATCTCCATTCATAATTTACTAGCCACTTATTTATATTAAATTTTGAATTAGATCACGTTTTCTTCCAGCAATATATTGGTAACAGATTTTTAATGGATTATTTGATTTTTCAGAAACCCCGCAGAACCCATGTTCACCTTCGCCCTGTGGTCCTAACAGCATCTGCCGGGTGTCTGACAGTCACGCAGTTTGCACTTGTCAACCAAATTTCATCGGGTCTCCACCTCAGTGTAGGCCAGAGTGCGTTGTTTCGTCTGAATGTCAATTAACCGAAGCCTGCCTCAATACGAAATGCAAAGATCCTTGTCCTGGCACTTGTGGCGTCAATGCCAGGTGCAATGTTATTAATCACAACCCGATCTGCAGCTGCCCACCTGGTCAGACAGGAGATCCGTTCAGACAATGCTATGCTATTCCAGGTGAGCTACACATCCATAAAACATAATCATTGTCCCTCAGATATTACAAGAATGAAGCATTTTTCATGATTTGTTTACTTGGAGAGTATCTTCCTGCTTTCGGCCTACTTCGTGGAAAGATATTTGCAATGTATCACTATATTTTGTTGATTTTGTCTATTCAAAGTTGTATTATTCTTATTCCAGACATTCGACCACCCCCAGTACCTGTGAACCCTTGTCAGCCTTCTCCTTGCGGGCCGAACGCTGAATGTAAAGTTAGAGGAGAGAGTCCAGCTTGCTCCTGCTTACCCAATTTCATTGGGTCGCCGCCAGCTTGCAGACCGGAGTGCACTATCAACCCTGAGTGCTCTAGCACCCAGGCCTGCATCAACCAGAAATGTGCTGATCCATGTCCCGGCTCTTGTGGCTCAAATGCCATGTGCAACGTCATCAACCACACTCCTGTTTGCACCTGCGAACTAGGATTCACGGGAGATCCATTCAGCTACTGCAGTCGAGTTTCAGGTAGGAATTTCGATATGATCTCGTATTCTATAATCTCTCTGGTGGCAGTGCATCGTGCTTTTCATTGTCTGGGCATGAAGTTCTGCAACATATTCATTGTAACGTGACGAAGAAGCCCAACCAGTTTTCACTTTCACTACGAACACAACTAGTTGACACCATTTCATAATACATCGCCTTCTTCAAATCTAACGTTTTTATCTATCCTACATTTCTTCCCCAGTGGAAATTATTTTCATTAGCACTCAGAATAGCAGACACATTTGGCATTTTCTGAATTTTCCTTCTGTCCACCAGTATCCCTGCAAGTGTTTGAACCTATGCCTCAGGTTAAATGCCAGGTGATGAGTAAATTTGTTAAAAAAAATCAGGTTTTGAAAGTGTAGTAACGAATTATGCCACCAGCCCAGCACTCGTTGATTATTCTTCCTGTTGCGATGGGGTATTGGTACTAGTCATCTAGAGTTTAATACTATTGCTTCTTATTTGAAACGAACAAGGAATCCAATTTGCAGTTATGGGAAATGACCTAATGTTGATAGTTTGTCCCTCTATTACTATCTATTCGTACTTTCCAAATCATACCTTCTACTAAGTTGTTTTCTGTTGTGAATTAGGTACACATCACAAAATTAGGCCTTATTACTAAATAAGAACTTACCAACTTGAAGCTTTTCGTCCAGAAACCACACTCGTCTGGTTGGCAGAAGAAAGCATGTTGCATGATAGATGAATATGTTGAAGAACTGGGTGTTGTATGGTTTTTGTGACTTGTGGTTTGCTTTTTCCCTTGGCCACCTTACGTAATGCCCTCGTTGTTTTGACACTTATCAGGTCGATTTATTCCAATTCAAACGTCTCTTTATAAAAAATAACGTATATCAATTTGATAAGTGTCTGTAAACAGTACCTAACTATAACAAAACCGAATTAATTTCCCAATACTAAACCGCTCCGAACCCTTACAAACTTGATAAAAAGCCGTATTGCTACATAATTAGCTAAAACCCAAGCTTATCCCACGAACTATAATAACGAAAATTAATTCATTAATCTAAATGAAGGACATCGTAGGCTTGTATCGTACTGCAAGTAGGCTTCTCCTAATAATAATTGCTGGAGGATTATTATAGTATAGAGCTTTCTGAAAGTTTTTGCTGTCGCTTTGGACGAAAGAAAAAAAGAAAAAAAAATGTAACGCCGTATAGCCTAATATTTATTTTTTATCATGCTGTGCTCATTGAAGTATTTTGTTGCTAATCACGTTGGTAGCTTTGAGCTAAAAAATCAAGCTAAGCTCAATTTGACTTTAAAAAACTGCTATTGCAGGCTTTTCTGATCATTTTTAATGTTATTCTCATAATAGTATTTTCTGATTTGGTTCACTAAGGGCTCATTCTGAGACATTTGTCTACCTACTGATTTCAATAGAGTCCAATGAGTGAACCAAGTTGGATCAATATTCATTCCAATGTCGTAAATAATTATAAATATTCAGTAAATTTAATACTTTTCTTTTTGACTTTTAATGATGATTTTGTTGATGTACATTTGATTATTGAATTGTAATGATGTTTTTAATTAATGATACTTTGATAGTGTATTGATTTTCGTAAACTCACATTGTTTCGAGAAAGCACACATGAGCACTGAACCAACGTGACCTTAGGTAGGCCGTCAGTTATGTAGGTAGGCGAGAAGCAGCTTGAATTCAATCAATAGAATTCTCGTAGGTAGGCAGCCTAATTTAAATTTCCTTCTCTCAAGAACTTAGTCGGTTTCTTTTCTCTCTAGATCTTCAGTTCCGAACTTCAGTTTTGGCACTTCACCACTTCATAAAAAAACAACTTCCAAAATTTTGTCCGAAATGTTATTAAATTTTCAGTTATTAAATTGTCATGCAAAGAAAGCTGTCGACACCATCCGACGCACAGTCAGGTTTACGCTGAATCTGAATATTTCCTATGCTTTTTGAAGACCTAATAAGCTGTTTCGGAGTCAATAAACCAAAAAAAAAGTATTTTCGTCATTTGAAACTATTAAAAACCTTGCAAGCAAAGTCGCCAATTTTAAATTGCATTACGGATTTTAAGATGATTTTAAAATTATTCCAAAAGGTGTTGCAATCGCCATAAACTGAAGTTCGAACTTCGTCTCTAGTTATCATGTAGAATAAATTTCTCGTCTTCTAAGAGGGTTTTTATTCTCTGAGAGTGGCCAACTCTCTTCAGCATGTTTCTGTCGCACGTACTTGTATGTGTCTTGTTCCGTTCTTCCTGTGTACATCTTGTAAAGAGATCCACTTGTTCTGTACATAACTACTGCATCTTGTCTTGTCAACTGTTCTCACTCTATTTGCATGCATCATCTGTTTTGTACGAGATGAGGAACAACGAGGTAAGTTTCGTTCCTCCTACGCTACTGTGATTTCAACGTTGCCTAGGGTCAACAGTGACTTCGGCGTTTAGTATTGGAATCGCTCTTCACACGAACACTCACTCTTACAAACACTCACTTTTGACCACACTTTTGATACCACTCATTTAATCACATTAATTCCTACTTTTCATAGGTATTTTTAAATAGGCAACAGTTTCTCATTACTGTATTACCCTAACAGTGTTTTTTTTCTTTTATTATCAAACTTTTGATCAATAGTTGATAGCGATGAACTTAGAGTCCGAAAATGTCCTTTTTGCACTCAGCGAACCTACTGAAAACGCGCTCAAATCACAAACATATTGTTGAGTAATTACTCAGCTTACATCTCAATGTATTTTGAAATTGGTATTTTAAACTAAACGAAATTCTCTCTAGGTCCTCTTTAATTCGTTACCACATTTGTAACTAAAATTTGTTTCTATAGCTCGTTCCCAAAATTGGTTCCTATAATTCGTTTCTAAAATTGGTTAAAACAATTTGTTACTAAAATTGATTTGTAATATAAATCATATTATGATTCGTTAACAAAATTAGTTTCGATAATAAATTCTCAACTAGAATTGGTTTATATCCAGAGTCTTATTCTCACAAACCTAGGAATTCGGTTGGAAAATGAGAAGTTCTGGCTACTATCAACCTTGGAGCGATGATTTTCTAGGGCGCCGTCAACTACTCCCCCTCCCCCCATCAAAGAATTTGAACTTCGAATTTGAACACCATTTTACACAAATCGCGGTATTTTGCGAATATATACCCCTCCTACCTGCCTTTCATGCTAATTTCGATACTGATGAAGTAATGTGCAACTAGGAAGTAATCTGTGTCGAACAAAAAAGAAAACATGCAAATCGGTAGAGGGTAGGCAGCTCCTCAGGTATAAGGCTGCTAGGAAGGAATGAGGCCTTGGTAGTAATCCTGAAAATCGATTGGAGAATAAGTCCTGGGTAGAGTACACAAGATTATGCTCAAAAATGGACATTTTTCAAGCTTTGACCCCCCCCCCCTTTCCCTCCCTTCAAAGGCAAAATTCAAAATTCCCGCGACGTTATGCATAACTAGATAGAATTCCGCGTCGAATAAGAACAGAAATTTTCAAATCTTGCAAATCGGTTGGAGAATGAGTCCTGGGTAGAGTAAACAAGATTATGCTCGAAAATGGACGTTTTACAATTTTTGACACCCCTTTCCATCCCTTCAAAGGCAAAATTCAAAATTCCGGCGACGTAATGCATAACTAGATAGTATTCCGCGTCGAATATGAAAAGAAATCTTCAAATCCTGCAAATCTGTTTGAGAATAAGTCCTGGGTAGAGTACACAAGATTATGCTCGAAAATGGACGTTTTACAATCTTTGACCTCCCCTTTCCCTCTCTTCAAAGGCAAAATTCAAAATTCCTGTGACGTGATGCATAACTAGATAGATATCCGGGTCGAATGAAAACAGAAATCTACAAATCTCGCCTATCGGTTGGAGAATAAGTCCTGGGCAGAGTACACAAGACTATGCTCGAAAATGGACGTTTTACAATTTTTGACACCCCTTTCCATCCCTTCAAAGGCAAAATTCAAAATTCCGGCGACGTAATGCATAACTAGATAGTATTCCGCGTCGAATATGAAAAGAAATCTTCAAATCCTGCAAATCTGTTTGAGAATAAGTCCTGGGTAGAGTACACAAGATTATGCTCGAAAATGGACGTTTTACAATCTTTGACCTCCCCTTTCCCTCTCTTCAAAGGCAAAATTCAAAATTCCTGTGACGTGATGCATAACTAGATAGATATCCGGGTTGAATGAAAAAAGAAATCTACAAATCTCGCCTATCGGTTGGAGAATAAGTCCTGGGCAGAGTACACAAGACTATGCTCGAAAATGGACGTTTTACAATCTTTGACCCCCCTTTCCCTCCCTTCAAAGGCAAAATTCAAAATTCCGGTGACGTAATGCATAACTAGATGGAATTCCGCGTCGAATAAAAAAGAAATCTTCAAATCCTGCAAATCGGTTGGAGAATAAGTCCTGGGCAGATACACAAGATTATGCTCAAAAATGGTCGTTTTTCAAGCTTTGACCTCCCCTTTCCCTCCCTTCAAAGGCAAAATTCAAAATTCCGGTGACGTAATGCATAACTAGATAGAATTCCGCGTCGAATAAAATCAGAAATCTTCAAATCCTGCAAATCGGTTGGAGAATAAGTCCTGGGCAGAGTACACAAGACTATGCACGAAAATAGACGTTTTTCAAGCTTTGACCCCTTTCCCTCCCTTTAAAGGCACAATTTCGGCGACGTAATGCATAACTAGATAGAATTCCGCGTCGAATAAGAACAGAAATCTTAAAATCTTGCAAATCGGTTGTAGAATAACTCCTGGGTAGAATACACAAGATTATACTCAAAAATGGAAGTTTTTCAAGCTTTGACCTCCTCTTTCCCTCTCTTCAAAGGCAAAATTAGAAATTCCGGTGACGTGATGCATAACTAGATAGATATCCGGGTCGAATGAAAACAGAAATCTACAAATCTCGCCTATCGGTTGGAGAATAAGTCCTGGGCAGAGTACACAAGATTATGCTCAAAAATGGTCGTTTTTCAAGCTTTGACCTCCCCTTTCCCTCCCTTCAAAGGCAAAATTCAAAATTCCGGTGACGTAATGCATAACTAGATGGAATTCCGCGTCGAATAAAAAAGAAATCTTCAAATCCTGCAAATCTGTTTGAGAATGAGTCCTGGGTAGAGTACACAAGATTATGCTCGAAAATGGACGTTTTATAATCTTTGACCTCCCCTTTCCCTCTCTTCAAAGGCAAAATTCAAAATTCCTGTGACGTGATGCATAACTAGATAGATATCCGGGTCGAATGAAAACAGAAATCTACAAATCTCGCCTATCGGTTGGAGAATAAGTCCTGGGCAGAGTACACAAGACTATGCTCGAAAATGGACGTTTTACAATTTTTGACACCCCTTTCCATTCCTTCAAAGGCAAAATTCAAAATTCCGGCGACGTAATGCATAACTAGATAGTATTCCGCGTCGAATATGAAAAGAAATCTTCAAATCCTGCAAATCTGTTTGAGAATAAGTCCTGGGTAGAGTACACAAGATTATGCTCGAAAATGGACGTTTTACAATCTTTGACCTCCCCTTTCCCTCTCTTCAAAGGCAAAATTCAAAATTCCTGTGACGTGATGCATAACTAGATAGATATCCGGGTTGAATGAAAAAAGAAATCTACAAATCTCGCCTATCGGTTGGAGAATAAGTCCTGGGCAGAGTACACAAGACTATGCTCGAAAATGGACGTTTTACAATCTTTGACCCCCCTTTCCCTCCCTTCAAAGGCAAAATTCAAAATTCCGGTGACGTAATGCATAACTAGATGGAATTCCGCGTCGAATAAAAAAGAAATCTTCAAATCCTGCAAATCGGTTGGAGAATAAGTCCTGGGCAGATACACAAGATTATGCTCAAAAATGGTCGTTTTTCAAGCTTTGACCTCCCCTTTCCCTCCCTTCAAAGGCAAAATTCAAAATTCCGGTGACGTAATGCATAACTAGATAGAATTCCGCGTCGAATAAAATCAGAAATCTTCAAATCCTGCAAATCGGTTGGAGAATAAGTCCTGGGCAGAGTACACAAGACTATGCACGAAAATAGACGTTTTTCAAGCTTTGACCCCTTTCCCTCCCTTTAAAGGCACAATTTCGGCGACGTAATGCATAACTAGATAGAATTCCGCGTCGAATAAGAACAGAAATCTTAAAATCTTGCAAATCGGTTGTAGAATAACTCCTGGGTAGAATACACAAGATTATACTCAAAAATGGACGTTTTTCAAGCTTTGACCTCCCCTTTCCCTCTCTTCAAAGGCAAAATTAGAAATTCCGGTGACGTGATGCATAACTAGATAGATATCCGGGTCGAATGAAAACAGAAATCTACAAATCTCGCCTATCGGTTGGAGAATAAGTCCTGGGCAGAGTACACAAGATTATGCTCAAAAATGGTCGTTTTTCAAGCTTTGACCTCCCCTTTCCCTCCCTTCAAAGGCAAAATTCAAAATTCCGGTGACGTAATGCATAACTAGATGGAATTCCGCGTCGAATAAAAAAGAAATCTTCAAATCCTGCAAATCTGTTTGAGAATGAGTCCTGGGTAGAGTACACAAGATTATGCTCGAAAATGGACGTTTTACAATCTTTGACCTCCCCTTTCCCTCTCTTCAAAGGCAAAATTCAAAATTCCTGTGACGTGATGCATAACTAGATAGATATCCGGGTCGAATGAAAACAGAAATCTACAAATCTCGCCTATCGGTTGGAGAATAAGTCCTGGGCAGAGTACACAAGACTATGCACGAAAATAGAAGTTTTTCAAGCTTTGACCCCTTTCCCTCCCTTAAAAGGCAAAATTTCGGCGACGTAATGCATAGCTAGATAGAATTCCGCGTCGAATAAGAACAGAAATCTTAAAATCTTGCAAATTGGTTGTAGAATAACTCCTGGGTAGAGTACACAAGGTTATACTCAAAAATGGACGTTTTTCAAGCTTTGACCTCCCCTTTCCCTCCCTTCAAAGGCAAAATTCAAAATTCCGGTGACGTAATGCATAACTAGATAGAATTCCGGTGAGGTAATGCATAACTAGATAGAATTCCGGTGAGGTAATGCATAACTAGATAGAATTCCGCGTCGAATAAAATCAGAAATCTTCAAATCCTGCAAATCGGTTGGAGAATAAGTCCTGGGCAGAGTACACAAGACTATGCACGAAAATAGACGTTTTTCATGCTTTGACCCCTTTCCCTCCCTTAAAAGGCAAAATTTCGGCGACGTAATGCATAACTAGATAGAATTCCGCGTCGAATAAGAACAGAAATCTTAAAATCTTGCAAATTGGTTGTAGAATAACTCCTGGGTAGAGTACACAAGATTATGCTCAAAAATGGACGTTTTTCAAGCTTTGACCTCCCCTTTCCCTCTCTTCAAAGGCAAAATTCAACATTCTGGTGACGTGATGCATAACTAGATAGATATCCGGGTCGAATGAAAAAAGAAATCTACAAATCTCGCCTATCGGTTGGAGAATAAGTCCTGGGCAGAGTACACAAGATTATGCTCAAAAATGGTCGTTTTTCAAGCTTTGACCTCCCCTTTCCCTCCCTTCAAAGGCAAAATTCAAAATTCCGGTGACGTAATGCATAACTAGATAGAATTCCGCGACGAATAAAAAAGAAATCTTCAAATCCTGCAAATCTGTTTGAGAATGAGTCCTGGGTAGAGTACACAAGATTATGCTCGAAAATGGACGTTTTACAATCTTTGACCTCCCCTTTCCCTCCCTTCAAAGGCAAAATTCAAAATTCCGGTGACGTAATGCATAACTAGATAGAATTCCGCGACGAATAAAAAAGAAATCTTCAAATCTTGCAAATCGGTTGGAGAATAAGTCCTGGGCAGAGTACACAAGATTATGCTCGAAAATGGACGTTTTACAATCTTTGACCCCCCTTTCCCTCCCTTCAAAGGCAAAATTCAAAATTCCTGTGACGTGATGCATAACTAGATGGATATCCGGGTCGAATGAAAAATGAAATCTACAAATCTCGCCTATCGGTTGGAGAATAAGTCCTGGGCAGAGTACACAAGATTATGCTCGAAAATGGACGTTTTACAATCTTTGACCCCCCTTTCCCTCCCTTCAAAGGCAAAATTCAAAATTCCTGTAACGTGATGCATAACTAGATAGATATCCGGGTCGAATGAAAACAGAAATCTACAAATCTCGCCTATCGGTTGGAGAATAAGTCCTGGGCAGAGTACACAAGATTATGCTCGAAAATGGACGTTTTACAATCTTTGACCCCCCTTTCCCTCCCTTCAAAGGCAAAATTCAAAATTCCTGTAACGTGATGCATAACTAGATAGATATCCGGGTCGAATGAAAACAGAAATCTACAAATCTCGCCTATCGGTTGGAGAATAAGTCCTGGGCAGAGTACACAAGACTATGCACGAAAATAGTCGTTTTTCATGCTTTGACCCCCTTTCCCTCCCTTCAAAGGCAAAATTCCTGTGACGTGATGCATAACTAGATAGATATCCGGGTCGAATAAAATCAGAAATCTTAGAATCTTGCAAATCGGTTGGAGAAAAAGTCCTGGGTAGAGTAAACAAGATTATGCTCGAAAATGGACGTTTTTCCAGCTTTGACCCCGTTCCCTCCCTTCAAAGGCAAAATTCAAAATTTCGGCGACGTAATGCATAATTTCATAGATTTCCGGGTCGAATAAAAACAGAAATCTTCAAATCTCGCCAATCGGTTGGAGAATAAGTCCTGGTTAGAGACAATCTCGAGGCTGAATGTTTCTTCAAAATCGGACCATGATTTCGAGTGATCATGGCCGAGACCACAGTCAGGCAGGTACGAAAACAGCTCTGAATTCGCATAATACTGCTGAAAATTTATTTTTTAAATTTTAGAGAACCCACTTTTTTTACTTTAGAGCTCCAAATAGCATCCTTATGTTCGATAGCGTAGAAGCAAAAGTTTCAATATTTCCAGTTCTTCCATCGAACTTTAGACATTATTTCTGTTGAACGAAAATTCGATAAATTTCACAAATCGATGGGTTTAAATTATTTTTTTCATTTTAAAACGAAAAAAACTCGCTGTTGGTTGAAATTACTGCAACCTTTCCAAAATCAGAAATAGTTCAGCATTTTCGCGAATTCCAAGTTAACCCTAATTGGACCATGGTGTCACTAGTGTCACCGAAAACATCTCAGGAACTCCACAGCTGTACCACGGTGTCACCGGAATAACTATATTTAAATTTCAATTACAAAATTAATGAACAGAGCTGAATTTTTTGAAAGTTATTAGAAGTCAAAACGCTGCAAATAATTTGACAAAGGTTTATGATTTTCCATTGAGTTCCTTGGAAATTTTTGTCATAACTCCAGTAGCCCAGAAAAAATTCTGCTGTCCATTAAATTTAAAATAGGAATTTAATTTTATTCACTCCGGTAACACTTTGGGATTTGCAGGGTTTGTTCGGGTTCACTTCCAGATGATCTCATGTGAATTTCATAATCATCAGGCCTACAGTAGCGACTGCGCTCGCGAAAAAGTAATTTTCCTGAGTGATTTTCAATTTATTTTTACTATCCAATTTTTTTCGATACCGATCAAATTTGGAGGGTGGTTTAGGGCTATGCTCAATGTTATTGCGCATTGATTTCACCACAGTTCAGTCAGTGGGATCCCCTGTACACGTTAAAATGCGAAAATTCATCAAAATTATTGCCAACAAATTTTCAATTGTTTGTTTTCTGTTAATTCGAAAAACTGTCAACATGATTGTGAAAATCATATTTCATGTTTCTTCCAATTACTACGATCTATCATTTTTAAGCCACCTAATTCTATAATAAATGTCCATTGTAGATTTCATTCTTTGTGACAAAGAAATAAGTACTAAACTCCCACCCTAGTTGGTAGACGTTTTCAAAGATTTTTTCACCGTTTGAATTGAATGAAAAACAGTCATTGAACATTTTAGATGAGAAATGTTACAGTATAAACGTTGCAGAATCAATTTGTTGTTGTTAGTTGCTACATACCTACCTATTCACTGAGTGTTGAAGAATGAAACACTAGTACGAAAATACACAAATATATAAAACGATAATTAAGAGAAATTAACACCGTATATTTGCATAATCACACTTCATACCTATTTCTCACATGCTTAGATGTAAGTAGGCAAGCACTTTAACCATATTTGTATTTATTCCTTTTGCACTTTCGTCTTATTATTTTCAATGTATTTAAAAGTTGCATATTCGTAATTCCAAGTCAAACCTAGTCTAGTAGTAAGTATACATCAAGAAAATAGGAACACATTCGAGTCAATTTGGTATCTAAATGAGTTGTAAGCTCTGATTTTTAATCGTTTACAATCTCATTGGTTTAAATTAAATAATAAAAAACGTTACAAGTAGATAGGCACTACAAGAGCGATTCCAAACTAACGCATTTATAAGGGAAGTGTCGATTCCATCTCCTCGTCTGTTTCAATTCGTTGTCGAATCTTCGTCTTCATGCCAGGAAAGTTCCAGTTGTGCTGATTCGAATTTTTCCACTTTTCTGCGGTTTGATCTTCAGTGGTTTCGATTTTCACTTCCATCGGATCAAGAGGTTTCGTCTTTCAAAGACGTCGACGATTTCAATCTTGTTTTCTGTATCCATCATCCGATGTTTGAACGTGAAAAAATGATTGTCCCTTCTTTTCACGTTCATCTTTATACTGCTACTTGTGTTAGTTCATCCATTTGTCGATTCTCTGTGAGAAAAATGAAGAACAATGAGAGTTGAAAAAATAACGTCATACTTGGAATCCTGAAAAAACAAACTATCGTTCAATTCGCGTATTCGAAATTGCTGTAACAATGCGAATACTCATAACATTTTACTATCAAACCATTGAATTCAATAAGAATACTGAAAATGAATAAAATTGGAGAATATTAATATCATATCTATTGTGATAAAGGAAAAAAGGGAGGTCCATCGAGTCGTGACAACCCTGTATTCGAGGTATTATGATACCGGGGCGTTTTTAAAACGCAATAACATTAAAAGTACCTACTAATGATTTCGTTATTGAAAATCCACGCCGGTTTTGGGATGAAAAACTCCAAAACATTACTACATCGGTTTTTTAATTTTTTATATAGATCATTGGCCCGCAAAGAGACGGCTTTTCTTTTTCCATTATCAGTACCTACCAACTAAATTTTCGCTCATGGCTCACTATCAAGTTAATTTTTGAAAGAAATTATTCTAACAGCTGAACTTGGAACGGAGATTCGGTCTACATCAATCAGTGAACATTCCTTTGCTATTCACACTCGTGTTTCTGCTGTTTCATTCGTTCCAACTTGGAGGAACTTCGTTCATAGGGAGCGAACGGTTGGTACTACAAAGCTCTATGTGGTCTCAATTCAATTCTAAAAATTCTACTATTTAATATTGATGAAAACTCAATATCTTCATACATATCCAAAGTTTTTAAACATTAAAAATTTCAACCCCTATTTTCACCCCTTGAAAGTAACTGACACTGACCAACTAGACCCCGAATGGAGCCCATTTACCAAATTTCATCAATTCCTTTTCTTGCTCGATTTTCAAAGGTTCATCACCAAAAACATTAAACCAAAATGTGTTCTCGGTCGGTTAATATTCTAAATCTCCTCGATTTGCCGAGACTTAGTTGAATTCTCAAATAGCAAAGAAGGTGTGGGTCCGATTCCTACCGTCGGTATCACAATTTTCATCTCGATACCGGTTTCACTTTTTCAATCAAAAATTTACCGAAGACTTTATAACCATCCCCTTCTGATGATTATCCTGATTAAATCACGATGCGCTTTAGAAGTTTATGTTTTTAAATTGCGGATTGACGAAATTCAGGCTATTGAAAATGAGGAAGAATGTGAGAAAACAGTTTCAATGAGACGGAAGACTATCTTTATCACCTCGACCTCAGATCATAGTAATATATTATAACTCGTTGTATTATGAGACATTATGAAAGTGAGTGAGAAGAGGCGAGAACGTGTTGCAAAATGAAGTGGGTCGTTGGTCGTTGTAACCGGTTCCGAGTAGGTACCCACCTACAATACGACGTTTGAAGCGCAGACATACCATTTTCTGCTCAAATAACATTTTTTCGTAAAGTTCCATTAAATCTTATACAAATCATTTCCCCCAGTTTTTGAGGCGGAATCCGAAAGAAGCATCACTGTGGCATAATCTATTTTCAGTAATTAGAATATAAGGACGAGAATGATGGATAATATTGATGGAAGCTCCCAGCAAAAAAGGGTAATTGATGATAGGTTAATCCCTTCTACCAGAAACAATGTGAGTTTACGATTCGATCATAAAAGTGCATATGGGTTTAGAGAGGAAGGTTCAATTTAATTGATTCAACTGACCTATTGCAGCTGACCCAGTTCCTCAAGAGCGGCCTACTCCTTGCGAGCCTTCTCCGTGTGGAGCAAATGCTATCTGCCGAGAACAAAATGGAGCTGGCTCCTGTTCGTGCATATCAGAATACATTGGAAACCCGTATGAAGGGTGCAGACCCGAATGTGTTATCAACACAGACTGTCCAACGAACAAGGCGTGCATGAGGAACAAATGTCAAGACCCTTGCCCTGGAACGTGTGGCCAGAATGCAGAGTGCCAAGTAGTAAATCATCTGCCATCTTGTAACTGCTTCCCAGGATACACGGGAGATCCTTTCAGATATTGTAACATCATTCCTCAGCAACGTAAGAATTACATTATTGACAATTCCTACCGAATACGAGTGGAGTAGTTGGCGTTAGGATGTTGAATAACTGAAGTGTGGTTTTCTCTCAACAGCTCTTGAGGCACCCAAACCTGTTGATCCATGCAATCCATCTCCATGTGGACCCAATAGCCAGTGTAGAGTGAACAACGAGCAAGGTATTTGCTCGTGTCTGCCCAATTATGTTGGTTCGCCGCCAGCTTGCAGGCCAGAGTGTGTTGTGAGCTCTGAATGTCCTACGAATAAGGCTTGTATCAACCAAAAATGCGGAGACCCCTGTTCAAATACCTGCGGACGAAATGCCGAATGCAAAGTCATCAATCACAGCCCAATCTGCAGCTGTAGAAGAGGTTTCACTGGGGATCCATTCACCAGATGTTCTCCAATTCCTCGTAAGCTCGATATTTTATCAAGTAATTGTTGTATTGTTGGTCAGTGAGGGTTAATAAAATGACTCCATTGATACGCCTTCATCAACAGTTTCAACAGTCCTATTCTTTTTCTGTCCGTTTTAGCCCCTCCACCTGTGATTGAGAGTGCACCACCACCTCAAAATCCATGCATTCCTTCTCCCTGTGGACCATATTCTCAGTGTCGAGATGCCGGAGGTGTACCGTCCTGCACGTGCTTACCAGAATACACAGGAGCTCCACCAAATTGTCGCCCAGAATGTTCTATCAATCCAGATTGTTCTAGCAACATGGCTTGCATGAAGGAGAAGTGTCGAGACCCTTGTCCTGGGTCATGTGGGGCTAATGCACTTTGCAATGTTTTCAGTCATACGCCAATTTGTACATGTCCGGAGGGGTATACTGGAGACCCATTCACCAATTGTTTCCCCAAACCACCACGTAAGGAATATTCCACTAATTTCGTGTCGGATTAAGATTGTGTCTACGAGGGTCATTCTCATTCAAAAGACACATTTTTTGTCCACCACTTCACCGTGAGTCACCTACTTCCGTTTTCTAGCTTCCCGGTTTTTTAAAATATTTTTGTCATGTTTCGGTCCAATGTAATATTGTACCTTTTTTTTGTAATGAAAACACAGAAAGACCTCTTGTGCGTTAATGTCCACCGCTTTAAGTCACATGCTCGTTCGTTCAGTTTTGGCGACCATGCATTTTTTCCGAGCCATCTCAAGTTTCCAACTTGAGGGAGGTAATAAATACTGTTAATCATTGTTTGAAAGGTTTTGACGAAACAACTATGGTTGATAATGGTGTGGTACCGAAACAATTTTGTGGACAAGAATATGTCTTACTGCTGGGGTCAATCCGGACATTTTTCCGCTTACATCATTTCGCGAAAATAATTGAGTTTAAAAGTCGTCCAACTGCCACCTACCGAGAGTCAAAATATGTCTTTTGAATGCGAATGACCCACCTAGACCAATTTGCATATACAGAGTGTAATTGAATGATGAGAGCGTGCTACGAGAATGGGAGTTCACAAACTTCTTTCAATTTCAGCTACTGAACCTTTGGAAGCTGATCCGTGCAACCCTTCACCCTGTGGTCCAAATGCAGAATGTAGTGATGGAGTTTGTACATGTTTGCCGGAATATCAAGGTGACCCATACCGAGGGTGCAGACCTGAATGTGTACTGAACACTGACTGTCCCAGAGACAAAGCCTGTCAGCGCAACAAGTGCAAAGATCCTTGTCCCGGTACTTGTGGACAAGGTGCCAGGTGTGAAGTACTGAACCATATTCCAATGTGTGTGTGCCCACCAGGCACAACCGGAAATGCTTTCATTGAATGCAGACCCATTCCAGCCGGTGAGTGATTTCCCCCAAAATGCTTGAGGGCTACCTCCCTGTATTTTCGAAAATCTCGCCTCTTGAGGTTGAATTGAATTTGGAATTATCAATTTCAGCTCCTCCAGTTGTTTCTACACCTTGTCAGCCATCTCCTTGTGGACCTTACAGTCAGTGCCGAGCTGTCAATGGCCAGTCTGTGTGTTCATGTTTGGCAGGATTCAAAGGGTCACCACCCGCCTGTCGACCAGAATGTACAGTAAATTCAGATTGTGACCGAAATGAAGCATGTAGCAACCAGAAATGCAGAGATCCTTGTCCTGGGTCATGTGGGGTTGGAGCACTTTGTGACGTCATAAACCACAATCCATTGTGTAAATGCCCTCCTCGGTACACTGGTGATCCATTTGTCAGATGCTACATTCAACGTAAGCCCTATTACTTGTTCAGTTTTGACTGCCTACTTAGTTATTTTCTATATCCTATAGGAACATTGAAAATACCACACGAAAAATATTGAATGAATTCATCTTTTCCTCCAGCTGAGCTTCCACCTGCTCCGCCGACCAACCCTTGTATTCCATCACCCTGTGGTCCTAACGCTCAGTGCAAGGTCGCCGGAGAAAGTCCATCTTGCTCTTGCTTGCCAGACTTCCTTGGTGCACCTCCAAACTGTCGACCAGAATGTATTAGTAACAGTGAATGTTCAAGCCACTTGGCTTGCATCAATCAGAAGTGCAAAGATCCATGCCCAGGACTATGTGCCACGAACGCCATTTGCAGAGTGGTCAGTCACACCCCTCAGTGTTTGTGCACTGAAGGTTACACTGGTGATCCATTCTCTCAGTGCTTCCCGAAACAATGTGAGTTCATAGTAATTCAATCAGAGGTTGAAAAAGTAGTAGTAGATAGAGTGAATTTTCATGTAGGTTCAAAGAGGAAGGTTCAATTTAATTGATTCAACTGACCTATTGCAGCTGACCCAGTTCCTCAAGAGCGGCCTACTCCTTGCGAGCCTTCTCCGTGTGGAGCAAATGCTATCTGCCGAGAACAAAATGGAGCTGGCTCCTGTTCGTGCATATCAGAATACATTGGAAACCCGTATGAAGGGTGCAGACCCGAATGTGTTATCAACACAGACTGTCCAACGAACAAGGCGTGCATGAGGAACAAATGTCAAGACCCTTGCCCTGGAACGTGTGGCCAGAATGCAGAGTGCCAAGTAGTAAATCATCTGCCATCTTGTAACTGCTTCCCAGGATACACGGGAGATCCTTTCAGATATTGTAACATCATTCCTCAGCAACGTAAGAATTACATTATTGACAATTCCTACCGAATACGAGTGGAGTAGTTGGCGTTAGGATGTTGAATAACTGAAGTGTGGTTTTCTCTCAACAGCTCTTGAGGCACCCAAACCTGTTGATCCATGCAATCCATCTCCATGTGGACCCAATAGCCAGTGTAGAGTGAACAACGAGCAAGGTATTTGCTCGTGTCTGCCCAATTATGTTGGTTCGCCGCCAGCTTGCAGGCCAGAGTGTGTTGTGAGCTCTGAATGTCCTACGAATAAGGCTTGTATCAACCAAAAATGCGGAGACCCCTGTTCAAATACCTGCGGACGAAATGCCGAATGCAAAGTCATCAATCACAGCCCAATCTGCAGCTGTAGAAGAGGTTTCACTGGGGATCCATTCACCAGATGTTCTCCAATTCCTCGTAAGCTCGATATTTTATCAAGTAATTGTTGTATTGTTGGTCAGTGAGGGTTAATAAAATGACTCCATTGATACGCCTTCATCAACAGTTTCAACAGTCCTATTCTTTTTCTGTCCGTTTTAGCCCCTCCACCTGTGATTGAGAGTGCACCACCACCTCAAAATCCATGCATTCCTTCTCCCTGTGGACCATATTCTCAGTGTCGAGATGCCGGAGGTGTACCGTCCTGCACGTGCTTACCAGAATACACAGGAGCTCCACCAAATTGTCGCCCAGAATGTTCTATCAATCCAGATTGTTCTAGCAACATGGCTTGCATGAAGGAGAAGTGTCGAGACCCTTGTCCTGGGTCGTGTGGGGCTAATGCACTTTGCAATGTTTTCAGTCATACGCCAATTTGTACATGTCCGGAGGGGTATACTGGAGACCCATTCACCAATTGTTTCCCCAAACCACCACGTAAGGAATATTCCACTAATTTCGTGTCGGATTAAGATTGTGTCTACGAGGGTCATTCTCATTCAAAAGACACATTTTTTGTCCACCACTTCACCGTGAGTCACCTACTTCCGTTTTCTAGCTTCCCGGTTTTTTAAAATATTTTTGTCATGTTTCGGTCCAATGTAATATTGTACCTTTTTTTTGTAATGAAAACACAGAAAGACCTCTTGTGCGTTAATGTCCACCGCTTTAAGTCACATGCTCGTTCGTTCAGTTTTGGCGACCATGCATTTTTTCCGAGCCATCTCAAGTTTCCAACTTGAGGGAGGTAATAAACGCTGTTAATCCATTGTTTGAAAGGTTTTGACGAAACAACTATTGGTTGATAATGGTGTGGTACCGAAACAATTTTGTGGACAAGAATATGTCTTACTGCTGGGGTCAATCCGGACATTTTTCCGCTTACATCATTTCGCGAAAATAATTGAGTTTAAAAGTCGTCCAACTGCCACCTACCGAGAGTCAAAATATGTCTTTTGAATGCGAATGACCCACCTAGACCAATTTGCATATACAGAGTGTAATTGAATGATGAGAGCGTGCTACGAGAATGGGAGTTCACAAACTTCTTTCAATTTCAGCTACTGAACCTTTGGAAGCTGATCCGTGCAACCCTTCACCCTGTGGTCCAAATGCAGAATGTAGTGATGGAGTTTGTACATGTTTGCCGGAATATCAAGGTGACCCATACCGAGGGTGCAGACCTGAATGTGTACTGAACACTGACTGTCCCAGAGACAAAGCCTGTCAGCGCAACAAGTGCAAAGATCCTTGTCCCGGTACTTGTGGACAAGGTGCCAGGTGTGAAGTACTGAACCATATTCCAATGTGTGTGTGCCCACCAGGCACAACCGGAAATGCTTTCATTGAATGCAGACCCATTCCAGCCGGTGAGTGATTTCCCCCAAAATGCTTGAGGGCTATCCTCCCTGTATTTTCGAAAATCTCGCCTCTTGAGGTTGAATTGAATTTGGAATTATCAATTTCAGCTCCTCCAGTTGTTTCTACACCTTGTCAGCCATCTCCTTGTGGACCTTACAGTCAGTGCCGAGCTGTCAATGGCCAGTCTGTGTGTTCATGTTTGGCAGGATTCAAAGGGTCACCACCCGCCTGTCGACCAGAATGTACAGTAAATTCAGATTGTGACCGAAATGAAGCATGTAGCAACCAGAAATGCAGAGATCCTTGTCCTGGGTCATGTGGGGTTGGAGCACTTTGTGACGTCATAAACCACAATCCATTGTGTAAATGCCCTCCTCGGTACACTGGTGATCCATTTGTCAGATGCTACATTCAACGTAAGCCCTATTACTTGTTCAGTTTTGACTGCCTACTTAGTTATTTTCTATATCCTATAGGAACATTGAAAATACCACACGAAAAATATTGAATGAATTCATCTTTTCCTCCAGCTGAGCTTCCACCTGCTCCGCCGACCAACCCTTGTATTCCATCACCCTGTGGTCCTAACGCTCAGTGCAAGGTCGCCGGAGAAAGTCCATCTTGCTCTTGCTTGCCAGACTTCCTTGGTGCACCTCCAAACTGTCGACCAGAATGTATTAGTAACAGTGAATGTTCAAGCCACTTGGCTTGCATCAATCAGAAGTGCAAAGATCCATGCCCAGGACTATGTGCCACGAACGCCATTTGCAGAGTGGTCAGTCACACCCCTCAGTGTTTGTGCACTGAAGGTTACACTGGTGATCCATTCTCTCAGTGCTTCCCGAAACAATGTGAGTTCATAGTAATTCAATCAGAGGTTGAAAAAGTAGTAGTAGATAGAGTGAATTTTCATGTAGGTTCAAAGAGGAAGGTTCAATTTAATTGATTCAACTGACCTATTGCAGCTGACCCAGTTCCTCAAGAGCGGCCTACTCCTTGCGAGCCTTCTCCGTGTGGAGCAAATGCTATCTGCCGAGAACAAAATGGAGCTGGCTCCTGTTCGTGCATATCAGAATACATTGGAAACCCGTATGAAGGGTGCAGACCCGAATGTGTTATCAACACAGACTGTCCAACGAACAAGGCGTGCATGAGGAACAAATGTCAAGACCCTTGCCCTGGAACGTGTGGCCAGAATGCAGAGTGCCAAGTAGTAAATCATCTGCCATCTTGTAACTGCTTCCCAGGATACACGGGAGATCCTTTCAGATATTGTAACATCATTCCTCAGCAACGTAAGAATTACATTATTGACAATTCCTACCGAATACGAGTGGAGTAGTTGGCGTTAGGATGTTGAATAACTGAAGTGTGGTTTTCTCTCAACAGCTCTTGAGGCACCCAAACCTGTTGATCCATGCAATCCATCTCCATGTGGACCCAATAGCCAGTGTAGAGTGAACAACGAGCAAGGTATTTGCTCGTGTCTGCCCAATTATGTTGGTTCGCCGCCAGCTTGCAGGCCAGAGTGTGTTGTGAGCTCTGAATGTCCTACGAATAAGGCTTGTATCAACCAAAAATGCGGAGACCCCTGTTCAAATACCTGCGGACGAAATGCCGAATGCAAAGTCATCAATCACAGCCCAATCTGCAGCTGTAGAAGAGGTTTCACTGGGGATCCATTCACCAGATGTTCTCCAATTCCTCGTAAGCTCGATATTTTATCAAGTAATTGTTGTATTGTTGGTCAGTGAGGGTTAATAAAATGACTCCATTGATACGCCTTCATCAACAGTTTCAACAGTCCTATTCTTTTTCTGTCCGTTTTAGCCCCTCCACCTGTGATTGAGAGTGCACCACCACCTCAAAATCCATGCATTCCTTCTCCCTGTGGACCATATTCTCAGTGTCGAGATGCCGGAGGTGTACCGTCCTGCACGTGCTTACCAGAATACACAGGAGCTCCACCAAATTGTCGCCCAGAATGTTCTATCAATCCAGATTGTTCTAGCAACATGGCTTGCATGAAGGAGAAGTGTCGAGACCCTTGTCCTGGGTCAGTGTGGGGCTAATGCACTTTGCAATGTTTTCAGTCATACGCCAATTTGTACATGTCCGGAGGGGTATACTGGAGACCCATTCACCAATTGTTTCCCCAAACCACCACGTAAGGAATATTCCACTAATTTCGTGTCGGATTAAGATTGTGTCTACGAGGGTCATTCTCATTCAAAAGACACATTTTTTGTCCACCACTTCACCGTGAGTCACCTACTTCCGTTTTCTAGCTTCCCGGTTTTTAAAAATATTTTTGTCATGTTTCGGTCCAATGTAATATTGTACCTTTTTTTTGTAATGAAAACACAGAAAGACCTCTTGTGCGTTAATGTCCACCGCTTTAAGTCACATGCTCGTTCGTTCAGTTTTGGCGACCATGCATTTTTTCCGAGCCATCTCAAGTTTCCAACTTGAGGGAGGTAATAAATACTGTTAATCATTGTTTGAAAGGTTTTGACGAAACAACTATGGTTGATAATGGTGTGGTACCGAAACAATTTTGTGGACAAGAATATGTCTCTACTGCTGGGGTCAATCCGGACATTTTTCCGCTTACATCATTTCGCGAAAATAATTGAGTTTAAAAGTCGTCCAACTGCCACCTACCGAGAGTCAAAATATGTCTTTTGAATGCGAATGACCCACCTAGACCAATTTGCATATACAGAGTGTAATTGAATGATGAGAGCGTGCTACGAGAATGGGAGTTCACAAACTTCTTTCAATTTCAGCTACTGAACCTTTGGAAGCTGATCCGTGCAACCCTTCACCCTGTGGTCCAAATGCAGAATGTAGTGATGGAGTTTGTACATGTTTGCCGGAATATCAAGGTGACCCATACCGAGGGTGCAGACCTGAATGTGTACTGAACACTGACTGTCCCAGAGACAAAGCCTGTCAGCGCAACAAGTGCAAAGATCCTTGTCCCGGTACTTGTGGACAAGGTGCCAGGTGTGAAGTACTGAACCATATTCCAATGTGTGTGTGCCCACCAGGCACAACCGGAAATGCTTTCATTGAATGCAGACCCATTCCAGCCGGTGAGTGATTTCCCCCAAAATGCTTGAGGGCTATCTCCCTGTATTTTCGAAAATCTCGCCTCTTGAGGTTGAATTGAATTTGGAATTATCAATTTCAGCTCCTCCAGTTGTTTCTACACCTTGTCAGCCATCTCCTTGTGGACCTTACAGTCAGTGCCGAGCTGTCAATGGCCAGTCTGTGTGTTCATGTTTGGCAGGATTCAAAGGGTCACCACCCGCCTGTCGACCAGAATGTACAGTAAATTCAGATTGTGACCGAAATGAAGCATGTAGCAACCAGAAATGCAGAGATCCTTGTCCTGGGTCATGTGGGGTTGGAGCACTTTGTGACGTCATAAACCACAATCCATTGTGTAAATGCCCTCCTCGGTACACTGGTGATCCATTTGTCAGATGCTACATTCAACGTAAGCCCTATTACTTGTTCAGTTTTGACTGCCTACTTAGTTATTTTCTATATCCTATAGGAACATTGAAAAATACCACACGAAAAATATTGAATGAATTCATCTTTTCCTCCAGCTGAGCTTCCACCTGCTCCGCCGACCAACCCTTGTATTCCATCACCCTGTGGTCCTAACGCTCAGTGCAAGGTCGCCGGAGAAAGTCCATCTTGCTCTTGCTTGCCAGACTTCCTTGGTGCACCTCCAAACTGTCGACCAGAATGTATTAGTAACAGTGAATGTTCAAGCCACTTGGCTTGCATCAATCAGAAGTGCAAAGATCCATGCCCAGGACTATGTGCCACGAACGCCATTTGCAGAGTGGTCAGTCACACCCCTCAGTGTTTGTGCACTGAAGGTTACACTGGTGATCCATTCTCTCAGTGCTTCCCGAAACAATGTGAGTTCATAGTAATTCAATCAGAGGTTGAAAAAGTAGTAGTAGATAGAGTGAATTTTCATGTAGGTTCAAAGAGGAAGGTTCAATTTAATTGATTCAACTGACCTATTGCAGCTGACCCAGTTCCTCAAGAGCGGCCTACTCCTTGCGAGCCTTCTCCGTGTGGAGCAAATGCTATCTGCCGAGAACAAATGGAGCTGGCTCCTGTTCGTGCATATCAGAATACATTGGAAACCCGTATGAAGGGTGCAGACCCGAATGTGTTAATCAACACAGACTGTCCAACGAACAAGGCGTGCATGAGGAACAAATGTCAAGACCCTTGCCCTGGAACGTGTGGCCAGAATGCAGAGTGCCAAGTAGTAAATCATCTGCCATCTTGTAACTGCTTCCCAGGATACACGGGAGATCCTTTCAGATATTGTAACATCATTCCTCAGCAACGTAAGAATTACATTATTGACAATTCCTACCGAATACGAGTGGAGTAGTTGGCGTTAGGGATGTTGAATAACTGAAGTGTGGTTTTCTCTCACAGCTCTTGAGGCACCCAAACCTGTTGATCCATGCAATCCATCTCCATGTGGACCCAATAGCCAGTGTAGAGTGAACAACGAGCAAGGTATTTGCTCGTGTCTGCCCAATTATGTTGGTTCGCCGCCAGCTTGCAGGCCAGAGTGTGTTGTGAGCTCTGAATGTCCTACGAATAAGGCTTGTATCAACCAAAAATGCGGAGACCCCTGTTCAAATACCTGCGACGAAATGCCGAATGCAAAGTCATCAATCACAGCCCAATCTGCAGCTGTAGAAGAGGTTTCACTGGGGATCCATTCACCAGATGTTCTCCAATTCCTCGTAAGCTCGATATTTTATCAAGTAATTGTTGTATTGTTGGTCAGTGAGGGTTATAAAATGACTCCATTGATACGCCTTCATCAACAGTTTCAACAGTCCTATTCTTTTTCTGTCCGTTTTAGACCCTCCACCTGTGATTGAGAGTGCACCACCACCTCAAAATCCCATGCATTCCTTCTCCCTGTGGGACCATATTCTCAGTGTCGAGATGCCGGAGGTGTACCGTCCTGCACGTGCTTACCAAGAATACAACAGGAGCTCCACCAAATTGTCGCCCAGAATGTTCTATCAATCCAGATTGTTCTAGCAACATGGCTTGCAATGAAGGAGAAGTGTCGAGACCTTGTCCTGGGTGTGTGGGGCTAATGCACTTTGCAATGTTTTCAGTCATACGCCAATTTGTACATGTCCGGAGGGGTATACTGGAGGACCCATTCACCAATTGTTTCCCCAAACCACCACGTAAGGAATATTCCACTAATTTCGTGTCGGATTAAGATTGTGTCTACGAGGGTCATTCTCATTCAAAAGACAACATTTTTTTGTCCCACCACTTCACCGTGAGTCACCTCTTCCGTTTTCTAGCTTCCCGGTTTTTTAAAATATTTTGTCATGTTTCGGTCCAATGTAATATTGTACCTTTTTTTGTAATGAAAACACAGAAGACCTCTTGTGCGTTAATGTCCACCGCTTTAAGTCACATGACCGTTCGTTCAGTTTTGGCGACCATGCATTTTTTTCCGAGCCATCTCAAGTTTCCAACTTGAGGGAGGTAATAAACGCTGTTAACCATTGTTTGAAAGGTTTTGACGAAACAACTTTGGTTGATAATGGTGTGGTACCGAAACAATTTTGTGGACAAAAATATGTCTCACTGCTGGGGTCAATCCGGACATTTTTCCGCTTACATCATTTCGCGAAAATAATTGAGTTTAAAGTCGTCCAACTGCCACCTACCGAGAGTCAATATGTCTTTTGAATGCGAATGACCCACTTAGACCAATTGGCATATACAGAGTGTAATTGAATGATGAGAGCGTGCTACGAGAATGGGAGTTCACAAACTTCTTTCATTTCAGCTACTGAACCTTTGGAATCTGATCCGTGCAACCCTTCACCCTGTGGTCGCAAATGCAGAATGTAGTGCTGGAGTTTGTACATGTTTGCCGGAATATCAAGGTGACCCATACCGAGGGTGCAGACCTGAATGTGTACTGAACACTGACTGTCC